>JAGFNQ010006473.1:46311-150895 GCA_024364735.1 Boesenbergia rotunda
CCTTTGTTCAGTTGCTCCTTTGAGAGCCCGCATTGCAGTGTGGTGGTGGCCTTGGAATTTGACTGCGCCCTTTTCATCACCTCCTTTGACCATGTTCTCATAGGTGTAGGGTCTCCTCTTTCATCGACGGGCGCCTCGAAGCCATCTGCAACACTTATCCAGGTTTCTATGTCATTCATAAGATAGTACTGCATTCTACCTTTCCAGTATGCGAAGTCGTTGCCGTCGAAGAATGGTGGTCATACGGTGGAGTATCCCTCTTGAAACACCATTACAATTGCTCCGGTTGACTGTTAGATCTTCCGAAATGTTCCGGCTCTGATACCAACTGAAGGATCGATGTAGGCGTGCAGAGGGGGGGTGAATGCACTTTCGCAGATCATTTTGATGTCTGCAAAAATGTTAGAGCAGCGGAAATAATATGCAAAAGAAATAACAATGCTAACAGAGTTCTTTTACTTGGTATCCACCCAGATGAGTGTCTAATCCAAGGATCCACGCTATGAGCACCACTTTTCACTATCGAAAAGTCTCCTTGAGGTGGAGAAACCTTTACAGCAAAAGCTTCCTCTTTACAGATGCAGAAATATGATGGAGGAAGCAGAGATCACTCTACAATTGGGCAGCACTTCGTTACTGTACGGAACTGTACATACACGTGTAACGAGGGGCTCCTTTTATAGGTGAAAAGGATAGATTCGCAGTCTATCCAGACGCCCACCAGTCGACTGCCCCGAGGGTAGTTGACTGGCCCAGCATTAAATGCCGGCCAACGGCTAGCTAACGGCTAGTTTTGGGGTATACCAGTCGACTGCCCCAAGGCCAATCGACTGGTCCGAAGCTGCAAACTCTCTGTGAGTTTTGGTAGTCGACTGCCTCTGGGCCAGTCGACTGCCCTGCCTCCCAGCTCAGCTCCAGCCACTCCGAACCTTCTCCTTCGTGTGTGCCTTCAGGTCTGCTCCCTTGGCTCGCCCCTTGAAGTCCTCTTCCTCTGGCTATCGTCCCTCGGATGCGCACGCAAGCCTTCCCTTGGCTTGCCTCCATGCCACCCTTCACGTATGCCCTTTGAAGTCCACTTCTCGGCTTGCCCTTGGAGCTCTCCTCCCTCGGCTCTCGTCCCTCGGATAGGTTCACCAAGTGTGATTCTCCAAGTCCTGCAAACTCAATCACACAAATCAAATACAACATAACACTCTAACTTTAAACCTATTCGCCCACGCATCAAAACCATGATCTTCCAATCATTTAAGGGCCGATTGCCTCAACAGACAATATCTTAAGATAGATTGGATTTAAGGGTTAAGTTTTGATCCTTGGGAGAAAATGAAAAAAAATTTTGATATAAGGGTTAAGTTTTGATCCTCGGGAGAAAAGGAAAAACATTTCTAACTTAAGCTTCTCTCTCCCCCTTTGTCACACATCAAAAAAATGACAAAAAGACACTTGCACCGACAATGAAAATTTCTTGAAAATTTTTCTTCTCCTTTTGAAAGTACTTAGGATAATTCTTTGAATGCATATATAATTTTTTGAAAAAAATATTCAAAACTCATTCCTCTTTTTTGAGAAAAACTTTAAGTACTTGTTTTGTACAATATTATAAAAAAAACTAAGTACTTAAATTACACTGACAAATTTAGAAGAATATGAATTTCCCTAAGCTTGACACAATCCTAGAAATCTTGTTGATCACAAGAGAATTCCTATGTGTCTTAGGGATTTTCAATTTTAGAAAATTTTTGTTTTGACAACATAATAATTTTCTTGATTTGATTTCTTTTTCAGTCTGATACAATCCTAGGAAACCTTGTTAATTACAAGGAAATTTTTCTAAGTATCCTAGAAATTCTCCAAATTCAAGTAAAACTATTTTCAAATTGATTCCAAGAGTCAAAAGGATTTTGAAGATGAGTTTTAAAAAGAGAATATTATGTTTTCAAAAGGATTTTGTAAATATAGTGTATGAAAACATAATACTTTTTGAAATTTTTAATAATTCTTTTAATTTGACCTCCCCCTAAACTTGACACCATCCTAGGAAGCTTGTTGACTACAAGTGATCTTCCTCTGAGTCTTAGGATTTGATTCAAACCAAAAGAATTATCCAATAATTATGAAAAGCAATTGGCAGAAAACAGAATCAATTTCTTTTGACTTAGACTCCCCCTAAAACTGACACATCCTAGGAGTTCTTGTAGATTATAAAGAAGACTTCCTATGTGTCTTTAGGGCTTATCAAAAATCAAATGAGTAATTAAAACAATTTCTGAAAAACATTTTGAAATGATAGTTTTGACGAAGTATTTTTGGAAAAATCTTTTGAAGGACATAATAATTTTTGAAGAAATGATTTTCAAAGAAATATTTTGAAGGAGTAATAGGTTTTTGAAACATTTTTCGAAAACGTATTTTGAAATGTGATATTTTTAAAAGTATTTTGAAAGACCTGAATTTTTGAAAAGAATAATTTCTGAAATGAATAAATTTGAAAAATAACTTTTAAAAAAATAAAAAATTCTTCCCCCTGAACCTGACACCGTCTGACTCTATCTAAGTGTCTTATGGGACTTTAGTGTTGACCTAAAAGGTTTGTGCCTAAGTGTGTGGGTCAACCAAATTTTTGAAAAGATATAATTTTTGAAAATGTATTGTTTGTATAAACAATCAGCAAGCATGAAATTCATAAAATATTATTATGTTGAAATATTATTTTGAAAAAGAGATTTTTAGAAAAATATCCTAAATATTTTGAAAACATTTTGAAAAACAGTTGTCAATTAATTAGTCCTTAACATCTCACTCATTCTAGATGTCTCAATACAAGCAAGCATGGTTGCCTTATGGGTGTTTTGTGAGATGCTTGAATAATTTTTCTCAATTTATTTATAGACTGGTTGACCTTGAGTTAGATTCGAGTTTAATCAATTTGTAATTTAAAAGTAGATTTCAATAATCGGCTTTCAGGTCTTGGCGAGGCACAGAGGCCTTCTTTGGCCGTAGCCTTATTGGATCATCAACCCTTTCCTTAGACAAAGCCTTTTAAAGAAATAATACCTTTATTTTACTGTTTGAGAAACTGTGGTCTAACTAGTCAAGGATGTGGCGAGGTAGCTTCGGCTTGTTCCACTTAGCTAGGCCAAGTTTTCCTAACGTACTATCATCACGCCCCACCCTGGTACTAGGTTAGACAAGTATCAACTAGTCTTTTTCTTATCTAACCGTTCTAAATCATGCATAAAATTAAACATGAATGACACGACAAATATATAAAAAAAATAGGCAAATGCATGAACATGGCATTTATACATGATTCAATCAAATCAAAGTATTTTTAATTAAGTTTCTAATAATCTATCAAATTCCCAATTTGATACATATCGTGTGAACCCGCAAATATGTCAACCCACTTTGACATATTTGTTGTTATTTAATTGGAGGTTTCAGTTGGATAGGATTTTATTTAATTTCATAATTAAGGGTATTTAATTGGAATTTTAGTTCGTGGATGTAACGACCCGGAAAATTTTCTTAATATTTCTTTAAAATATTAAGCATGTCTAGATAATTTTCCAAAGGATCTAGAAATATTAGTACGAACCTTAGCATAGAAATCCATGATTTTCTCATTTAATTTGAGAAACTAAGTACTAAGGGGCCTTATATGGGCTCTCTAGTGCCATGATTATGGGTGAATTTTAGGTAAAAGTTAATAGAAATATAAAGGGATTTTAATGAGAAATATTAACATAATTATGGGGGAATTTTTAGGGAATTTTCGAAAATGGTAAGAAATAAAATAAAAATAAAATAGAAAAATTAGTGCATGCACCAAGGATTGAACCTTGGACCTCTTGTACAACCATGCATGCACTAACCAATTCACCTAGCAAGGGAGTGCTATGAGGGAATGAAGTGGATATTAGTTAAGGCTTAGGAAAATGAAGAGTCATCAAGGGAAGAGACACATGACTCTTCATTTACCCCTTTTTAAATTGGTATAAATATGGAAAGGAAGTTACAACTTCCCTTCTCCTCTTCATTTCCTTCTTCCTCCCCTTCTAGCCGAAAACCTCAAGCCCTCTCTCCCTTGGGAAAAGTTCACACAAGCCCTATCTTGAAGATCTAAGGCCTCCCTACAAGGATACAAGGACTAAGGGAAAGTTAGAGACAAGGAGGTTCTCTTGTTATCTTCTATTCAAAGTTTGTAAGCAAGATCAAGGAAGGTAAAACCCTCTTACCTGTGGTATGATAGTTTTTCCAAGTTCTTGTTATGATCAAGTTCTATTGGCATGATATGTTGAAAAAAAATCCATGGTTAGGGCTTATGGGAGTTTCGGCCAAGCCTTGTTTGGGGCTAGAAATCATGTTAAAGACTTGCCTTATATTTGCAAATGGTTACCCATGATAGGTGAAGTATAAAAGCATGATGTTTGAAGTTTTAGGGCACCCTAAGAACCCCTTAGGGTTTCGGCCACCTTCAAGCATAGGGTTAGATTTAATCTTCAACTCTCCAAGCATGCTTAGTATGTCTTGCTATGATATAGTATGGATGAAAGTAGTGATTTATATGAATTTTCTATGGGCTTGTTACCCTTATAAGTTTCGGCCAAGTCATGTACTAGGGCTAAGGCTTAGTGTTAAGTCCAATCAAGGGTTCAATTGGTCTTCCATGGCATGATATGCAAGGTATAGGATGTTAATCTTAACCTAGGCAAATTTTCTATGAATTTAGAGCTCCTTCAAGTTTCGGCCAAGACCCAACCCTAGGGTTTGGATTGGGTTAAGGTCTCAAGGAGGCATGTTTCTAAGTTACCATGATGCTAGTAAGTAGTTAAGCATGAAGTAAGGATCTTTATGTTACAAAAATCTTAGTTTATGTGTGGTGTAATATGATTTTGTATGTTAGATTTTAGGTGATGCTTTACTCATGAACATTTAGATCATATACCATGAATATATGTAATTGATGTAGGATGTAAGTTAGGATAGATAGAATGATGTATGTATAATGATAAATGTTTATAATAGATTTATGGTTTATGAAGATATATGCATGTGTTAAGGTAAATGCCATGAACCCTAGTAGTATGTGTCATGTTCATATGTAGCTTACCATTCATGCTTTATGATGAATACTAGGATTATGTATGCTAGATGAAATGTATCATGTATGAAGTACACGTTTATTTATGTATTATGATCATGCAAGTTTTACGAACCAAGATAATGTTTATGGCTAAAACACATGATTATGCATGTATGTCCTATTATGTGAATAAAGAATGATAAGTATGAATGAAGAAGATGGTTATGCCTTAAGTATGAATGAAATAAGTATGAATGATAAGTATGAATGATGAAGGCATAACGATGATATGAAATAAGTATGAATGATAAGTATGAATGACAAGTATGAATGATGAAGCATGCATGTTTATTTTTTTTATGAATGGGGCTTGTACCGGACCGAAGTAAGGGTCCAAGGGATGGGCACCTTAAGAACGCCCCGGTTCTGGACTACCGAAGCTGTCCACGGTTTTGGCACTACCGAAGCTGTGCAACAGGGATGGGCACCTTAAGAACGCCCCAGTTCTAGGACTACCGACTATGCTGTCCTTACCCTAGTAGGTTGAGGCTAGCTATCTCATATTTACTTAGGGATGCGCGCTTATGATGTATTTATGTGGTACAAGCCGGGGACCCCCAATGATGTTATGTTTATGTTAAGCATTTAAAAGTATGATTTTAAAACTAAGCATCCTTATGTAGTAAATGCATTGACTCATTCATCCATCCATGTTATGCATCACGCCAAGGTAAGTGTATTTTATGTTTGTGTTATGCTCATATCTTATGTCATGTATAAGTATGTCTCATGTTCATGTATGCTAAGAATTATGCTATGATAAGTATGTCTCATGTTCATGTATGCTAAGAATTATGCCATGATAAGTATGTCTTATGTTCATGTATGCTAAGAATTATGTCATGATAAGTATGTCTTATGTTCATGTATGCTAAGAATTATGCCATGATAAGTATGTCTTATGTTCATGTATGCTAAGAACTATGCCATGATAAGTATGTCTTATGTTCATGTATGCTAAGAACTATGCCATGATAAGTATGTCTTATGTTCATGTATGCTAAGAACTATACCATGATAAGTATGTCTTATGTTCATGTATGCTAAGAACTATGCCATGATAAGTATGTCTTATGTTCATGTATGCTAAAAATTATGCTATGATAAGTATTTCTTATGCTAAGAACTATGTCATGACTATGCTTATGTTTATGTTCGAAATTATGTTATGTCAGATACTGGATATGTTTATGTTTAAGTGACGTATGGTTTTAGTGAGTAGGAAAGGGGTTTTACTAAGCCAATGTGCTTATAGTTTTATTTTCCTCGTATCGCAGATCAAGCAAGAGGCTATTAAGGGAAGCCGCAGGAGAGGCAGAAGCATGTGTGTGTGTGTGGCGGTGATTTGGCAAAGGATCCTTTTTGGTTACGCATATTGCATGTCTCGGGTCTTGGGAATGCCTCTTTAGATTCTATGCTATGGTTATAATGGTTATGCCTAATGAATAACTTAAGACGTATGATGCGATGTTTACGTATAAGTTACTTACTACTTATGATAATCATGAACAAGCTATGGAATGGTTAAGTATGCTATGATACCATGCATGTTGTTAATGTGCTAAGTCCAATGACACTAGGTTTATGATTGACAAGTTTAAGCATGTGTAGAAAAAAAGTATTCCGCTGCATTAGGATGTTTTATGTACAAGTATGTTTAGCGTAACGGCGCCTATCTCGCCACACCACAAGGTGTGGGAAAAAGGCGGGTGTTACAGTGGATTGAATTTGAATTAAGAATTGAATCGTTAAATAATTTAAGATTTTAAGTGAATTAGAAATAAGAGTTAATTAAAGTTTAAGTTGTTACAGATTAATTTATGTTAAGGTTGAAGTTATTTATGTTTGAACTTATTAATTAAAGTTTAAATTATTAAGGTTGAAATTAAACTTTAAGAATTAATTAAGGTAAAAATTATTAAAAATTAATTAAGGTAAAAATTAATTAAGGTTGAAATTATTATGAATTAATTAAATGTTGAAATTATTTAAAAATTAATTAATGTTGGAATTGATTAATTATTTAGAATTTAGGAATTAATTAAGGGTAAAATTGTTAAGAATTAATTTAAGGGTAAAATTGTTAAGAATTAATTAGAGTTAAAATAATTAATGATTAATTAGAGTTAAAATTAATTAAGAAGTAATTAGTATTAAAATAATTAAGAATTAATTAGAATTAAAATAATTAAGGATTAATTGGAGTTAAAATTAATTAAGAATTAATTTGAATTAAAAAATTAAGAATTAATTAGAATTAAAATTAATTAAGAATTAATTAAGGTTGTTAAGATTTATTTTGATTTATGTTATCAATTAGATTTCAAAATTTCTAGGTTAAATAATAGTTTTGGGTCTAACTGCATCATTTCCATTAATTTAAAGAGTTCTGAATCACCTACTATTTCTTTTTCATTTAATTTTTCAAGTTTATCTAACACTTCTGCTTTGTTTGAATTTTTGTAGACCTTGTTAAATGTAGCTTTTATTCTAAGAAATTCATTTTCATTTTTGTATTGATCTTCATCCTTAGGGTTGATTTCAGAATTTAAAATTTCATAATTATCCTCATAATAGGTGAAGTAATTTTCAGGACTACTAATTAATGTTTCATAATTAACCTAAAGATTATCCAAAAAATTAATATATAAATCTTCATTATTATCTATACTTTTATCTTTAATATCCTCAGAATTAATTTCAGAAATATCAGAATTAATAACAGTTTCATCATTATCCTCAAAAATATTGTCATTCTTAACATTATCAGAAAAATTAGAAATTAAAAGATATTTAATTTTAATTTCATCATTATCAACAATATTATGAGAAATATCAATTAAAGTATTATTATCCTTAACATTATTAGATACAATATTGGAATCAATTCCAAAAATTGTTGCATTTGTTGGATCGAGAAACCGATAGAGGGGGGTGAATATCGTTAAAACTTTTTCGGATAAAAATAAGAGTAAATGCAGCGGAAAACAAAACAATCACACAAAGAACACAAGTCTTTTACTTGGTTCGAAGTCACGGTCGGCTCCTACTCCAAGGCCCACGGTCCTTAACCGTTTACTGCGGGCAATTCTATAATCGCGCAAAGGTTTACAGATTTTGGTACAAGAATATTGCAGTAAATAAAAGAGTTACACTTTTCGTTACCGACACCCGATGTGGATCGTACTTTAAAGAAGAGGGTCATCGTCGGTGGTGGAATCTCGAGATCAGAGTTTTCCGGAGCACAGCGCTTGAACGAAAAGCTTGGAGGCATTAGAAAGTTGTGTCTTTGAAGCCTTGGGGTCGAGCCCCTTTTATAGTGCTCCTGGGGGCGCCTGATTCGCTGGGGGCGCCTGACACATGCCTTCAGATTGGAGAACCTTCATCCGCAACTCGGTCAGCGCTTATCCCCTTCGAATCGACCTCTGGAGCTGACTGGGGCGCTCGGGACCTCCTGGGCGCCTATCTTGACTTAGTCTGCTGGCTTCATGGCTAGTTTTGCTTCGATTACTCTTTGGCTTTGACCTTGGGCGCCCGGGACCTCCCGAGCACCTATCCCAGTGTGATTTCGAAGCATTCTTGCTTCTTTTCTTGTTTGGCTTTGACCTTGGGCACCCGGGACCTCCCGGGCGCCTAGCCTAGCTTCTTACCCCCTTCCTTTGGGGCATTTTGAGCTGCAGACACACACTCCTTTGGTCCTGCAACCAAGGTTAGTCAATATTTACAGTCGTAGTTGTCTTGGTTCTGACTTCGGGTCTCCCAAATGGAACCCTAGGTCTAACCGACAACTATTGTTCCCTCGACGGGGAGCACGCCCTCACCTACTTCTCTCAGAGAGTTTACCTTTTGCCAACCGGCTCGTCCGGTTGGACTTTTGCCCGATCCACCTAACCAGGTCTTCGTGCCCAACTTCCGGTCAGGTCTTCTTGCCCAGTCCTTGACCAGGACTTCTTTGCCCAACCCTTTGCCAGGCTTCTTGCCTAGTCCTCGACCAGGACTTCTTTGCCCGACTTCCGATCAGGTCTTCTTCCCCAGCCCTTTGCCAGGACTTCTTGCCCAATCCTCGACCGGGACTTCTTTGCCTAGTGTACCTAGGCTTCTTTCCTGCACACTTAGTAAACACATTAGACACCAATAACATCTTAACTTCTGAACCCTTTGCCATTATCAAAACCCAGGTTTGACTTAGGTGCTGCCTGCACCAACAATCTCCCCATTTTTTATTTATGGCAACCCGGTTCAAAAAGTTAAGTTAATCATACAGATAAGTAGGTAAAGTACCAAAGTTAATTTCCTCCCCATGGAAGAAATCTTCCCCTGAGTTTTTCAAAAGTTCGTGGGGTTTTTGAAAACGTTTCTAAGTCTAAAAGTGAAACGTTTTTCAGGTTTTCAATACTTAGAAATTTTCAAGAAAAGGTTTTTTAAGTTAGAAAACATTTTCTAAAAATATTTTGAGTTGGGCACTTGGAAAATTTTCAAGTGAATTTTGAACTTTGCACTTAAAAAAAAATTTCACCATAGATTTAGTGTAAGTACTTAGAATAATTTTTGAAAGCAAGTAATTTCGAAAATAATTTCCAAAATACTTAGTTTTTGCACTTTAGAAAATTTTCTAAACTTATTCTGAAATTTTAACATTTAGAAAATTTTCAAGCAGTTTAAATACTTAGAAATATTTTTCAAGTACAATTTTAAATTTATAACTTAGAAAAAATTTCCAAAAAATTTTCAGAATAAGTACTTAGAAAATTAACTTTCAAAAAGAACTTAAGTACTTAAAGAACTTTACTTTTTAAAAAAAAAGAGATAAAAGTTTTTGAAAAAAAAGATTTAATTTTGAAGAAAAAAAATAAATTTTGAAATCTTCTTTTCTCTCCTTTCCAATCTCTCCCCCTTTGCCATATATAAAAAAAAATATAGCAAAAAAAATGAGTAATCAAAGTAAGATGCTGTACTGAACCAATTCTAAGTTTAAACTAGACCAAATTAATTTGAATTTTTACTTTCGGGTCCTGTCTAACCTAATTAACTACTTACTGACTGTTATAAACAGCAGCTTTCGCTAGGGTTAGTCAAGTTAAGTGATCTGATCAAGTTAGATTTACTAAGCTTGACACTTAACCTGATTATTGTTTAATTGGTATTTAGTGCCCCAATTACTGCAGATGCACTGACTTAAAGCATCTTGAATCAAGGCATAGACCTAAGCATCTCAACCCATTCTAGGTTATCAATCAAAAGTACCCTAAGGTGCTTGTGAGATGCTGACTTCTAGATCTATAGGTGCATGCAATTCTAGGGTTAGGGCCTAGGATAAGTCCATTTTACGAAAAACCCTAGTTTTGAAGGAGGTAAGTTTTAAAAAAAGCTAAGTTGGAAAAATCATTTTAAATAATAAAGAAAATAAAGAAATGATTTTGCAGAAAATAAAACAGTTTTTGAAGAAATATAATTAGAGCAGTCCTATTCTACCAAGCATAACCCTAACTGCCTTCTTAGTAAGCTGAACTCAGACTCAGGTAGGGGTTTGGTGAATATATCAGCTAAGTTAGATTTTGAGTCTACATACTTAAGGACTATCTCACCCCTGGCTACATGATCTCTTACGAAGTGGTGTTTAACTTCTATGTGTTTAGTTCTAGAGTGTTGGATTGGGTTCTTAGTTAGATTAATTGAACTTATATTATCAATGTAGACTTGGGTTTGGGTGTAGTCAAGCTGGAAGTCTTTAAGAGTGTGCATCATCCATAAGCGTTGTGCTACACACTCTCCTAAAGCAACATACTCAACTTCAGTTGTGGATAGAGCTACACAGTGTTGCTTTCTGCTACACTAACTTACTAGACTATTTCCTAAAAGTTGACAGCTTCCACGTGTACTCTTTCTATCTAGTTTACAACCAGCATAGTCAGAATCTGAGTATCCTGACAGGTCAAAAGTTGAGGTCCTAGGATACCAAATCCCTATATTTAGGGTGCCCTTGATGTATCTAAGTATTCTTTTTAGGGTTGCTAGGTGCGTTTCCTTAGCACAGGTTTGGTATCTGGCACACATTCCTACAGTAAAAAGGATATCAGGACTACTGGCTGTAAGGTAAAGTAGACTATCAATCATACTTCTATATAGTTTAAGGTCTATGGGTTTACCATCAGGGTCACTATCTATTTTTACATTTGTGGTCATAGGGGTACTTATGCTTTTGGAGTTATCCATTTTGAACTCCTTAGCATATTTGGATTGATAGACATAATTTTCATCCCTAGTTTGCATGATTTGTAATCCTAAAAAGAAGTTGAGCTCACCAATTAAGCTCATTTCGAATTCGTTTTCCATTATTTTTACAAATTCTTTTAAGAAATTTGAGTTGGTGGATCCAAAAATTATATCATCATCATATATTTGGGCAATAAAGATGTCTTTTCCTAAGGTCTTAATGAAAAGAGTTGAGACAATTTATCCTTGTTTAAATTCCTTAGAAATGAGGTAGGTTGATAGGTGTTCATACCATGCCCTAGGTGCTTGTTTTAGTCCATACAGTGCCTTATTGAGTCTGTAAACATGGTCAGGCTTTTCAAAGTCCTCAAACCCGGGGGTTGTCCTACATAGACTTCTCCTCTAATAAATTCATTTAGAAAAGCTATCTTTACATCCATTTGGTAGAGTTTAAATCCTTTATGGGTTGCAAAGGCTAGCAATATTCTAATGGACTCAAGTCTGGCTACTGGGGCATAGGTTTCGTCATAGTCTAACCCTTCGACTTGTCTGAACCCTTTAGCTACTATGCAGCCTTTATTTCTAACTATTTCCCCTTGGTCATTTAGCTTATTCCTAAAAACCCACTTAGTGTCAATAATGGATTTGCCCTCAGGTTTAGGTACTAGTTCCCAGACTTGGTTCCTTTCAAATTGGGCTAACTCCTCTTGCATTGCTATGATCCAATCAGGATCAGGTAAGGCTTCCTCTATAGTCTTAGGTTCAATTTTTGAAATTAGTGCAATCTGACTAAGATTTCTATAGGAAGACCTAGTTCTGACTCCTAAGGTTGGATCACCCACAATTTGATTAGTTGGGTAACTGAGTCAGGGTTTCTTGGTTTTTCTAGAACTTGGTTCAGCCTCAGGTCCGACTAAACGGTTTAGTTCAGTATTTGGTTCAACTACTTGGGTTGGTTCAATTATTGGTTCAATTGACTCAGTAGTTAGTTCATTTAGGGGTTCAATTAGTGGTTTCAATAATTTGTTCACTATCTTCGTGATCACTTTTGATGGATTTAAATCTGGGTTATTAGATTTTGAATTAGTTTTCTCATCAAATATTAGATTTGTTATTTCTTCAATTTTGTTAGTTTGTTTATTATAGACCCTATAGGCCCTGCTTGTTGTCGAATATCCTAAGAAGACCCCTGGGGTTGACTTAGATTGGAATTTACCTAGATAGTCCTTGGTGTTTAGGATATGGACTTTGCACCCAAAGACCCTTAGGTAATGTAGGTTTGGAAGTCTATGGTAGTATAATTCATAGGGAGTTTTATTAAGTCGTTTGTTAATTAGGACCCTATTTTGGATATAGCAAGCCATGCTAATTGCTTCTGCCCAAAATTGGTTAGCTAGGTTGAATTCATTGAGCATAGTTCTAGCGGCTTCCTGTAGGGTTCTACTTTTCCGTTCTACTATCCCATTTTACTGGGGGGTTCTAGGACACGAAAATTCGTGTATATACCCGTTTATTCTACAAAATTTCTCGAACCATTGATTCTCAAACTCTCCCCCATGATCACTCCTAAGTCTTTTGATTTTGGCATCGTTTTGATTTTCAATTAACTTACAAAAATCAATAAATAGGTTTAGGGTTTCATCTTTAGTTTTTAGGAACCTAACCCAAGTAAACCTAGAGTAATCATCAATAATTACTAAGCAGTACCGGTTTCCGCTTAGTGACGTGGCTCCATGTGAATCAAATAGGTCAAGGTGCAGGAGCTCAAGTGTGGTTTGAGTTAGGTCTGATTGAATTTGTTTGTGATTAGACCTGGTTTGTTTACCTTTGTTGCATGATTCACATATTATGTTTTCATGGTTCTTAATTTTAGGTATTCTTTTAATTAGGCCAAGTTGAGTGATTTTTGAAATTAATCTCATATTAGTGTGACCTAATCTCCTATGCCAGAGGTTTGATTCTTCTAACTGAGTTAAGAGGCATTTAGGTACTAGGGGTAGATTTATAGTGTAAACATTATTTTTCCTAGTGCCCTTAAGCATGATTTCTGAGTCTTGCAAGTTTCTAATCAGGCAGTTAGAGTTGGTAAAGGTAACTACATAGCCAGTATCACACAATTGACTTATACTAAGCAAGTTAAATTTAAAGTTTTCAACCAAAAGTACCTTTTTAATGACAAAATCAGATTTGAGTTCAATGTTACCTGACACAATGACTTTGAGTGTAGCATTGTTGCCAAATGCTACTGAGCCTAGGTTCTTGAACTTAAGTTTGGTGAATTTCAATTTGTCCCCAGTCATGTGTCTGGAGCACCCGCTATCCAACATCCATTGGTCCAAATCATTATGTTCCTACACATAAAGAGTTTGTTGATTTGGATCCAATTAGAATCAAGGATAACCTAAATTGATTTTCACAACCTAGTCTGTCTCACCCAATCTAGAGTTATCAATCACGTTAACCTTATGGGTTTTTGTGAGACAGGTTTTAATAGAAGTAAAGATTTTATTTTGAAAAACTATGATTAGTTTTGAAAAATTAACTTAATTTTGAAAAACCAATTAATTATGTTTTAAAAATTATTTTTGAAAACAATGGTTGAATATAAGATTAATTGAAATCTGTGTTAGATTCAAATCTGACAATAGTAAAGTGAATTCGGTTTTCAATAATCGGCTTCCAGGTCTTGGCGAGGCACTAGGCCTTCTTTGGTCGTAGCCTTATTGGATCATCAACCCTTTCCTTGACAAAGCCTTTTATTGAAAATCCATTTTCAAGTTACTCCTTGAAAGATTTTGGTCTAACTAGTTTGGGTCTTGGATCGGTAGCTTCGGCTAGTTCTGCCAAAATGGCTTTCCTAACGTACTATCATCTCACCTCCACCCAATACTATGTTGTTCAAATTTTAGTTAATCGGTTTAGTCCTTAATATAACCAGTCCTAGGTCTAAGCATGGTAAATTGCAGTAAATAAATAAACAAGCAAACATGCATTTTTACAATAAGAAAAAGAATTTATTTAACTATAATAATGGTTTTTAAGTTGGTTCCCCCTGGACTAAAGCCACGGTAATGATTAGGTAAGATATGAATCTTGCCCTTGGGGATCCAATACTGGTTTGGTCCATCTTGGTTGCTCAGGCAAAGTTTGGGTACCCATGCCTAAACTTTGGGTCTAGACTGATTCAGTACAGCATAATATGACCTTTGTCTAGCCTTGGTTCGATACCCTAACCCGGATCGATTTAGAACGGACTTCTGTTTTCCAAGGATCATATCAAGACCCTTGGAACCCGAAGTGAATCGTTCCAAAGCTTCTCTAAGGTCCTTGACTTGAGTTTTCAAGGAGGAGTTCTTTTTCTCAAGCTTTTCAACTTGAGTAGAGGTTCCTTCTTGAACCTTCTCAGTCAATGATCTAGAGTCAGCGTCCTCTTTCAGGAGTTTTACTTCCTGTTGGAGAGACTCAACTCGAATTTTGACTTTCACCAAGTTACTAGATAGGTAAGCAATTAATTCTGCTAATTCAGCTTTTGAATAACCACTTACAGTTATTTTGCCATCTTCCAAAATGGTGAGCTTTTCGTCGTCCGGTTCTGATTCTGATCCGGTGTCGATTTCTTCCGAAGTAGTCAAGGCGAGCAGGTTCGATTGTGGGGCCTCTTCTTCTTCTTCGGATGAGGACTCGTCCCATGTTGCTTGAAGGGCCTTCTTCCTTCTTGTCTTCTTGGCTTCTTTCAGATTAGGGCACTCTGACTTGTAGTGTCCCTTCTTGTTGCATTCATAGCACGTTACGTTGGATTTGGTCTTGGATAGTTCGATTGGATCATCCTTCTTTCGACTGGCTTTTCTTCTGTTGGTCTGATTCTTCAATTCCTTGTAGTAGTCCCGGGCTAGCCGCACCAGCTTGGGTCGATCCCCTTCGCTGTCTTCTGAGTCTGAGTCTGAGTTAGACTCGGGTGCAGGTTGAGGCTTCTTCTTGGCCACCTTTCCTATTTTGCCTGCAACAAAAGCAATGCCTTTCTCGGCTAAGGTGCAGTTAGTCTGCTCATGTAATTTTAGTTCAGAATATAACTTGCCTAATTTGATTTTGGAAAGATCCCTTGAAACTTTGTACACATCTACCATAGATGCCCACAAAGTATTTCTCGGGAAGGCGTTTAGGGTATACCTGATCAGGTCACGGTTTTCTACCTTGTGACCGATTGTATGTAGACCGTTCATCAACTCCTAGATTCTGGCGTGGAGCTGGACTGCTGACTCATCGTCCTTCATTTTGATTGTGTATAACTTGTTCAGCAATAGGTCCCTCTTGCTGATTCGGGTGTCGGAGGTTCCTTCGTATAATTCGATCAACTTACCCCAGAGTTCCTTTGCACTATTGAATGGTCCCACTCGGTTCAGCTCTTCTTTGGTTAGACCGCATTGGAGTGTCTGGGTTGCTTTAGCATCAGCCTCGATTTTCTTTTTCAGCGAGGCATCCCATTTTGTGTAAGGTTGTGCCACTCCTTCAGTATTTTTCGGGATTTCCAGGCCATATTGGATTATGATCCACATGTCCACCTGAGTTTTTAGGTGGACTTCCATCCGACTCTTCCAGTAGGAGAAGTCCTCCCCACTGAAGAGTGGTTGTCTGGCTGTACTGAAACCCTCTTGCATGGCCATTTAGAATTTCTGAAGTAATAACAAAAAAAACTGTCCCAAGACTTGGTCTTGGATTAGTAGTACGGGAATAAAATAGTTAAAATGAAACGATCGAGTGGTGTTGCACCAACCTCGATTAACGATAAAGATTCGATCAAAAAAGAAATTAAAAATTTCGTAAAAATCCAAAAAAAACTCCCAAATTGGTGGTTGCACCAAATTTTAGCTACCCCGCTCTGATACAACTTGTTGGATCGAGAAAACGATAGAGGGGGGTGAATATCGTTAAAACATATTCGGATAAGAATAAGAGTAAATGCAGCGGAAAACAAAACAATCACACAAAGAACATAAGTCTTTTACTTGGTTCGGAGTCGCGGTCGGCTCCCACTCCAAGGCCCACGGTCCTTGACCGTTTACTGCGGGCAATTATATAATCGTGCAAAGGTTTACATATTTTGGTACAAGAATATTGCAGTAAATAAAAGTGTTACACTTTTCATTACCGACGCCTGATGTGGATCGTACTTCAGAGCATAGGGTCATCGTCGGCGCTAGAATCTTGAGATCGGAGTTTGCCGGAGCAGAGCGCTTGAACGAAAAGCTTGGAGGCTTTAGAAAGTTGTGTTTTTGAAGTCTTGGGGTCGAGCCCCTTTTATAGTGCTCCTGGGGGCGCCTGACACGTGCCTTCAGATCGTAGAACCTTCATCCGCAGCTCGGTCAGCGCTTATCCCCTTCGAATCGACCTCTGGAGCTGACTAGGGCGCCCGGGACCTCCTGGGTGCCTAGCTTGACTTGGTCCGCTGGCTTGGTGGATGATTTTGCTTCGATTACTCTTTGTCTTTGACCGTGGGCACCCCGGACCTCCCAGGCACCTAGCCCAGTGTGATTTCGAAGCGTTCTTACTTCTTTACTTGTTTGGCTTTGACCTTGGGCGACCGGGACCTCCCGGGCGCTCGGGACCAGCTTCTTACCCCCTTCCTTTAGGGCATTCTGAGCTGCAGACACACACTCCTTCGGTCCTGCAACCAAGCTTAGTTCCAAAACAACCAAAGCAAGAATATTAGTCAATATTTACAGCCGTAGCTATCTTGGTTCTGACTTCAGGTCTCCCAAATGGAATCCTAGGTCGAACCGACACCTACTGTTCCCTCGACGGGGAGCGCGTCCTCACCTACTCCTCTCAGGAGAGTTTACCTTTTGCCAGCCGGCTCCTCCGGTTGGACTTTTGCCCGATCCACCTGACCAGGTCTTCGTGTGCAACTTCCGGTCAGGTCTTCTTACCCAGTCCTTGACCAGGACTTCTTTGCCCAGCCCTTTGCCAGGACTTCTTGCCCAGTCCTTAACCAGGACTTCTTTGCCCGACTTCCGGTCAAGTCTTCTTGCCCAGCCCTTTGCCAGGACTTCTTGCCCAGTCCTCGACCAGGACTTCTTGGCCTAGTGTACCTAGGGCTTCTTTCTTGCACACTTAGTAAACACATTAGACACCAATAACATCTTAACTTCTGAACCCTTTGCCATTATCAAAACACAGGTTTGACTTAGGTGCTGCCTGCACCAACAGCATTGATATTAAAGATTAAAGAATTAATGTCTGATATTTTACTATTATCTACATTTGGTAATTGGTCATGCAATATATTAAGTTGATTATGCAAATAGTCTAATTTATCTGAAAAATTTTCTATATTATCAGCATGCTTGAAAAACAGTGCAGGAATTTTAGAAATTTCAAAATTATTGCATAATTGATTTTTCGTACCTTGGGCGGACAATAGTTCTTGTAGTGTCCGTGCCTTTGACATCTGAAACATTTGATGTGGCTCTTGTCCCTCCGGACTCCTGGCGCTGGTACCTCCTTTTCCACCGGTGGTGACGATCGAGTCTTACGAGTAGGACACTGGTTTTTATAGTGTCCTCTCTCCCTGCACTTGAAACATGTAATATGGAACTTAAAATTTGACATAATTAAAAAAAAATACCTGATTCACCCCTTGGCTCTCCCTCAACTCCTGGCGTCTTTGCTCCGTCGGCTGTTAGTCCGGTGAAGAGCAACCTGGCTCTGATACCACTTATAGGACCGGTGCCGTCGATAGAGGGGGGTGAATATCGACTCAAAAATTTTCTTCCGGAAATACGTCGGAAACTTCGATGTTCGTTCTAGACAAAGAGTTAGTGCGCAGCGGAAAATAGAAATAATGAAAAACAAAACAACACATACGACAAGCGGGTTTTTACTTGGTTCCCAACCCCCAGGGTCAGTACGTCCCAGCCCTAAGCAATGGAAGCACCCGTCCACTAATGGTCTCCTTTTCGGACTTTTCGGAGATGGAGAAACTCGTCTTACAGTTCAAGTTTTACAAGAAAAAGACAGTGAAATTAAGTGCATAAAAATAATTGTAAACCAAACAAGAAAGTCGATGATCCCGGCCGATCTAGAACTCCGAAGTGCAGCGCACTTCCTCCTGGAGCCTCCTTGGTTGCAGAGCTTCGTCTCTAACGCTTTTTCTTCGCTCGGAATGCTTAGAATGGTGTAGCAGATGATGTCCTGAGTTGAAGGGTCGAAGTCCCTTTTATAGCTTCATCTCGGGCACCCTAGAGCCTCTGGGGCGCCTCATTGGCGGTCAAAATTCCATCCGAAATCGCGAAATTCACAATGCTGATAAGGTATATTGTCTTGGGCGCCCAGACCATACTGGGTGCCTGGATCATCCAGGCGCCTGGATGCATGGGGCGCCCTGGTTCAATGGGGGCACCCAGGAGCAGTTTTACCAGGCTTCTCTTGTGTTTGTTCACTTGCTTTGCCTCCAATTCTAGGTACCTGCAAGATACACAAACACAAGACAAACACATATATAATCTTAGCCTTAACGATTGGTTCTGACTTTGGATTTCTCACAAAACCCTAGGTTAATCCGAGTTCCTTTCCCAGGGAACGTGCCTTCGCCTACTCCTCTCAGGAGAAGTTTGCCAACCAGCTCCTCCGATTTGACTTTTGCCCGATCTTCTAGATCAGGACTTTGGTGCCTAGTCCACGACCAGGACTTATTGCCCAACCCTTGGTCAGGTCTTAGGTGCCCAGCCCTCGACCAGGACTTATTGCCCAATTCTACGAACCAAGACTTCGTGCCCAACCCTCGGTCAGGTCTTAGGTGCCCAGCCCTCGGCCAGGACTTATTGCCCAATTCCACGAACCAGGACTTTGTACCCAACCCTCGGTCAGGTCTTAGGTAGCCAGCCCTTTGCCAAGACTTAGTACCCAATTCCTCGAATCAGGACTTCGTGCCTAATCCACGGCCAGGACTTATTGCCTAGGTTAACTAGTACTTTTCTTCACCTTGATACGGATTTCTTGACTGACCCTTACCTTGTCTAATATATCACAAACTTAAGCATATTGTTAAACATTGAAACACTAGAAGAGGGCATCACTGATGCATCTTGCACCAACAATTTTATGTGTATACTAATATAAATATCCAACTTGTGATTGTGTGATTCTCTTTCAAAAATGTAGATGTTCTTAACCAAAAGCAAGGCTTTTAGTATACATCCTAACAATCTCCCACTTATACTAAAAGACTTTTCTATTTTCAAAATGTCATACATCTGACCCCTTGGTTCTTCACATGCCTAAAAGCTCTCGCTACCAAGGCCTAAGTGAAAAGATCTTCCTAGGTTATCCTCTGATGTAATCTAGGCAACAACAGCTATTCCTCACCCGGGTGGTACTTGTGCTCTATGTGTTTACTCACCTTATGGACTCGTGATTCCTTCGAGTTTGCAACTGCACCATTTTTATCACATCAAAATGTGACAGCTCTGAGCAAACCAGGAATCACATCGAAGTCTATCTTGAGGTTCCTGAACCATGTAGCTCTGTTGGCTGCCTAAGAGACTGTCATCTATCCAGCTTCCATGGTGGAGTTCATCAAGCAGCCGCTGTGCAACACTCTCCCATACAATGGTTCCACCTCTTAAAGTAATAACAAAACCCTGAGGAATACTTATATTTGCCTCTATCTGATTGGAATTCTGTATCCATATAACCCATAGGAGATTGGTCTGCTCGGTAAACCAGCATATAATCTTTAGTCCTTCTCAAGCACTAATATATGCTTTTACCGCAATCCAATTTTCTTAACCTGGATTACTCTGATATCTGTTAACCATGCCTACGGCACAAATGATATCTGGGCTCGTTTTTAGCATACATGAGGTTTCCTACAACTATGGCTACAGGAACCGCCATTACCTACTCTATCTCTTTTGATAATCTAAACATATCTCCTTAGATAAAGTAGCTCCTGTTAGTGATATGAGAGAAGTGTCCTAAGGCAATCACCTTATGATTGTAATCATTTATTTTAATAAATGAATATTCACTATTTGAGTATACATGTTTGTGTATTTGATTGAGATCTTAAACTCATTTTCTGAATGTCCGCAATACAATTCACAGCATGAGAGAATTTGTGATGAATTTACAACTAGTGATTATCTCTACATGTGCAATTGTGAAGTATTGAAATTGTCCCTAGTCGATGAATTGATAAATACGGACACTATCAATTCTGTTGAGACTAGCATGGGTTATTCTCTAATCAGCTGATTCTCACTGGCTGGTGATATTGAGATGTCCGGAGATAAACATGAATGCTAGTTAAGGGAACTAGTTCATTGGAGTGACTGGCTGTAAAACTTCATATGGTAGTCTACATATAGATATGTCAGTGAAGTTCTTACTGCAGCTTAAGTGCGATTTTCCTTTAACTTGCGGTGTTCAAGTCATCTTGGTCATGGAGACTTATACTTTGACATCTTAAGCAAGCATCTCCAAGGAGGTGTGGACCCAGGATGATTGGGTATAAGCCGAAGTGCCCGAAGATGTTTGAACAGCCTACAAAGGATTCACCACTCCTTGCGAGGAGATGTATAGCCGAGGCCTATCGTCGGATTGTTACTTGAAGCCTCTGGCCAGAGCATGACATGTTCAGAGTATGAATCTCTTAAATACATGAGAGTAATTAGAATCCGTAGGATGAGAAAACGTTACTTGGGCTAGGTGTGACGTAGTCAGCCTAGTGGGGACTGACACGCATAGACCATGTCCTGAACCAAGTGGGTATAAGATGGTGAAGGGAATGGGGCACGATTCATTATAGCTGCAGAAGGGTTTCAGAATTGTTTCTGAGGTCAACCGTTGATCTTTCGATTAATTGGGGATCATGATATACTACTAGGTGCCACTCATGATCGTTCTATAATTGATTAATTATAGACGGTCAATATAAATCGAAAGTCTATTTAGTCACACACACTACGAGTAATCCGAGGGATTTAAAACGAGTTGAAAATTGGATTTTCCAATCAAGAGAGATTAGGTTTGGTTGAGCCAAATGATAAGTCGAATCTGAATTTTTCAGAGACGCATCGGAAGCGTAAAATGGCTAAGTCTTTTGAAGACTTAATAGATGAATTAAATAAGTTTAATTCATTGGGGCGTGGCTTGGATGGGCCGGCCAAAGAGGGCCTCCATCCTCTTTGCTTGGCCGGCCACAACAAAGGGAGAGAACCAAGTTTTTGGATCAATTTATAAAATAAACCAAGTGTGGTTTGTTTTATAATAAACCAAGGTTTGGTTTATTTCTTCATGGAAATTAAAATGAACCATGGATTGGTTTATTTTATAAAATCAATCATGGATTGATTTACCATGATAAGGAAATTTATTCCATAGAACAGAAGAGACTTGATTGATTTTTATCATGAATTAAAATATGATTTTAACCATGATATAAATCAAACTTGGCATGATGGAATAAGTTATTCCATATTTGAGAGGCTTGATGGTTGAGAGGCTACAATATAAAGGACCCAAGGCAAGGCTTGAAAAATAATCGAAGAGATGAAGGCATAGACTCTCTCCCTCTCTTTCTCTCCTTCTCTTCTCCCCTTCTTGCCGTGTGCCAACCAGCCCCAAGAAGGAGCACCAGCCGGCCGCCCCTGCCCTTTCCCTGCCGACCACCACCTGCTACCGGAAGAAGGTGCTGTCGGAATTAGAGTTTGCCGCAAGGATCTTTTTGTCGCAAGCCTCTTCTTTTGCTTCGTCGGAATTTTGATTTCGACCATCCTTTTGTGGTTAGTCTTCCGACTTCTCTCTTGGTTTTTCTTGTCGCGTTCTCGGAGAATCTAGTAGTTCTCGAGAACACGAAACTCGTGGCTTTGCGAAGTCATCCCGAAGATACTCGCTGTGGACGCGAATAGAGGCGGAGCTTCCAAGGGACGCTTACGATTGGATCTCGTCCCTTCCTTCGAGTTACGCGAGGTAATACGTAAATTAGTTTACGTTTCTATAAAATTTTAAATATATGATCATGTCTACACAAGATAAAATTACATGCTTAGATGTGTGGTTAAATAATTTGAGAAATTATTTATGCTAAACCTTCCGTTGCACGTAATTAATTTTAAAATTACAAACCCGCATCCATGTCAACATGCACCCGGTCCCAATAGTGGCATCAGAGCGAGGTTCGTGTTCGACATAATCATATAATTGTTTTTGCGGAAAGCTTTGACATGATCTCAATTTTGTAAAATTTATCAATTATGGAAACATTCCAATTATGGTAAATTTTCGATTTAGGAATTTCAAAGTTTGGAAATCCTCATGAAATTTCGCAAACTTTTGAAATATCTCTGTTTCTGAAATTTTATGATAATTGTGAAAACTTACCATTTTTGAAAACTTTCCAATTTTGGAAATTTCCCATTTTGAAAATTTTTCAATTTTGGAAATACGTAAGTTTTCTTTGTACCATAAACTTATAATTATTCTGAAAACCTTTTATTTTCGGAAACTTTCCATTTATGGAAAGCTCTCAATTTTGGGTACTTTCTTTCAAGAAAGTCTAGACAAAGTATAGGAATATTAATTGACATTTAAATTCATAATTGAAAATTAAATTATTTACAAAATTCTTTATTTTGGATTGAGCCTCAGGGAGCCGTCCAATTTAAAGTTAGTTGTTATAATTAAATTTCCTAAATTGGATTTAAGCTGTCAAATGTTTAATTTGGATTGAGCCTCGGGGAGCTGTCCAAATTAAGTTATTGATATTAATTTTCCATAAATAAAATATGTGATCAAATCTTGAAAATTTTTGAGGTGATTCTCAAACGATAATTTCCTTATTTGATTTATGAGGTGATGCTCTTACATATTATTGTTTCCAAAATTAATTAGGAAAATTGTTTCCTATAGAGTATATTTCCTTAAATAAGATTTTCATGAAAATAATATGTGGTTGAATTAAAGGAATCTGTCTCTTAATTTAATAAGATTTGATTTAGAGAAATCAAAGTCTTAAACATATTAATTCCGAAATTGATTATGATAATTTAGGAAATTGTTTCCCAAAAACAATTCCTTGAATAAAGTATGAAATTAAAATTAGGAAATCCGGTTCCTAATTCAATTAATGAGACTTAATAAATTAAGTCACATACATACTTTATTAAGGAAATCGTTAGAACATGACATAATTACATGTCATGAATGTGCATAAAAGAAAAAGGATGAGACCCAAAACCCCTTACAAAATATTAAGGCCAACACCTTCCATTAATATGGTTAGAACCGGAGTTTTGTTTCTCGTTTGGGTTGATGGACACATCCATGCCCGGCTTGAACCTCAACATGTTCAAACCATGGAATTAGTTTGTGATTAATATAGTTGGAGTCAGAGGTCAATCCTTAGTTTTGGTTGTTGGACACATTCAAGCCTGACTAAACGGTTGAATGAGCTCCAACAATGTTAAAACTATTTCTTGATTAATGGGTCAGCCTTAAGCTTGGAGCATCGATTTG
Organism: Boesenbergia rotunda; assembly: GCA_024364735.1. Classification (NCBI taxonomy): domain Eukaryota; kingdom Viridiplantae; phylum Streptophyta; class Magnoliopsida; order Zingiberales; family Zingiberaceae; genus Boesenbergia; species Boesenbergia rotunda. The sequence continues at coordinate 70,184 of JAGFNQ010006473.1, forward strand.
TTGTGCCACAGCCAAGGTCGATGTAAAGAGAGGTGTAGTTGGGTGCTATGTATATTGTTGCATATTTGTTAATGAGTTAACAACCCAATGATTTATGCAAACATTCAATTAGTTGATAGCATAATGTGATAGTTACATATGTATAATATGTAATCGGTATAATTACCTACCTTCATAGCTAAGAATAACTTGATGGACTTTATCCATGGTTGTTCTTATCTATGGTTGGATATCAACCTATTTGGAGATGTTCCTACGATCTCCCGAATTGATAAAAAGGGTTATTCAATTCGAAAAATAAATAGGATTTAATTAATGTATATTGATGCATTCTTTATCATTCTTATCACATAAGCTCAATTTGTATTTCTAGGATAATCACCTGATCATGTCTTCTCTGAATTTGTGTTCCATTTTGGACATCAATAAGCTGACTGGGCCAAACTTCATGGACTGGCTTCGAAACCTGAGGATAGTCCTCAAGGCAGAAAAGCTTGCTTATGTCCTTGAAGAACAACTTCCCAACCATCCTCCTGAAGATGCAACTCCAGACCAGTTAGTGGCCTATCAGAAACATGTGGCCAATTCTGAACTTGTGAGTTGCATCATGCTGGCCGCTATGGTACCTGAGCTACAAAAGCAGCATGAGCATATGGATGCTCATACCATCGCCTTCCATCTTCATGAGTTGTTTGACGAGCAGGCGAGATCCAAAAGGTTTGAGGTCTCCAAACTCCTCTTCACCTCTAAGATGCAGGAAGGCACTTCTGTCTCACAGTTTATGTTGAGGATGTTGGGGTACATTGAGCGACTAGGCACACTCGGATTTGCAATAAATCACGAACTAAGTATTGACTTAATTCTGCATTGTTTGCCCAAGAGTTACTCACAATTTGTGATGAACTATCGGATGAACAAACTAGGGACTACCATTCCTGAGTTGCTTAACTTGCTGAAGACTGTAGAGCCTTCTGTAAAGAAGGATCAGAAGACGGTACTGTTAGTTGGTTCCTCAAAGAAAGGCTCTAAGAAAAAGCCCAAAGAACAAAATAAGGGAAGGAAGAAAAAGGCCAAAAAGATTGAAAAGGCACCAAAAGGCACTTGCCATCACTGCGGCAAGGAGGGCCACTAGCGAAGAAACTGCAAGGTTTATCTTGAGTCCTTGAAGAAGAAGGCATCCGATGCCCCATCCTCTTCAGGTATCTTCGTTATTGAATGCCACTCTATTTCCTCGTACACCTGGGTACTTGATACTGGGTGTAGCTTACATATATGTAATGGAATACAAGGGCTAAGGAATAGAAGAAGACTCGTCAAGGGAGAAGCGAATTTGCGAGTTGGAAATGGAGCAAAGATTGATGTTGTTGCCATCGGAACATATTTGCTAAAGCTCCCTATTGGACTTGTCTTAGAATTGGATAATTGTTATTTTGTTCCTTCATTAATAAAGAACATTGTATCTATTTCATGCTTTTTTTTTAAAAGAATATCTTATTCCTGAAAAGAAAATTCATATTAGAAGGGGGACCAAACCTTACCTTCTAATATAATATTACAATGCCCCAAAATGATTTACAAGTAATGCAAGATTGATATAACGATCGACTGTATGGATCTATACAATTGACAGCCCGTATCTTATTAATGCAATCTAAAGTTAGAATCACTCTCCAGTAGCCCCTTAAACTTCACAGCAATTTCCTTTCTTCTTATGCTTCCTAACCACCTTCAAAATTCCTTGATGCGGTAGCCAAACCATCTGATCTTCTGTATCCCAGTATCCCTGCAACTTTGCATTGGTGCTCAAATTCCATCATCCCCTTCCTCGTAATAGCTATCTCAGCTCATGATGTGCCACAGATCTCTATTGTGTTTGCTAACTACTCCCTTGAAATCACACGACTTCCCTTTGCAATTATCTTCCAGGGAGCAAAAAACTCAATCCCATCATGTCCCAAGTGAGTCTTCCTCCCATAACTGAATATTCATTCCCAGCACCATAGTTACAATTGATTTCAAATGCTCTTGCTTCCAAATTCTGTATCTTCATAGACCTTCTCACCTTGGAGCCGAAACAAGAGTTGTTCCAACTTCTGTAGCTTCAGCCGTTGCCCAAAGTCAGACCACCATGCGATTTGCCAGCATTCATTTGAAACGACTTCGACCTGCAGTCCCCTCCATGCAGTCCATCAGTAGCATAGTCTCCACAGCAATCAGCCTTACAAAATGGCACAACGTCTACTTCTTTAAGCAGCCACACTCCTCCTCCACCGTCCGATTATTTGCCTGAAATTCTGTTACTCCAAACACTGTCAGCAGAAGGGAATGCAGGTTGGCACGTTTGGCACGCAGCAGTAATCCGGAATCCTGAGTTTCTGAAATACTGAAATCTGCTCTCCGTTACGCTTAAGCATTCAGCTGAACTATTCCTAGGCCAAAGCTTCTGAAACCCACTGCAGGATCTATCAATTCACTCTACACTATATCTGCAAACAAAGTTTCAGTCTATTGGCCAATGTTCAGATCAGTCCCAGCAGTCCATTCCATTACTCAGTTACTGATAATATCAGTAACTGAGTTTTGCTTTGGCACGCTCAGCAGTCAACCGAAACTTGGCATATCCATATAGATGTCAGCAACCAAGTCCAGCAACTCAGCTTCAAGAAACAAGCTGAAGATCCTTGTGTTCAAATCAGGTTTTATTCTATCAAAACTGATGCAGTCCGATCAAACTTCCAGTTCCAAATATAGTTAGTTCCTTTGGCACACCATAGGGTTCCAAGCATGTAACTTTCAGACATCTCCTCTAACTGAACACCTCTGAAATCTGCTCCCTTGGCACGTTTGGCACGTCTCAATAGCTAACCTGTCAGTTTAATAATCCCAAAGATCAGTGATTCATACCTGATGCAGTTTGATCAGGACCCCTTGATTGATGATTTCATTCCGTCTCAGCTGTCTTTGGCACAAAAGTGCAGTTCCTGCACTCCATATACAGATACAAGCTGCCAAAACCCAACTGCATTTCCAGCTGAGCCCTCCTGATCAAACCAGCCCCGGCCATATCCTTACATTGAGCTTCTGATAGATCCCTTGTCCCGAATACAGGCCCTGTCTCCTTCATTAACTGAAAAACCATATCACCCTCAATTTAATCTGATTTGGTGCAGCAAGATAGAATAATCAGTGCAAAATTCAAACAGCAGACATCCTTGGCACTTTTGGCACTTCTTGGCACTCTTCCACCTCTGCCCTTCCATATCAATTGCCCTTCAATGGACTCAAGATTCAGACGGCAGAATCTTTATTTCTGCAGCTTCATCCAAGGACAGCAGCAGATCCAATCCTACTCGATCCTACTCTCTTCAACCTCTGAAAAAGAAAAAAATGTCAGTTTAGTTTTGGTATCTTCTGTTTTCAGCAATGTCTCCTTTTGATTTCAGATGTATTTTCCAAATACTTTCAGCATTCATCTTCATTGGTCCTTGCTGCTGTCCAGTGTATCATGTTGACACCTTCATGATCAAAGCCCCACCATCCTTGCAGCTTCAGACACCCATTAACAAATAGGTATATGTCAGCAAACTTGGCACATTTGGCACAAGGGACTTTACTTCAGACCCACAACCTGCTGACCATCAGCTTGCAAACTTCAGAGCCTCGAAAAGCAATGACAGCAGTCAAAATCCAAGGTCTGAATGTTTTCAGTTCTTCCTGGTATTTCTGTAACTTCTTGGCTCCTCAAATTAACTTGTAGAGAAAATTCCTATAGCAAACTTCAATCCTTGCTCATCTGATCAGCCACTTCCTTTGGCACGCAACAGGAACATTATGATATATCTGCCTTTAAGCATCAATTCCCATTTTAGTATGTGTCCAATAGAAGCCAAAGTACCTATACCCTCTGATAAACATCTGATACATTTGGGAAATCTGCACCCTTTAATCTACAGCCTCCATTAATAACTTGCACAAAGCAGTAAGTGAGCCGAAACTCTGCAACCTTTAATCTGCCCTTGTTCACCCACCATAAAATCCCAAAATCAACCTCCACTTCAACAACAACATTTCCTGGATTTTCAGTGGCTCTCGAAATTGTCAACTTTTTGCCACTAGGTGACACAAGGTGGCACGCTGATAGCAACATTACACCCAAAAAGTTGCTACGAGGGAATTCTATCCTTTCCTGCTTCGCTCCCAAAAAGTCCTCCATCACACCCAATGTTCACTTTTGGCAAGTGACCAGCCCTCAACGGATTTAATGTGTCCTTACCGCAGCCGTTTGCTACGGACTAGGTAGGCCAATGGTGGACCTACTCACCCTCTTTGGCTTTTTAGCAAAGCCACAGCTCTCAACGGATTTAGGATGCCTTTACCGCAGCCGTTTGCTACGGGCTAGCTAGACCTTAGGTGGGTCTAGTCACCCTATCTGGCTTTTAGGCAAAGCCACAGCCATCAACGGATTTAAAGTGCCTTTACCACAGCCGTTTGCTGTGGGCTAGATAGCTCTAAGGTGGAGCTATTCACCATCCATCAAGTGTACCATCCTGGCTTGCAAGAGCTCCTGATATACGGCAAGCCCAGTCTATCCATCCTGCAAATGCCAAGCAACAGACCATCGATCTCCTGTCCCTCCATCACCCTCTCTCCCTCCAGCTGATACGCCTGGTTGGCAAGGAAATCTGCAGCAGCATTCCCCTCTCTATATATGTGTGTACATCTAACCCCATGCTGTCGTATCAGCCTCCTGATCCGTAAGATCTCCTCCCGTAACTCCCATGAGATGCCAGAGGACCTGATGATATGCAGTGCCACCAGGAAATCAGCCTCCAGCCAAATAGGGGAAAGCTGCCTCTCTACACACAGCTCCAAGCCTCTCAGGATCGCAATAAGCTCCGCTCTGATATTGGAGCCCTCTCCAAGAACTCCCTGCCTAGTCACCACCACCTGTCCACTATGATCTCGAACAATAGCACCGTAAGAGGACTCACCTGGGTTTCCTCTAGAACTGCCATCTGTGTTGAGCTTGAAACCTCCAGCCGCCGGCCTCCTCCAGTGTACTACTGAGATCGTGTGTAGTGTCCGTATCCTTACCTGGATCACCATAGCCTGAGCTGCCGAGATAGATCCCCTCCAATGCCTGGGCTTGATGATACCAGATGCCATCCCAACCCTCAAATACTGTGTGATCTGTCTGATAATCTTCTATCCCTCTGGCCTCAAACCCCGGTGCTTGGAGTCGTTCCTGGCCGTCCACAGGAACCAACAAATCAATAGGGGGATGATCTCCCTCACCGAACCAGTGCTGCTCCAAGCTGTGCCTACCCTCCAACTCTCCATCACCCTCCAGCTGCCAACCCCAAATAGCAGTCCAAAGTATCTCCAGGCCTCCCCTGCCACCGGGCTCCCATAGAACAGATGCTCCCAAGACTCCTCTGCCTCACAGCACTGACATCTGGACACCAAGCATATACCCCTATGCTGCAAGATCTCATCCACTGGCAGTCGTCTCCTAAAGAACCTCCAAATGAACACAGAAATTGCGGGAAGGAGGAGTCTGCTCCAGATCACAGTCGCTACCTCCTCCCTCTGGTGCGCAGACCTATATACCTCCCAAGCCGACCTCGTAGTAAATCTCCCATCTCTGGTGGGTCGCCACAGCATAACATCCTCCTCCTCGGGCCTCAGCTGAACCTCTGTCACTTCCATAGCCACTGAGGAGGGCACCACCCTCTGAAGTAGCTCCTGACTCCAGCTGCCATCTGCTAAGAACCGGTCCACTCTGACATCTGGAGGCCCCTGCACTGTACACCACTCTGACAACGGTCCCCTCTCCATCCACGTGTCGTGCCAAAAGCTAAGGTGCCCCTTCCCAATGATCCATCCAATCTGTCTCTCTGCCACAACTCTGATCTGAATCATCCTGCGCCAACTGGGGGAAGCAATACTCCTCAGAGTCACCACACCTGGATCCACCGTCCCACAATAATATCTCCTCAAATATCTGGCCCACTGTGTGCTCTGCTCTCTGAATCTGAACCACAGCTTCATAGATAATGCAGCCCCCACCTCTGACAGCCGTCTGATCCCCAGCCCTCCCTCCTGCTTCGGCCTACAGATGTCCCTCCAGGCTACCCAATGCACCTTCCTATCATGTCCCACTGAGCTCCAGAAAAAAGATGCAAACACCCCCTCCAGCTTCTTCAGGACCTCCAGAGGAGGCTGGATCACCTGGAGGAGATACACTGGTAGAGAAATCAAAACACTCTGGATCAGCATCAGGCGACCCCCATGTGATAGGCGTGAGAGGTTCCAACCCTGAAACTTCCTCTGAACCTTCGCCAGCAGCGGCGCAAAGTGAACTGTATCTATTTCATGCTTGAATGAAAAGGGTTATCATTTAATTTTTAGTAACAATTGTTGTTACATAACTTTAAATGGTGTTCTTTATGGGACCGGAACTTTATGTAATGATATCTACACGTTAGATTTATCTGGTGACGTTTTCAATATCGAAGTTAGCAACAAACGTGCTCGAATAAATAATCAAATAGACTCCTATACGTGGCATTGTCGTCTTGGCCATGTAAGTAAGAAACGCATGACCAAATTACACCGATGTGGAATTCTGGAATCATTTGAACCCGGTTCATTTGATACATGCGAATCATGCTTAAAAGGCAAGATGACCAAATTACCCTTTTTCGGAAAAGGTAAACCAGTGGGAGAATTGCTTGGTCTAATACATACTGATGTATGTGGACCAATGTCAACTCTTGCACAAGGAGGTTATAGCTACTTCATTACCTTTATCGATGATCACTCACGAGTCGGGTATGTGTTCTTAATGAAACACAAATCTGAAGCTTTTGAGAAATTCAAAAAGTTTAGAAGTGAAGTAGAGAAACAACTTGGCAAAAGTATTAAGATACTTCGATCCGATCGGGGTGGTGAATTCTTAAGTCAAGAGTTTCAAGATTATCTTAGGGATAATGGGATATTGTCTCAATGGACTCTGCCATATACACCACAGCATAATGGTGTATCTGAGAGGCATAACCGAACCTTGATGGACATGGTTAGATCTATGATAATCATGCAACTCTTCCAAAATCCTTTTGGGGCTATGCGCTTAAGACAACTGTTTACTTACTAAACAGAGTCCCGACCAAGGTTGTAATGCCCGCTTTTTTTTTTAAAGCGGCGTTACGTTAACATACATAGGGGCATGTGAACATCATATGGCAGCGGGATAATTTAAACTTACACCTACATGCACCTAACTAGCCTTTCTAGCATAGCAACATGGAAACTTAGCATATTAATACATACTTGACATCATACTTAACATGGAAACATCATACTTAACATCATGTCATAAGATCTCACAAGTAGCAAGTGTAAGCACATAAGTAGCAAGTGTAGATTGTTCTTGACAACACCATCCTAGGTTTAGCATAAGACTTATAGGTAGATCTTTTATTGGCCAAGTCACTACCACACACACGCATTCTTGCCCCTCTTGCCGCTTCCTTATTGTCCTCTTGCTTGATCTGCGGTATGAGGAAAATAAGACTATAAGCACATAGGCTTAGTAAGACCCTTTCCTACTCACTAAAACCATTCATCACATAACATATGCACACAAAACATTAGCATAACTTGGTTCTTAACATAAATCATAAGCATATAAAATCACTCAGTAGGACATAGTTCCTAGCATAGAACATGAGCATAAATATAAACATAAAACATACTTAGCGTGGCATGATATATGGCATGAATATGAGCATAATTATTGTTAACATGGCGTGATACATGGTATAACCGTAACACAGAATATACTTATCATAATATGTTACATGGCATAAATTTAACATAAACCCTACTTAGCATGGCATGATACGTGGCATAGAAATAAACATGAAACATAAGCATAAAACATTTCTATCATGGCATAATTCTTTAACATAACTTCTAAGCATAAAACCTTTTCTATCATGGCATAATTCTTCACATCAAACGTAAGCATAACATACTTTTCCCTCATGGCATAATGCATAACATGAATGAATGCATGAGTTAAATGCATATACATAAGGATGCTTAATTTTAAATTCATACATTTAATACTTAAACATAATCATAACATCATTGGGGTCCCCGGCTTGTACCACATACATACATCATGTGCGCGCATCCCTTAGTAAATACGAGGTAGCTAGTCTTGACCTACTAGGGTAAGGACAGCATAGTCGGTAGTCCCTGAACCGGGGCGTTTTAAGGTGTCCATCCCTGTTGGACAGCTTCGGTAGTCCCAGAACTGTGGACAGCATAGTCGGTAGTCCAGAACCGGGGCGTTCTTAAGGTGCCCATCCCTTGGACCCATACTTCGGTCCGGTACAAGCCCATTCATAAAGTAAAATAACTTCACATGCTTCATCATTCATAGGACATTCATAGCATATTTAAACATAACATAACCTTGTTACATGAAGCATGACATAAAGCATACTTGACCTTTCATCGTTCATACTTAATGCATAGCATCATTATGCCTTAAAGGCATAAGCATCATCTTCATTCATAAAACATGGCATGCTTTCCTAAAACATCATTCTTGTTCATAGTGCTTGCATGATCATGGTACATAAAGTAAACATTGCATTGCATACATAAGCATAGTATCTATCGCAAGCATACATGGATAAGACTCCGATAAACGTGCTACGTGCTATCTAAGTGCATGGCATAGAACATAAGACATTCATGAACAAACCCTACTAAGCATGGCATCTAACATAACATACCAAACGTGAACATAACACTTAAGGTTAGGGTTATAGGTAACACCATTTCTACCACATGCTTGAATCTATATATGTATACATCATAATAAGTCATAAACAATCATTCTTGAAACCCTAACTCCACCTAAACCCCAATCAAGTTGCTTGGCCGAAACTTGTAAGGAAGGGGTTCTATCATTCAAGTGACATGTAAGATAGCATAAGGAAAGGAAAGACCATACATTACCTATAAGGCCATAGGAAGCTATTAGGGCTCGTGATTAGGGTTAACCCTAACTCCTAGCCCTACTTCTTGGAGTTGGCCGAAACTTGCATGGGCCATGGGTTCATAGACAAATTCATAAAATTTCCAATTAACCATCTAACACCATCCATACCATACCATAAGAGCCATTGGAACCCATTCATGAAGTAAACCCTAACTCCTTGCCCCAAGACCCATCTTGGCCGAAACTTGTAGGGTTGCAAGGTCATGTGAAAATTCACATAAATCACCCTCAACCTCCTTTGTGTCATGAGGGTATACAAGATACATAATTGAAGGGTTAGACCCAACCCTAACCATGGAATCATGGTGGTGGCCGAAACCCTAGGGGGTCTTAGGGTACTCCAAAAATTCTCCAAATCCTATTTTATCCTTCATTCATCTTAAGAAAACATTAGAGAACATGAGTGAGATTTTTAACATCATTTTGAACCCAAAAACATGGTGGCCGAAAGTCATAAGGCCAAGTTCATGATTTTTCTCAACATAAACCCAAACGAAACTTCATATTATGGTAACCATCAAGGAGAACTATCATACCACAGGTGAGGGAGTCATACCTTGGGTTATCTTGATTTTTCACCTTGAATATAGAGAAACCGAAAGAACTTCTTTGACCTTAGGCTACCCCTAGCCCTTGTAGCCTTGTGGAAAACCCTTAGATCTTAAAGATGAGGCCTTCTTGTGGAGCTTTTCAAAAGGGAAAATCCCCTTGTGGGTTTCGGCTAGAAGGAGGGAGGAGGAGGAAGAGGAGTGGACTTGGTGGAAGAAGGAAGAAAAGTAACTCCCATGCCACCTCTCTCATTTCCTTTATACCACATTAAGGAGGGCAAGTGAAGAGGCATGGTGTCTCTTCACTTGATGACTCTTCATTTTCCCTAAGCCTTAACCAAAATCCACTTCATCCTCTACTAGCACTCCCTTGCTAGGTGAATTGGTTAGTACATGCATGGTGGTACACTAGGTCCAAGGTTTAATTCTTGGTGCATGCACTTTATTTTTACTTCATTTTATTTTATTTTTTTCTTTTAATTTCGAAAATTCTCCTAAGACTCACCCATAATTATGCTAATATTCCTAATTAAAACCCATCTATATTTTTATTAAATTCTACCTAAAATCCACTAATAACCATGGTACTAGAAAAGCCCATATAAGGCCCATTAGTACTTAGCTTCTCAATTTAAATGGGAAAATCATGGATAACTAGGCTAAAATTCGTACTAGTATCTCCAGCTTCCTCAAACACCATCTAGACATGATCAATATTTTAAAGAAAATATTGAGAGAATTTTTCGGGTCGTTACAAAGGTAGTCTCAACTACTCCATATGAGACGTAGAATAGTAAGAATCCTCATTTATCTCACCTAAAGATATAGGGTTGTCCTGCTTATGTAAAGCGGACTGTATCAGACAAATTGAATGCTAAGTCTGATAAATGTCTATTTATTGGATACCCTAAGGAAACAAAAGGTTACTAATTCTATCATCCCTTGGAACAAAAGGTGTTTGTTTCAAGGCATGCTGTATTTCTAGAAAAAGAATTTCTATTACAAGAAAACAGTGGGAGTAGCATTGAACTTGAAGAAGTTCAAGAAACTCTAATAGACATTACAGAGACACCTAGTCTAGACCCACAACCAATAACTCATAATGATGAGCTATCAGTTGAACCTAAAACAACACCACTTCTTCGTAGGTCTGATAGGATACGCAATATTCCAGAGAGATACGGATTTCTCATAAGTGAATCGAACGACATGTTACTCATTAACGATGACGAACCTGTCAGTTATGAAGATGTTCTGAAAATTCAGAAAGGGATAAATGGCTTGAAGCCATGAAGTCGGAAATGGATTCCATGTACAAAAATCAAGTATGGGACTTGGTTAACCCACCTGAAGGGATTAAGCCCATAGGGTGCAAGTGGGTTTTCAAGAAGAAAACCGGCATGGAAGGTAATGTTGCTACCTTTAAGGCTAGATTAGTGGCAAAAGGATATCGTCAGAAATAAGGAATTGATTATGACGAAATCTATTCGCCAGTAGCTATACTTAAATCCATTCGGATGCTCTTGGCCATAGCAGCTCATTATGATTATGAGATATGGCAAATGGATGTGAAAACAGCTTTCCTTAATGGAAACCTGCTTGAGGATGTATACATGATACAACTTGAAGGTTTCACATCGGTTAATAAAACCAAAGTATGCAAGCTTCGACGATCCATATATGGACTAAAGCAAGCATCCAGGAGCTGGAACATCCATTTTGATGAGACAATCAAAGAGTTTGATTTCTCACAAAATCCTGACGAACCTTGTGTGTACAAGAAGGATAGTGGAAGTGCAGTCGTATTCCTAGTGTTATATGTCGATGACATATTACTTATAGGATATGATATATCAGTCTTACAGTCAGTTAAAATTTGGTTGTCTAAAACTTTCTCCATGAAAGACCTGGGAGAAGCAACCTATATCCTTGGGATTAAAATCTATAGAGATAGATCAAAACGATTGCTTGGTCTTTCGCAGTCTTCATATATAGACCGAGTGCTAGAAAGGTTTAGCATGTCGGAATCCAAGAAAGGTTACCTTCCCATCAGGCATGGGATCAACCTTTCAAAGTCTATGTGTCCGCGCACAGAAAACTAGAGGATTTGCATGAATAATATTCCTTATGCATCCGCGATAGGATCTATCATGTATGCTATGTTATGTACTAGGCCCGATGTATCGTATGCTTTGAGCGTCACAAGCAGATACCAGTCTGATCCAGGAATGGATCATTGGGCGGTTGTCAAGACAATCCTCAAGTACTTAAGAAGCACTAAGGATGTGTTCCTAATATATGGAGAAGGTGATATGGTAATACGTGGGTATACAGATGCCAGTTTTCAGACAGATAAGGATGACTCCAAATCTCAGTCCGGATATGTATTTATTTTGAATGGAGGCGCAATAAGTTGGAAGAGTTCCAAGCAAGACACCGTAGCGGATTCTACCATGGAAGCGGAATATATTGCAGCTTCGGAAGCAGCAAAGGAAGCAGTCTGGATCAAGAAGTTTGTCTCAGAACTTGGTGTGGTTCCAACCATTGATGAAGCAATACCGGTTTACTACGACAACAATGAAGCTATTGCACAAGCGAAGGAACCAAGGTCTCATTAGCGATCCAAACATGTGCTTCGCCACTATCATCTGATCAGAGAGATTATAAGTAGGAATGATATACAAATTGAGAAAATTCCCACTGAAAGGAATTTAGCTGATCCTTTAACTAAGGCCTTGCCTCAAAGCAAGTTTGAGGGTCATGTTAGAGTCTGTGGTATTGGGTACCGTAGCGATTGGCATTAGGCCAAGTGGGAGTTTGTTAGTGATATGAGAGAAGTGTCCTAAGGCAATCGTCTTATGATTGTAATCATTTATTTTAATAAATGAATATTGACTATTTGAGTATACATGTTTGTGTATTTGATTGAGATCTTAAACTCATTTACTGAATGTCCGCAATACAATTCACAGCATGAGAGAATTTGTGATGAATTCACAACTAGTGATTATCTCTACATGTGCAATTGTGAAGTATTGAAATCGTCCCTAGTCGATGAATTGATAAATACGGACACTATCAATTCTGTTGAGACTAGCATGGGTTATTCTCTAATCAGCTAATTCTCACTGGCTGGTGACATTGAGATGTCCAGAGATAAACATGAATGCTACTTAAGGGAACTAGTTCATTGGAGTGACTGGCTGTAAAATTTCATAAGGTAGTCTACATATAGATATGTCAGTGAAGTTCTTACTGCAGCTTAAGTGCGATGTTCCTTTGACTTGCGGTGTTCAAGTCATCTTGGTCATGGAGACTTATACTTTGACATCTTAAGCAAGCATCTCCAAGGAGGTGTGGACCCAGGATGATTGGGTATAAGCCGAAGTGCCCGAAGATGTTTGAACAGCCTATAAAGGATTCACCACTCCTTGCAAGGAGATGTATACCCAAGGCCTATTGTCGGATTATTACTCGAAGCCTCTGGCCAGAGCATGACATGTTCAGAGTATGAATCTCTTAAATACATGAGAGTAATTAGAATACGTAGGACGAGAAAACGTTACTTGGGCTAGGTGTGACGTAGTCAGCCTAGTGGGGACTGACACACATAGACCATGTCCTGAACCAAGTGGGTATAAGATGGTGAAGGGAATGGGGCACGATTCATTATAGCTACTGAAGGGTTTCAGAATTGTTTCTGAGGTCAACCGTTGATCTTTCGATTAATTGGGGATCATGATGTACTACTAGGTGCCACTCATGATCGTTCTATAATTGATTAATTATAGATAGCCAACATAAATCGAAAGCCTATTTAGTCACACGCACTACGAGTAATCCGAGGGGTTTAAAATGAGTTGAAAATTGGATTTTCCAATCAAGAGAGATTAGGTTTGGTTGAGCCAAACGATAAGTCGAATCTGAATTTTTTAGAGACGCATCGGAAGCGTAAAATGGCTAAGTCTTTTGAAGACTTAATAGATGAATTAAATAAGTTTCATTCATTGGGGCGTGGCTTGGATGGGTCGGCCAAAGAGGGCCTCCATCCTCTTTGCTTCGTCGGCCACAACAAAGGGAGAGAACCAAGTTTTTGGATCAATTTATAAAATAAACCAAGTGTGGTTTGTTTTATAATAAACCAAGGTTTGGTTTATTTCTTCATGGAAATTAAAATGAACCATGGATTAGTTTATTTTATAAAATCAATCATGGATTGATTTACCATGATAAGGAAATTTATTCCATAGAAGAGAAGAGACTTGATTGATTTTTATCATGAATTAAAATATGATTTTAACCATGATATAAAATCAAACTTGGCATGATGGAATAAGTTATTCCATATTTGAGAGGCTTGATGGTTGAGAGGCTACTATATAAAGGACCCAAGGCAAGGTTTGAAAAATAATCGAAGAGATGAAGGCATAAGCTCTCTCCCTCTCTTTCTCTCCTTCTCTTCTCCCCTTCTTGTCGTGCGCCAACCAGCCCCAAGAAGGAGCACCAGCCGGCCGCCTCTGCCCTTTCCCTGCCGACCACCACCTGCTGCCGGAAGAAGGTGCTGCTGGAATTAGAGTTTGCCGCAAGCCTCTTCTTTTGCTTCGCCGGAATTTTGTTTCCGGCCATCCTTTTGTGGTTAGTCGTCCGACTTCTCTCTTGGTTTTTCTTGTTGTGTTCTCGGAGAATCTAGTAGTTCTCGAGAACACGAAACTCGTGGCTTTGCGAAGTCATCCCGAAGATACTCAGCGTGGACGCGAATAGAGGCGGACCTTCCAAGGGACGCTTACGGTTGGATCTCGTCCCTTCCTTCGAGTTACGCGAGGTAATACATAAATTAGTTTACGTTTCTGCAAAATTTTAAATATATGATTATGTCTACATAAGATAAAATTGTATGCTTAGATGTGTGGTTAAATAATTTGAGAAATTATTTATGCTAAACCTTCCGCTGCATGTAATTAATTTTAAAATTACGAACCCGCATCCATGTCAACATGCACCCGGTCCCAACAGCTCCACAGCTGAAAAGTACAAAACTTTTCTTGGAGGTATCCATGCTAACACGAGCTAGGACTGTGTTTTATATGAAGCTTGGGATATGCACATTATCCTTGTCTGGAGATCCCTTAGATCTTTGATCCCCAAGGATGTGTCTTACTACTCCCAAGTCCTTCATAATTGTTTGGACTACCATACCCTTACGTTTGATAGTATTTCGTTTTTGTTGTCAATCAATAAAATATTATCTGCATATAGCACAAGAATACCACTTCATTTCTGTCACATCACTTATATACACAAATTTTATCCGTCCTCTTAATAAATCCATATGACTGGATTTATCTCTTCAAAGCGGATGATCCTCGTCATAGGTCCAGGTATCCGGTTCATGTTCACCAAGGACCAAGTCCCAAGACTCTCCAAGAACATGAATCCTTTAGGTTACTAACAACCCTCCCACTATGATAAGGTATCCCCTGTGTATCTTCTGTGACACGAGATGCAGTGCCTTGTGGCATTCCCTCTTGTACTGTTAGTACTAAGGTCAGAATGTCCCCTTTTCAGTTACTCAAGAATAATTATACACATGGGTGTGTGGTTTATTACATAGTCTTTTTTCTAAGAATCAGACATTCGTACCAACGAATATCCTCTGATCCTTAGGACTATTAAACCACCTTTTGTTCCCTTAGGACAACTTACGAACAGGTGCACTGGATTCCAATCTTATCAGTATCTCTCTTCAGTACATGCGTTGAACAACCCAAATCTGAACATGTCTTAGACTAGGCTTTCGTTCAGTCTACATTTCTATGGGTTTAGAGACTACTGACCTAGATAGTATCAAGTACATGTAAGATGTGTATATTGAAAGACATGAATTTCTTTATATGAACATCTTAGTTTTGAAAAGAGAATCACGACTACACTAGGTGCTTTTTTATATTAGTACATGCATGAAGTCCAATTACTTTGCATTGTAGATAACATGGTGTGTGGTGTCACACAGAAGATCATGTTATCAGTTCCTTGTTTAGTATAAATAAGAGGCTCACAACCGAGATGGAATTGGATAACCTATCAGAATGGTTGTAGTATAATTAGGTGTGGTTGGTCTTGACCATAGAATTACACTAGTGTGCTTTGAGTACATTGAGTAGGACCAAAACCCGAGGTTATCCAATTTGTACTAACTAAATAATTGGATAGGACCTCAAGTTTATATTATGGAGTACGATCCCTTAATCCCGATATAATAATGGGCATGTATTATTAACTATTATTTATTTGATTTACCAAAGGGCGAGATCTATTCTGTTAGATCGATAGGCCCGATAAGTTGGGAGATAATATTAATAATATGATGTGCTATTGATTATTGATAGAATCTGTGTCCTGGTGAGTCGGGTTGATGATGCCCCCTTGATGAGCTCGAAAGGTTCATCATGCTAAACCCTGCAGGTGGATTTGATCCGGCATGATGATAAGGTCGAGTGGTATTAGTCAAGGACTCAGAGGTTAATTAATTTGAATTGCCAGTAATTTAAATTAATTAACGGGAATTCGAGATCTTAAACACAGGGGGATGGATGACTCGTAATATGCAGAGCCCATATGAAAATATGAGGGTTGGTGAGGAAGTTCAAATAAGATCCTTTAGTGGAATGGATCTTAATTAATGGATCGGGTTTAATCCATTGGTGGGCCAAGATCCAACTCCTCCTCTTGGTCCCTACCTTAGCCCTATAAATACCCCATGTAGTCATGATACCAAGGGTTAGAAAAAAGGAGATCCAAGTCTTAGAATTTCTTCTCTCTCCTAGGGCTTGTGGGTGTCGGTTGCTTCAAGAGGTGGGGCGGCAAAAGAAGAGGTGATCTCCCTCTCTTATTGGCTTCATCTTCTTCTTCCTTTTCACCTTTCTTCTGCAAAGGGAGCTGCGGTCTGGTCTAGATAAGGAGAAGCTTGGCTTCACCTTTGGTCGGCGGCGTAAGCTCAAGGAAAGGGATAAGGGGTCGGTGGCGCAAGCAAGGTGAAGGAAGGGTCGGGTAGCTTGGTGCGGAGGGGAAGAGCTCTATCTTTTCCTTCTTCTTCTAGATCTCCTCCTTCCTCCTTGGTTCACTCGGTGGATGGCGTAAGGAGAGAAGGCCTCCTCCCATCTCTTGGCCGGCGGAAACCCTAGGGGACTAGGGTGGTTGGCACAAGGAAGATAGGAAGCAAAGGAGGGTTTGATCCGTAACCTTGGTGATTACTGTTCGTGGTAGACCATCATCCACACGACGTCCACGAAGGGAGGGACATAAGGTAGAAGACCACGAGGTGATTGGAAAGGTATATCTCTTTCCAAGCTCCGTTGATTAACCTTATGTCAATTTTGTGCTATGTTTACTAACCCCATCATTTCATGTGTGTTAGTTTATTAATTTGATTTCGTATCATAGTTGTTAATTAACTAACTGGACCCCGACCATAAACACAAAAGTCGGCGATCAACTCGTCGCCTTTTCCACGATTGAACGGTCGAGCAAATCACAAGGCCAATTTTGGTGATTGGCCGAATTGTGATTTGGATCGTTCGATACGACACGAGATGGTCGATGGGAGACGGGTCTCCATTCGGATTAATTTTTTTTAATCCGTAGACATGGAGAGGTCTCTCGGATTGACCGAGTATTCGCTTAGGAAACCCGCCAAGCCATACCCAACAGTACATACGCTGTCGTTTCCAGAGCATATCCCCAGAACAAATCTGGCTTAATCTTATAGTAACTTATCATTGTCCTAGCCATTACCTTAAGAGACCTTTTCCTTCTCAGTGTTGCACCATTCTATTGGGGCACACTGGGTGCAGTGAATTGGGATTGATTCCCAATCTCTGATAAGTAAGTCCTATAACTATCCCAGAGGTAGTTACCACTACGATCTAATCATAATATCGCCATACTTTTACCATGATGTTTCTCCGCATCAGTCTTGAATTCTCTGATATAATCAAAGATTCAGACTTGTGGTACATCAAGTAAATGTACTTTAACCTTTAAATAAATGTCTATAAAATAAATAAAGTATTCAAAGTTACCTCTATTCTGGATAGACTAAGGACCTATACTTATCAAGATGAACCATCTCCAATATACCTTTGGCTCTATGCCCCTTGGCTTGGAAAAGCTTCTTGGTCTTCTCACCTTCCAAGTAAGATTTTAATGATTTTGAGGAAGTCTAATCTTCCACCACCAACGAACCCAAGGGCTCATTGACTATCAACCTTTGAATCATACTAAAGGTTAATAAGACCAATCCTTAGATGCCAAAGATATGTTTGGTTCATCAAGGAAGGAACCTTTCTCTTATCTTGGTTAGATGATAAGCTTTTAAACATCTAATTGCATCATGGGAGTTTTTGGTTTTAAAAGTAAACCAATTATCTATCTATGTACTTTAATAGATAATCCTTCTATTCCACTTTTAATAATAAAAATAATAGAATATCTTATTCCAGAAACTGAACAAAAGTATTTTCCAAAAATTTAGGTATATAAAAGCAATCTCTTTAAAACCAAAAATGTATCATGCTATCTAAAAGACATAAATAAATAACTCCCAATACAAAAGTCATCTCTGTAGCCTATCCCGCGTAGATGGTAATCTCCTCCTTAGCTAGTCGTCGGGTTTCCTGGAACCCCTGCAAAGAGATGCAGACATGATTAGTGGCATCTGTATCTACACACCAGGTACCGGTAGATATCACCGCTAAACATGTTACAACGACAAAAGAAAGAAATATACCTGAATTATTACTCTGACGGCGGGGACAATCCGCCTTCCAATGTCCAGATTGCTTGCATATGAAGCACTTGCCTTTCGGCTTCTTCATGCAACTCTGAGGTCCCTGTAATCCTGCTACTTTCTTTACCCCAACTGGTTTCTTCTTCTTCTTTCCTTTCGATTTAGAAGTAGAAGCCCCTTGAGCAATGAAAGTTTATGAACTCTGAAGAGAAAACCCATCTGCCGCCTCGAGTTTTGTCAGAAGTTCTGCCCACGAATATGAACGTTTGTCCATATTGTAGCTTAGGCGAAACTTCTCAAAACTCTTTGGTAGAGACTGGAGGATGAGATCGACTTGGGTTTCCCCATCGATTTGTGCTCCAAGGATTTCCATCTCTTTCAGCCAAGCCATCATCTTGAAAACATGTTCCCTTACGGGCATTCCCTCAATCATGGTGGTTGTTGTCAAGTTCTTCATGACTTCTTGCCTAGCGGCCCAATTATGGTGTCCGAAGAGTTCATCGAGCATGGAAGTTTTATCACTGGTAATGAAAGAAGCCTGATGTTGATGGCTCTGAGTCATCTCGTCTGCTTCTAACCATTGCCTAAAATATTCCATCTCCTCTTCACCATTAATCTCGCTAGGTTTTTCATCACAGAACTCAACAAGATCACATTTGGATTCCTCGGCAGTTTCGCAAAGTCCAGGTTTAATTTCCAATCATTATTATTAGGGGTATTAAGTTCGTTTTCTCTTTGAATTAAGTCAAGTGGGTCTAGATCCATTTTAAAACACCTGAGAATCACAACAATCACACACTTTAGATTTTGAAAAATAATTGATTCCTCAAACAATAATTTTCAAAATCAACCAACACCGAGAATATCGTATGCCATGTTAGTGTGGACATATACGATCTCTACATTTTTGAGAGGAGGTTTTACCCATTAATTTTATTATCATGTCAACCTAACCTTTTGACAAATAAAATTAATAGTTGGTCCTCTTCGGCCCTACAAATAATAGCAGTGACTCCATTGGGGAGGATACTAATATTTACATCTAAGTGTTCACCATTACATGACACTAAGAAAATTATTTCTGATTATGTCTTCCATTAGGGAAAATCACACGCTCTTCAATAACTTCCTATAGTCTTTTCTGACCCAGTGATCTGCAGAACAAACCTATCTGTTGTGGAGGAAGGCACTAAGAGCCGACGCGCGGGCTTGTTCGCATCACTTGTCAGATTGTAATGGAGGCCACGAGACACTTAGGGTCCCTCTCCCACTTAGTTATTTAATTTTGAGGATTTTCATGCAGACAGACACAACAAGCACATAAACCAAAAAAATGAATATTAAAACTCCTAGATTTTCCAACTATCATGGTCTTGGTCTTCCAATGTGCCTCCAGTCGTGTCGCCACCTCGTCCACTCCTCCCTATCCATGAGCAAGCCTCCATGAAGGGATCTTCGAGCCGAGATGAGTAGCTAAATATTTACATCTATCGATCCTATACTCCACGAAGGATTGTACATGTAATCTAGATCGAAAGTAAATAAATTGTCGGCTAAACAGGTGTCGTATTTAATTACAAAAATTAAATACCTAATTTAGCCTCGTCAACCCTGAGGATTTAATGAATTACAAAAATACACAACAATCACATACAACCATTATTAATGCCATAATAGTTGGAATCTAGTGCCTACAACAAAGAGTTAGCCTACGCACATCCCAATATTATCCAGCAAAAATAAAATATATGACAATGTACAAGAAAGTAACCGAATCCTAAACACACAAAACCGGAAACCTCAGCTCTAATACCAGTTGATGGAATCGTTGGGTATGGCACGACGGGTTTCCTTAGCGAACACGGGGTCGAACATGAGAGACCTCTCTATGTGTAACACCCAATAATTTTCTGGTATTATTAGGGATTTTTAGGAATTTTTCTAGCATTTTTCGGAATATTATAGCATTTTTTCGGATCAAAATAAGAAAAAAAATATATAAGAGGTCGGGCGAGATTTGATCCCGCGACCTCTCCAGTTCATGGCTAAAGAAGAAACCAGCTGGGCTAGGGTATCAAGCACAGAAAAGGATGAAACGAAATAATATTATAGTTGATTTAGCCCGTTTCATGAAGAGGTATTAAAACTTCCACTTAAGTTGGGTTAAGACCCCATTAGGGTTTCGGGAGGCCGCGCGAGCAAAGGAAAGGGGCTGCGAAAATAGGGAGAAAACAAGGGGTTTTCTTCCTCCTTCTTCCTTCTCTTGAGTGGAGAGCCAGGGCTTCTTCCCTAGGGCTAAGGAGTGGAGATTTCTTACAAAGGAAGAGGAAAAGAGCCCTACACTAGGAATTTCAAGATACTTAGTGAGTTTTCTTCAAGAAAAAGGTAAGTAAATCACTCACCTGCAATAGGAGTAGCTTCGCATGTAGTTTTCTCGTTGTAGAACCTTGATTTTGTGATTTATATGCATGCTTGGAGAATATTGTTTATTGTGTGATTAAGTTTCTCAAGAATACATGTTTTTAATCATAGAACTTGAATTGTAGTAGATTTTTATATATGTGATCTAAGTATGGGAGACCAAGTTCTTGAAAAGTCCCAAAATTGAGTTTTGGGTTACGGGCACGCAAGGTGCTCGATGGAAGTTCCAAGTAAGAAAAGGTAAAGGTTTATAGTGGAAAGTTTATGAAAAAAGAAAGTTAGCTTGATAAATACAAGCATTATGAGTAAGAAAGTATTTTACTTTTGTAAAAGGACATGTACCGGGCAAAAGAGAGGCCCACAGAAAGTTAGAAAGAAGCTCTAATAGGGTGCGGTGGCTAGCTACCCCGAAACCTATTAGGGATGCGCGCATTGGTACACTGATACCAGGTACATTGTCAAGGCCTGAGAAAGTTGATTATTATTTTGAAGTATATAAGTATATGTAAGTGTTTCAATTTTCGTAAGTGTATGTTTTGTTGTGTATGATAACATGGTTATGTTACAAGCATGTTAAAGAGAAAGAGCAAAGAAGTTAGTGTTTGAAAGTGTGGAAATGTATCATTAGTAAGTTTGCAAAAGAAATCATGAGCATGTTAAGTTTGCAAGTGTTTTGATGCTAGTAAATGTTTTTAAGCATGATTGAGCATGATAAGTGTATGAAAGTTCTCATGTGTAATTATTTCCAAGTGCATGTGTTTTGAAGCAAGCATTATTTGAAAAGAGCATGTTTATCCCTTATCGTTGGATTTGTGAGTTAGGATTTACTTACTAAGCATTTTGCTTATTAGTTGCATTTCCTTCTATTGCAGACAAAGGTAAAGAAAAAGCATAAGTTAAGGAGGCGAAGGGACTTGCATTGATGTTCAGTGGCGGCGGAACCGTGGAAGAGATCATTGGGCTAAGTCTTGTAGAACATATGTTTTGGTGTTTCGAAGTGGTAGAATGAATGACTTTGTTTAAACCTTGCATAGATATAAAATTTGGTACAAACTCTAGTTTAAAGTTCATATAGACTTTGATAGCTTATTTACTTCCGCAAAAGTCCTAATTTCAAGTTTATGAAGTTGTTTTGATTGGCTAAAATGTTTAGAAAACTAGTATGGAGTATAGAAATGGTGTTATGTCTTTGTATGGCTTGAAACTATATGTTTTGTGGACTTTTGAAACAAGTTTTCAGGTCTGAAATGCAGGTTTTCAGGCGTGCCAGTCGACTGGTTCAGAACCAGTCGACTGCCCTATCGAACAGTAGCTTCTGTTCGATGCACCAGTTGACTGCCAAGAGGCCAGTCGACTGGTGCCGCGCCCAGAAACTTACTGTGGCCGATACCAGTCGACTGGCTATATAGCAGTCGACTGGTACCATTGCAGAGAAGTTGTGTAGAGCAGCTGGTTAGTGCTTTAGTGTTACAACTAAGAGGTCTAGGGGTCAAATCCTCGCAAAGCAAATAAAATAAAAGTTGTTTTGTTTTTTTTTGAAAAAAAAAGAGAAGGAAGAAAAAAAAATTTCGAGCAAGTTAAGGGAAGCCAAGTAGTAGTAACTTAAAGCTAAAGTTAAGTAAGTAACGAAAGGTGGGTCGTCACAGAGTGGTATCAGAGCAAGAGGTTCCACCCTTCCGCCACACTGACATCAAGCATCAATCCTGCCGCCTGCCAAGTAAGAAGTTCATATGTTATAGTTTTGCATGCTTTTCATTATTGACTGCTAGTATCAGTAAGTGCATGATGAAGAAGTTCATATGTTATAGTTTTGCATGCTTTTCATTATTGACTGCTAGTATCAGTAAGTGCATGATGAAGAAGTTCATATGTTGTAGTTTTGTATACTTTTTATTATTGACTGCTAGTATCAGAAAGTGAAAGATGATAAGGAAGTATGTTAGTATTATTATATACTAATATGTGCATAGAGATAGTGAAGTAAGTTAGTAAGAGATAATGAGCATTTATTTCTTATTTATTTTCTGTGCACCATAGAGCAAGAGAGATGGCAAGAGGACGTCCCAGAATTGTCCGCAACGAGGAGCAAGCTCCTAGAGAACAGGAGTCAACTTAGTCAGTACCACCCACAGATCTTCAAGGAGTGGTGGCCCAGCTTCAGAGGCAACTTGCTGAGCAGCAGCAAGTCATTGCTGCCTTGATGGCTAATCAGCAAGCCACCCCTGTTGCCACGCCAGGGGCGCCAGTGGCACAAGTAGTGGCACCAGCGGTGACAGAGACTCCCCCAGTACCTCTGACAAGAGAAGTGAGACAGGAAGCATATCTGATCCAGTGGCAGAGACTGAAGCCCGAGAATTTTTCTGGCACAAGTGAACCATGGGATGCTCAGGCATGGTTCAAAATGGTGGAAAGTATAATGGAGTTACTGGACTGGCCCGAGGTGGAGAAGATAAAGTGCACATCCTTCTGCCTTACTGGAGATGCTAGGATGTGGTGGGAAAGAGTGAAAGCTAAGAGGAATGTGAATCAGATGACCTGGGCTGACTTTGAAGCAGAATTTCTGGAAGAGTACTTTCACATGAAAGTGACAAACAAGCACTATGATGAATTCACTGAGTTCCGTCAAGGAGATCTATCTGTAGATGAAGCAGTGAAGAAGTTCAATCGACTAGCTCGCTTGTGCCCGGAGTTAGTTAGCACTGAAAAGGAAAGGGTCAGGTTGATGCTCAAGATGTTGAGGCCTCAGATAGCTTTGAATGTGGCCGGCAGTGGTAATAGACCACAGACTTCAGAAGAACTAGTAAGTAGTGCTTTGATCACTGAGCACTACTTGAATAGTATAAAGGCCACACGTGTGCAACAACAACAGGCAACAGCCCAGAAGCCCCAAGGGAATCCTCAGAACCAACAGAATTGGAAAGGAAATTCAGGCAAGAGGAAGCAGTGGGACCAGAAGACTTCTGAGGGCAACAAAGGGGGCTCGTCAAGCAAGCAGCTCAAGTATTCTCCTTGCCCAAAGTGTGGGAAGACACATCCTGGAGCATGTCGTCAGGGCATGAGCGGATGCCATATTTGCGGAGCAGAGGGGCATATGATGAAGGCTTGCCCTAATAGGTCAAGCGTTGGTGGATGTTATATCTGTGGAGTAGTAGGGCACCTGGCCAAGGCTTGCCCTAAAGCCAAGCCGCCTACACCACAGCTTCTTCAGTACGGAGGTGGACCTGCTCAGTTACACCAGATGCAGCCAGTTATGGAGGGACCTTATTTCAGTCAAGCAAGAATGGAAGCCCCACCAGCCACGACCAACGCCAGAGTTTTCGCTGTCACCAAGGAAGAAGTGGCAAATGCTCCTAACATGGTCACAGGTCGAATACTCATCTCATCTCAATATTCTATTGTGTTATTCGATACTGGGGCAACCCATTCTTTTGTATCCATGCTTTTCTCTAAAAAGTTAGGGATCCCACCAGAAAGTTTAGGTCAGAAATTTTTGACAACCTTACCGTCAGGGGAAGTAATGGCCTCTACTTAGAGGCCAAGGGCAGTACCAATCTGGATTTCCAACCGAGAGCTCTACAGTGACTTGGTAGTCCTTGAGATGAAGGATTACGATGTCATTCTAGGGATGGACTTCTTGAGCAAGTACAATGCTTCTATAGACTGCCGCAAGAGAAAAGTCAAGTTCACACCAGAAGCAGAACCTTCATTTGAGTTTATTGGAGACCCAAGGAGAAAGACAAAGAGGTTCCTATCTACCTTGCAAGCTCAGAGAATGTTAGAGAAGGGGTGCTCTGGTTTTCTAGCTCATATAGTGGATGCAAGTCAAGGAGAAGGATTGAAGAGAGAAGAAGTGAGGGTAGTCTGTGACTATCCTGAAGTGTTTCCTGAAGAGTTACCAGGACTCCCTCCCAATCGGGAAATTGAGTTGGCCCCAGGAACCAACCCAATTTCGAAGGCACCTTATCGCATGGCGCCAGCAGAACTGAAAGAATTGCAAGAACAATTGCAAGAGCTGCTCGACAAGGGTTTCATCCGCCCTAGTCATTCACCTTGGGGAGCTCCTGTACTGTTCGTCAAGAAGAAAGATGGATCTATGCGAATGTGCATAGATTATCGAGCTTTGAATAAAGTAACCATCAAGAACAGATATCCTTTGCCAAGGATCGATGATTTGTTTGATCAGCTGAAGGGAGCTACAGTGTTCTCCAAGATAGATCTGCGATCCAGTTACCATCAGCTCAGAGTGAAGGAGAGTGATGTGCCAAGGACTGCTTTCAGTACAAGATATGGGCACTATGAGTTTGTGGTTATGCCCTTTGGAGTGACAAACGCCCCTGCGACGTTTATGGATCTAATGAATAGAGTATTCAAGGATTTTCTGGACAAAATTCGTTATTGTCTTCATTGATGATATCCTAGTGTATTCAAAGACTCAGAAAGAACATGAAGAACACCTGAAGATAGTGTTGCAAACCTTACACCAAAAGGAGTTGTACGCCAAATTCTCAAAATGTGAGTTTTGGCTTGATCAGGTGGCCTTCCTAGGCCACATTATTTCCAAGGAAGGTATTATGGTAGACCCAGCCAAGATTGAAGCAGTTAGTAACTGGAGTCAACCAAAGAATGCTAGTGAGATCAGAAGTTTTCTGGGTTTGGCAGGGTACTACAGAAGGTTTGTGGAGGACTTTTCAAGAATAGCTTCACCACTTACAGCCCTTACCAGAAAGAATAAGAAGTATGAGTGGACTGAAGACTGTGAGCAGAGTTTTCTTGAGTTGAAGAAGAGACTGACAAGCGCTCCTATTCTTACAGTACCCGAAGGTGATAAGAGCTTTGATATATACAGTGATGCATCAAAGCTAGGACTTGGAGCAGTCCTTATGCAAGAAGGTAGAGTCATAGCTTATGCTTCCAGGCAACTCAAGGACTATGAAAAGAATTACCCCACTCATGATCTAGAGTTGGCAGCTGTAGTCTTTGCTCTAAAGATATGGAGGCATTACTTGTATGGAGTGCAGTGTAAGATTTATACAGATCACCAGAGTCTGAAATATTTCTTCACTCAGAAAGACCTCAATATGAGACAGCGAAGGTGGCTCGAGTTAGTGAAGGACTATGACTGTGAGATTCTTTACCACCCTGGTAAGGCAAATAGAGTAGCAGATGCACTGAGTAGAAAGACTTGTGCCACTTTGATGTCCTTATCATCATTGGCACACCATTACAGAAGGAGATAGTAGAGTATGGAGTGGAGATTATTGATGGACAGCTAGCCCTATTGACACTAGAGTCAACTTTGCTTGAAGAGATACAGAAAGAGCAAGCTGAGGATTCTGATATCCAAAGGATCAAGCAGGAGATGCAAGAAGGAGAGAGTAAGGAGTTTAGAGTATCTGACAGTGGGATACTCTACTATGGTGACCGTTTATGTGTCCCCAATCATGAAGAGCTGAGAAGAAGATTCTTGAAGAAGCCCATGGAACTCCCTACTCAATGCATCCTGGTTCCACTAAGATGTACCAGGATTTGAAAGAAGATTTTGGTGGTCAGGGATGAAGAGAGACATAGCTAAGTATGTCAGCACCTGCCTGACATGTCAGAGAGTTAAAGCAGAACACCAGAGACCAGGAGGTGTCCTACAGCCCATTCAGATTCCAGAGTGGAAATGGGAAGACATAGCCATGGATTTCATAGTTGGTCTACCAAAGACAACTAATGCTATGATGCTATTTGGGTGATAGTAGACAGATTGACCAAGTCTGCCCACTTTTTGGCAATCCAGAGTGGTCTTACTCAATTGAAAAGTTAGCCCATTATATGTGCAGGAAGTGATCCGACTACACGGAGTCCGAAGACCATTATCTCTGATAGGGATGGTCGTTTCACTTCACACTTTTGGGAGTGTGTACAGACAGCGTTAGGCACCAACTGAATTCAGCACAGCTTTCCATCCCCAGACTGATGGACAGACAGAGAGAGTGAATCAGGTTCTAGAAGATATGCTCAGAGCTTGTGCATTGGACTTCAAAGGCAGTTGGTGCAAGTATTTATGTTTAGCTGAGTTTGCCTACAACACAGTTACCAAGCACTATTGTATGGCACCCTATGAAGCTCTTTATGGTAGGAAGTGTAGATCTCCCCTCTGTTGGTATGAAGGTAGTGAGAAGAAGGAAATGGGGTCACAGACTGATCTCATAGATGATACCACAGAAGCTATAAGGAGTATCCGCCAGAGGATAGAGACTGCTCAGAGTAGGCAGAAGAGCTACGCCGATGTACGCCGTAGGCCGTTAGAGTTTGAAGTTGGGGATACAGTTTTCCTCAAAGTAGCTCCTATGAAGGGTGTGATGAGATTTGGCAAGAAAGGCAANGGTTCTACTGTTGGGACCGGGTGCATGTTGACATGGATACGGGTTCGTAATTTAAAAATATAATTACGTGCAGCGGAAGAATTAGCATAAATAATTTCTCAAATTATTTTAACCACGTATCTAGCATGCAACCTTATGATGTCTGGACATGATCATAAATTAAAATTTTGCAGAAAGTAAACTAATTTACTCAATACCTCGCGTAACTCGAAGTAAGGGACGAGATCCAACCGTAGCGTCCCTTGGAAGCTCCGCCTCTATTCGCGTCCACGCCGAGTTCTCTTCGGGATGACTTCGCAAAGCCACGAGTTTTGTGCCGATGAGAACTACTAGATTCTCCAAAGGCACAACTAGAATATCAAGAGAGAGAGATGGAAACTAACCACCAAGTAACGGAATCAAGATTCCGGGGAAGGAAGGAGTTGCGACCCGCTTCTTCTTCTTCTTTGGCACCTTCTTGGTGGAGGAGGCTCACGGCAATCCTAGGCGGTGCGCCGGCCCTAGGGGAGGAGAGAGGGCGCCGGCCCTAGAGAGAGAAAGGGGCGCCGCCCTAGAGAGAAAGAGGGCGCCGAGAGAGAGAGGGAGAGAATAAGAGAGAGAGAGAGCTTGCTACTTTATCTCTTAATTGGAATTCAAGCCTTGCCTTGGTTCCTTTATATAGTAGCCTCTCCATTGCCAAGTCTCCCCTTTAACGGAATAAATTTTTCATAAGAAATTTATCTTATAAATTTTCTTATGAATTATTCCGTTATGCCAAGTTTTATTATAACTAATTTATAATAAAAACAAAACATCTCTCCTTTTATTATGGAATAAATTTTACAAGAAATTTATTATATAAATTTTTCTTATCATGGAAAAATCAATTCATAATTGATTTTATAAAATAAAATAAACCATTAAGTTTATTTTAATTTCCATGAAAATAAATTTATTTACATAAATTTCTTTATATAAATTTCTTTATATTTATTTATCCATAATTTTATAAAACAAATCGCGCTTGATTTATTTTATAATTTAAACCAAATAAATTGGTTTCCCTCCATGTGGTGGCCGGCCAAACCAAAGAGGGTGGGACCCTCTTTGGCCGGCCAAACCAAGCCGCCTCTCGCGAATTAAACTCATTTAATTCGCCCAATAAGCCTTCAAAAGACTTAGCCATTTTAAGCTTCCGATGCGCCTCTGATAAATTCAGATTCGACTTATTTCTCTTGATCGGAAAATCCAATTTTCAACTCGTTTTAAATCCCTCGGATTACTCGTAGTGCGTGTGACTAAATAGGCTTTCGATTTATGTTGGCGTCTATAATCAACCAATTATAGAACGATCATGAGTGGCACCTAGTAGTACATCATGACCCCAATTAATCGAAAGATCAACGGTTGACCTCAGAAATAATTCTGAAACCCTTCAGCAGCTCTAATGAATCGTGCCTCATTCCCTTCACCATCTTATACCCACTTGGTTCAGGACACGGTCTATGTGTGTCAGTCCCCACTAGGCTGACTACGTCACACCTAGCCCAAGTAATGTCTTTCTCGTCCTTTGGATTTCTAATTACTCTCATGTATTTAAGAGACTCATACTCTAAACATGTCATGCTCTGGCCAGAGGCTTTGAGTAACAATCCGACGATAGGCCTTGGGTATACATCTCCTCGCAAGGAGTGGTGAATCCTTTGTAGGCTGTTCAAACATCTTCGGGCACTTCGGCTTATACCCAACCATCCTGGGTCCACACCTCCTTGGAGATGCTTGCTTAAGATGTTAAAGTATAAGTCTCCATGACCAAGATTACTTGAACACCGCAAGTCAAAGGAACATCGCACTTAAGCTGCAGTAAGAACTTCACTGACATGTCTATATTAGATACCATGTGAAGTTTTACAGCCAGTCACTCCAATGAACTAGTTCCCTTAACTAGCATTCATGTTTATCTCCGGACATCCCAATGTCACCAGCCAGTGAGAATCAGCTGATTATAGAATAACTCATGCTAGTCTCAACAGAATTGATAGTGTCCGTATTTATCAATTCATCGACTAGGGACAATTTCAATACTTCACAATTGCACATGTAGAGATAATCACTAGTTGTGAATTCATCACAAATTCTCTCATGCTGTGAATTGTATTGCGGACATTCAGTAAATGAGTTTAAGATCCCAATCAAATACACAAACATGTATACTTAAATAGTGAATTTCATTTATTAAAATAAATGTTTACAATCATAAGGCGATTGCCTTAGGACACTTCTCTCATATTACTAACAAACTCCCACTTGGCCTAATGCCAATCGCTACGGTATCCAATACCACAGGCTCTAACATGACCCTCAAACTTGCTTTGAGGCAAGGCCTTAGTTAAAGGATCCGCTAAATTCCTTTCAGTGGGAATTTTCTCAATTTGTATATCATTCCTACTTATAATCTCTCTGATCAGATGATAGCGGCGAAGCACGTGTTTGGATCGCTGATGAGACCTTGGTTCCTTTGCTTGTGCAATAGCTCCATTGTTGTCGCAGTAAACCGGCACTGCTTCATCAATGGTTGGAACCACACGAAGTTCGGAGACAAACTTCTTGATCCAGACTGCTTCCTTTGCTACTTTCGAAGCTGCGATATATTCCGCTTCCGTGGTAGAATCCGCTACGGTGTCTTGTTTGGAACTCTTCCAACTTATTGCGCCTCCATTCAAAGTAAATACGTATCCAGACTGAGATTTGGAGTCATCCTTATCTGTCTGGAAACTGGCATCTGTATACCCACGTATTACCATATCTCCTTCTCCATATATGAGGAACACATCCTTAGTTCTTCTTAAGTACTTAAGGATTGTCTTGACAGCCGCCTGGATCCGACTGGTATCTGCTTGTGACGCTCAGAGCATACGATACATCGGGCCTTGTACATAACATAGCATACATGATAGATCCTATCGCGGATGCATAAGGAATCTTATTCATGCAAATCCTTTCGTCTTCTGTGCGCGGACACATAGACTTTGAAAGGTTGATCCCATGCCTGATGGGAAGGTATCCTTTCTTAGATTCCGACACGCTAAACCTTTTTAGCACTCGGTCTATATATGTAGACTGTGAAAGACCAAGCAACCGTTTTGATCTATCTCTATAGATTCTAATCCCAAGGATATAGGTTGCTTCTCCCAGGTCTTTCATGGAGAATTTGGACAACCAAATTTTAACTGTCTGTAAGACTGATATATCGTTTCCTATAAGTAATATGTCATCGACATATAATACTAGGAATACGACTGCACTCCCACTAACCTTCTTGTACACACAAGGTTCGTCAGGATTTTGTGAGAAATCAAACTCTTTGATTGTCTCATCAAAACGGATGTTCCAGCTCCTGGATGCTTGCTTCAGTCCATATATGGATCGTCGAAGCTTGCATACTTTGGTTTTATCAACCGATGTGAAACCTTCAGGTTGTATCATGTATACATCCTCAAGCAGGTTTCCATTAAGGAAAGCTGTTTTCACATCCATTTGCCATATCTCATAATCATAATGAGCTGCTATGGCTAGGAGCATCCGAATGGATTTAAGCATAGCTACTGGCGAATAGGTTTCGTCATAATCAATTCCTTGTTTCTGACGATATCCTTTTGCCACTAATCTAGCCTTAAAGGTAACAACATTACCTTCCATGTCGGTTTTCTTCTTGAAAACCCACTTGCACCCTATGGGCTTAATCCCTTCAGGTGGGTTAACCAAGTCCCATACTTGGTTTTCGTACATGGAATCCATTTCCGACTTCATGGCTTCAAGCCATTTGTTCCTTTCTGAACTTTTCAGAACATCTTCATAACTGATAGGTTCGTCATCGCTTATGAGTAACACGTCGTTCGATTCACTTATGAGAAATCCGTATCTCTCTGGAATATTGCGTGTCCTATCAGACCTACGAAGAGGTGGTGTTGTTTTAGGTTCAACTGATATCTCATCATTATGAGTTATTGGTTGTGGGTCTAGACTAGGTGTCTCTGTAATGTCTATTGGAGTTTCTTGAACTTCATCAAGTTCAATGCCACTCCCACTGTTTTCTTGTAAAAGAAATTCTTTTTCCAGAAATACAGCATGCCTTGAAACAAACACCTTTTGTTCCAAGGGATGATAGAATTGGTAACCCTTCGTTTCCTTAGGGTATCCAATAAATAGACATTTATCAGACTTAGCATCCAATTTGTCTGATACAGTCCGCTTCACATAAGCAGGACAACCCCATATCTTAAGGTGAGTTAAGTGAGGTTTCTTACTATTCCATGTCTCATATGGAGTAGTAGAGACTACCTTGGTCGGGACTCTGTTTAGCAAGTAAACAGCTGTCTTAAGTGCATAGCCCCAAAAGGATTTTGGAAGAGTTGCATGATTCATCATCGACCTAACCATGTCCATCAAGGTTCGGTTGCGCCTCTCAGATACACCATTATGCTGTGGTGTATATGGCGGAGTCCATTGGGACAATATCCCATTGTCCCTAAGATAATCTTGAAACTCTTGACTTAAGTATTCACCACCCCGATCGGATCGAAGTATCTTAATACTTTTGCCAAGCTGTTTCTCTACTTCATTTCTGAACTCTTTGAATTTCTCAAAAGCTTCAGATTTGTGTTTCATCAAGAACACATACCCGAATCGTGAGTGATCATCGATAATGGTGATGAAGTAGCTATAGCCTCCTTGTGCAAGAGTTGACATTGGTCCACATACATCAGTATGTATTAGACCAAGCAATTCTCCCACTGGATTACCTTTTCCGGAAAAGGGTAATTTGGTCATCTTGCCTTTTAAGCATGATTCGCATGTATCAAATGAACCGGTTTAAAATGATTCCAAAATTCCACATCGGAGTAATTTGGTCATGTGTTTCTTACTTACATGGCCAAGACGACAATGCCACGTGTAGGAGTCTATTCGATTATCTATTCGAGCACGTTTGTTGCTAACTTCGATATTGAAATCATCACCGGATAAAACTAACGTGTAGATACCATTGCACAATGTCCCATTCCCATAAAGAACGCCATTTAAAGTTATGTAACAACAATTGTTACTAAAAGTTAAATGATAACCCTTTTCATTCAAACATGAAATAGATACAATGTTCTTTATTAACGAAGGAACGAAATAACAATTATCCAATTCTAAGACACGTCCAGTAGGGAGCTTTAGCAAATATGTTCCGATGGTAACAGCAGCAATCTTTGCTCCATTTCCAACTCACAAATCCGCTTCTCCCTTGACGAGTCTTCTTCTATTCCTTAGCCCCTGTATGTCATTACATATATGTGAGCTACACCCAGTATCAAGTACCCAGGTATTTGAGGAAATAGAGTGACATTCAATAACGAAGATACCTGAAGAGGATGGGACATCGGATGCCTTCTTTTTCAAGGACTCAAGATAAACCTTGCAATTTCTTTGCCAGTGACCCTCCTTGCCACAGTGATGGCAAGTGCTTTTTGGTGTCTTTTCATTCTTTTTGGCCTTTTTCTTCTTTCCTTTATTCTGTTCTTTGGCCTTCCTCTTAGAACCTTTCTTCGAGGAACCAACTAACAGCACCGTCTTCTGATCCTGCTTTACAGAAGGCTCTCTAGTCTTCAGCAGGTTGAGCAACTCAGGAATGGTAGTCTCCAGCTTGTTCATCCGATAGTTCATCACAAATTGTGAATAACTTTTGGGCAAACAATGCAGAATTAAGTCAATACTTAGTTCATGATCCATTGCAAAACCGAGTGTGCTTAGTCGCTCAATGTACCCCAACATCTTTAACACAAACTGTGAGGCAGAAGTGCTTTCCTGCATCCTAGAGGTGAAGAGGAGTCTGGAGACTTCAAACCTTTTGGATCTCGCCTGCTCTTCAAATAACTTATGAAGATGGAAGATGATGGTATAAGAATCCATATGCTCATGCTGCTTTTGCAGCTCAGGTACCATAGAGGCTAGCATGATGCAACTCGTAAGTTCAGAATCTGTCACATGTTTCTGATAGGCCACTAACTGGTCTGGAGTTGCATCTTCTGGAGGACGGTTGGGAAGTTGATCTTCAATGACATAAGCAAGCTTCTCTGCCTTGAGGACTATCCTCAGGTTTCGAAGCCAGTCCATGAAGTTTGGCCCAGTTAGTTTATTGGTGTCCAAAATGGAACGCAAATTCAAAGAAGTCATGATCGAGTGATTATCCTGAAATACAAATTGAGCTTATGTGAGAAGAATGATAAAGAATGTATCAACATACATTAATTAAATCCTATTTATTTATCGAATTGAGTAACCCTTTTTATCAATCCGGGAGATCGTAGGAACATCTGCAAATAGGTTGATATCCAACCATAGATAAGAACAACCATGGTTGTGGCCATCAAGTTATTCTTAGCTATGAAGGTAGGTAATTATACCGATTACATACCACATATATGTAACTATCACTTTATGCTATCAACTAATTGAATATTTGCATAAATCATTGGGTTGTTAACTCATTAACAAGTATGCAACAATATGCATAGCACCCAACTGTACCTCTCTTTACATCGACCTTGGCTGTGGCACAACAAATCGATGCTCCAAGCTTAAGGCTGACCCATTAATCAAGAAATAGTTTTAATATGGTTGGAACTCATTCAACCGTTTAGTCAGGCTTGGATGTGTCCAACAACCAAAACTAAGGATTGACCTCTGACTCCAACTATATTATTCATAAACTAATTCCATGGTTTGAACATGTTGAGGTTCAAGCCGGGCATGGATATGTCCATCAACCCAAACGAGAAACAAAACTCCGATTCTAACCATATTAATGGAAGGTGTTGGCCTTAATATTTTGTAAGGGGTTTTGGGTCTCATCCTTTCTTTTCTAAGCACATTCATGACATATAATTATGTCATTACTAACGATTTCCTTAATAAAGTATGTATGTGACTTAATTTATCAAGTCTCATTAATTGAATTAGGAACCAGATTTCCTAATTCTAATTTCATACTTTATTCAAGGAATTGTTTTGGGAAACAATTTCCTAAATTGTCATAATCAATTTCGGAAATAATATGTTTAAGACTTTTGATTTCTTTAAATCAAATCTTATTAAATTAAGAGACAGATTCCCTCAATTCAACCACATATTATTTTCATGAAAATATCTTTTAAGAAAACTCTATAGGAAACCATTTTCCTAATTAATTTTGGAGACAACAATATGTATGAGCATCACCTCTTAAATCAAATTTCCAAGATTTGATCACATATTTTATTCATGGATTAATTAATTACAACAAATTGTTTTCTAAGGGTGGTTCCCCGAGGCTCAGATACCCAAAGAAAAAAAATTTGTTGTAAATCCAATTTGGTCCACTCCCCGAGGCGTAACCAAATTAAACATGACAATTTTTATTCAAAATGGGAAATTAAATTACAACAACTAACTTTAAATTTGATGGCTCCCCGAGGCTCAATCCAAAATAAAGAATTTTGTTAATAATTTAAAACCAATTCGAATTTAATTGTCAATTAATGATCCATAAATTTGTCTAGACTTTCTTGAAAAAAGTGCCCAAAATTGCGAGATTTCATAATAGGTTTTCAGAATAATTGTAAGTTTCTGGTACAAAGAAAACTTACATATTTCCAAAATTAGAAAATTTTCAAAATAGGAAATTTCCAAAATTGGAAAGTTTCCAAAAATGGGAAGTTTTCACAATTATCATAAAATTTCAGAAACTAGGATATTTCAAAAGTTTGCGAAATTTCATGAGCATTTCCAAACTTTGAAATTCCTAAATCTAAAATTTATCATAATTGGAAAGTTTCCATAATTGGAAAATTTTTCCAAAATTGAGATCATGACAAAGTTTTCCGCAAAACAATTATATGATTATGTCAAACACTAACCGGCTCTGATACCACTGTTGGGACCAGGTGCATGTTGACATGGATACGGGTTCGTAATTTTTAAAATTAATTACGTGCAGCGGAAGAATTAGAATAAATAATTTCTCAAATTATTTTAACCACGTATCTAGCATGCAACCTTATGATGTGTGGACATGATCATAAATTAAAATTTTTGCAGAAAGTAAACTAATTTACTCAATACCTCGCGTAACTCGAAGTAAGGGACGAGATCCAACCGTAGCGTCCCTTGGAAGCTCCGTCTCTATTCGCGTCCACGTCGAGTTCTCTTCGGGATGACTTCGCGAAGCCACGAGTTTTGTGCCGACGAGAACTACTAGCTTCTCCAAAGGCACAACTAGAATATCAAGAGAGAGAGATGGAAATCAACCACCAAGTAACGGAATCAAGATTCTGGAGGATGGAAGGAGTTGCGACCCGCTTCTTCTTCTTCTTTGGCACCTTCTTGGTGGAGGAGGCTCACGGCAACCCTAGGCGGTGGCCAGCCCTAGGGGAGGAGAGAGGGCGCCGGCCCTAGAGAGAGAATGAGGGCGCCGACCCTAGAGAGAGAGAGAGCTTGCTCCTTTATCTCTTAATTGGAATTCAAGCCTTGCCTTGGATCCTTTATATAGTAGCCTCTCTATTGCCAAGTCTCCCCTTTAACGGAATAAATTTTTCATAAGAAATTTATCTTATAAATTTTCTTATGAATTATTCCGTTATGCCAAGTTTTATTATAACTAAATTTATAATAAAAACAAACACATCTCTCCTTTTATTATGGAATAAATTTTCACAAGAAATTTATTATATATAATATTTTCTTATCATGGAAAAATCAATTCATAATTGATTTTATAAAATAAAATAAACCATTTAAAGTTTATTTTAATTTCCATGAAAATAAATTTATTTACATAAATTTCTTTATATAAATTTCTTTATATTTATTTATCCATAATTTTATAAAACAAATCGCGCTTGATTTATTTTATAATTTAAACCAAACAAATTGGTTTTCTCTCCAAGTGGTGGCAGGCCAAACCAAAGAGGGTGGGCACCCTCTTTGGCCGGCCACACCAAGCCAAACCTATTACGAATTAAACTCTTTTAATTCGTCAAATAAGCCTTCAAAAGACTTAGCCATTTTAAGCTTCCGATGCGCCTCTGATAAATTCAGATTCGACTTATTTCTCTTGATTGGAAAATCCAATTTTCAACTCGTTTTAAATCCCTCGGATTACTCGTAGTGCGTGTGACTAAATAGGCTTTCGATTTATGTTGGCCGTCTATAATCAACCAATTATAGAACGATCATGAGTGGCACCTAGTAGTACATCATGACCCCCAATTAATCGAAAGATCAACGGTTGACCTCAGAAATAATTCTGAAACCCTTCAGCAGCTCTAATGAATCGTGCCTCATTCCCTTCACCATCTTATACCCACTTGGTTCAGGACACGGTCTATGTGTGTCAGTCCCCACTAGGCTGACTATGTCACACCTAGCCCAAGTAATGTCTTTCTCGTCCAATGGATTTCTAATTACTCTCATGTATTTAAGAGACTCATACTCTAAACATGTCATGCTCTGGCCAAAGGCTTTGAGTAACAATCCGACGATAGGCCTTGGGTATACATCTCCTCACAAGGAGTGGTGAATCCTTTGTAGGCTGTTCAAACATCTTCGGGCACTTCGGCTTATACCCAACCATCCTGGGTCCACACCTCCTTGGAGATGCTTGCTTAAGATGTTAATGTATAAGTCTCCATGACCAAGATGACTTGAACACCGCAAGTCAAAGGAACATCGCACTTAAGTTGCGGTAAAAACTTCACTGACATGTCTATATATAGACTACCATGTGAAGTTTTACAGCCAGTCACTCCAATGAACTAGTTCCCTTAACTAGCATTCATGTTTATCTCCGGACATCCCAATGTCACCAGCCAGTGAGAATCAGCTGATTAGAGAATAACCATGCTAGTCTCAACAGAATTGATAGTGTCCGTATTTATCAATTCATCGACTAGGGACAATTTCAATACTTCACAATTGCACATGTAGAGATAATCACTAGTTGTGAATTCATCACAAATTCTCTCATGCTGTGAATTGTATTGCGGACATTCAGTAAATGAGTTTAAGATCCCAATCAAATACACAAATATGAATACTCAAATAGTGAATTTTCATTTATTAAAATAAATGTTTACAATCATAAGGTGATTGCCTTAGGACACTTCTCTCATATTACTAACATCTACCTCCTATAAGTAACCACAAAACCCTAAGGAATACCTACATTTGCCCCTATCTTGATTGGAATTCTGTATCCATATAACCCACAGGATATTGATCTGCCCGGTAAACTAGCATATAGTCCTTAGTCCATCTCAGGCACGAATATATGCTTTTACCGCAGTCCAATTTCCATGACCTTGGTTACTCTGATATCTCTTAACTATACCCTAGACACAACAAATATTCGGTCTCATTTTTAACATACATGAGGCTTCCTATAGCTGACGTTAAAGGAACCGCCATTACCTACACTATCTCTTTTGATAATCTAAACATATCTCCTTAGATAGAGTAGCTCCACAGTTGAAAAGTACAAAACTCATCTTGGAGGTATCCATGCTAAAATGAGTTAGGACAGTGTTTTGTATGAAGCTTGGGATAAGCACATCATCCTTGTCTGGAGATCTCTTAGATCTTTAATACCTAAGGATGTGCCTTACTCTTCCCAAGTCCTTCATAATTATTTGGCCAGCCATACCCTTACGTCTGATAGTATTTCGTTATTGTTGCCAATCAACAAAATATTATCTATGTATAGTACTAGAATACCGCTTCATTTCCGTCACATTACTTATTTACACAATCTCATCCGTCCTTTGAACAAATCCACATGTCTAGATTTATCTCTTCAAAGCAGATGATCATTGTCATAGGTCTAGGGATCTGGTTCATGTTCACCAAGGGCCAAGTCCATAGACTCTCCAAGAACATGAATCCTTTAGGTTGACTAACAACCCTCCCACTACGATAAGGTATCCCCTGTATATCTTCTGTGATACGAGGTGCTAAACCCTGTAGGTGGATTTGATCCGGCATGATAATAAGGTTGAGTGGTACTAGTCAAGGATCCAGAAGTTAATTAATTTGAATTATTAGTAATTTAAATTAATTAACAGGCATTCGATATCTTAAACACAAGGGGATGGACGACTCGTAATATGTGGAGCCTATATGAAAATATGGGGGTTGGTGAGGAAGTTCAATTAAGATCTTTTAGTGGAATGGATCTTAATTAATGGAACGGGTTTAGATCCATTGGTGGGCCAAGATCCAACTCCTCCTCTTGGTCCCTACCTTAGCCATATAAATACCCAAGGAGATCATGATACCAGGGCTTGATCTAAGAGTCAACATCCTAGGCCTCTCTTCTCTCTATTCTCTCTCCTATCCTCCCTAGGGTTCGACCGGCACCAAGAAGAATAAGAGATCTCCTCCTTGGTTCTTATTTCCCTCTCCACCACACTTCGACTGGGACTCACAGAGATAAGTCAGAGGAGTCCTCTACCTTGTGTGGTGCTCAGCTCGGGTGGAGATGCTGCCGGCGGCTGGTGGGAAGCGGCGCAAGCTAGGTTGCGGCGGCACCTCAAGGTTGGAGGTGAGAGTCTAGTTCCGGCCGGTTGGGTGTGGAAGAAGGAGAATTCTCTCCTCCTTCATCTTCTTCTCCTTCCTATCGAGGTCAGCAGCCAGTTCGGTGGCCTGAGGGCAGCTCCGGCGGTTGGCGGCGCAAAGGAAGAGGAGGGAAGGTTGTGGCGAGAAAAACCCTAGGAGCTAGGGTTTGGTTTTTGGCCAAGTCAAGAAGAAGATCTCGGTTGGAGTACCTCAGTGATCTCGGTTCCTGGTAGATCATCACCCACATGGCGTTCGGGAAGGGAGGGACTTAATGTAGAAGGCCGCAAGGTGTTTGGAAAGGTATAATTCTTTCCCTAGCTCCCTTATGTCATTATGTGTCAAGTTTTAATTGCCCCGTCATTTCATGTAAATTATTTAATTGTTTTGATTTTGTATCATAGTCAATAATTAAATAATTGGACCCTGACCATAAACACAAAAGCCGGCGATCCACTCGTCACCTTTTCCACGGTCGAACGGTCAAGCAAATTACAAGGCACGATCTTTGTGATTGGCCGAGTTGTAATTTGGATTGTTCAATACAGCACGAGATGGTCGTTGGGAGACGGGTCTCCATTCGGATTAATTTTTTAATTCGTAGACATGGAGAGGTCTCTCAAGGATGACCAAGTATTCGCTTAGGAAACCCGCCAAGCTATACCCAACAATTGCTATCAGAGCTGAGGTTTCAGATTTTGTGTGTTTAATGATTGGTTAATTTTTTGCATTTTCATACATTTTATTTAGCTGGATGATGTGTGGATGTGCGCAGGCTAGCTTTGTGTTGGAAGCATGAGATTCCAACTTGTCATGGCCAAATAATGGTTGTATGAATGGTTGTGCAATTTATTGTAATTAATTAATCATCGGGGTTGATGAGGCTAGGTATTTAATTTTTGTAATTAAATATGACACATGTTTAGCCGAGCTATTTATTTTACTTTCGATCTAGTGTTCATGTACACTCCTTTGTGGAGTATAGGATCGATGATGTAAATAATTAGCTAGTCATTTCGACTCGGAGATCCCTCAAGGTGGCTTGCGCTTAAGGAAGGGAGGAGCAGGCGAAGTACTGACACGACTGGAGGCGCATTAAAGACCAAGGGACATGAAAGTTGGAAAATCTTGTATTTTTTGTATTTTTCATATGTTGGTTATGTGCTTGTTGTGTGGTTGTGCTAAGTTAAAATTCATCGAACTAAATTACTAAGTGGGAGAGGGACCCTAAGGGTCCCATGACTTCCATTACAATCCGATAAGTGATGCGAACAAGTCTGTACGTCTACAATGCAAAGTATCAGACATTTTGTGCACATACTAATATTAATATGCACCATGTGATTTTGCGATTCTCTTATAAAATGAAAATGTACTTTAACCAAAAGAAAGACTTTTAGTATACATCCTAACATGTGGAGGATCAAGGGGTTAGATATATGACATTTTGAAGAAAGCAAAGTCTTTTAGTATATGTGGGAGATTGTTACGATGTATACTAAAAGTCTTGCTTTTGTATAAGAACATTTATATTTTGAAAG
This sequence comes from Boesenbergia rotunda, assembly GCA_024364735.1. NCBI lineage: Eukaryota > Viridiplantae > Streptophyta > Magnoliopsida > Zingiberales > Zingiberaceae > Boesenbergia > Boesenbergia rotunda. Next base: position 110,539 of record JAGFNQ010006473.1, read on the forward strand.
AGAATCACAGAATCACATGTTGGATATTTATATTAGTATGTGCACAAAATGTCTGATACTTTGCATTGTAGATAACATGGTGTGTGGTGACGCACAGAAGATTATGTTATCAGTTCCTTGCAGACTATAAGAAGAGGCTCACAACCGAGATGGATTTAGATAAACCATCGGGATGGTTGTAGTGTAATTAGGTGTGGTTTGTCTTACCCATAGAATTGCACTAGTGCGCTTTGTGTGCATTGAGTAGGACCAAAATAGAGGTCATCCAATTTATACTGACTTATAATTGGATTGGACCTCGGTTATATTATGGAGTATAATCTCTAAATCCCAATATAATAACGGGCACATGTATTTAATTATTATTTCTTTGATTTATCAATGAGTGAGATTTATTCTGTTAAATCGATAGGCCCGGTAAGTTGGGAAATAATATTATGTAAATGGTGTGCCATTGATTATTGAGGGAATCTGTGTCCTGGTGAGTTGAGATGATGATGCCCCCTTGATGAGCTCATAAGGTTCATCATATTAAATCTTGCAAGTGGACTATAGTCCAACATGATGAAAAGGTTGAGTGGTACTAGTCAAGGATCAAGCGGTTGATTAATTAAAATTGTCAGTAATTTAAATTAATCGACGGGCATTTGATATCTTAAACATGGGGAGATAGATGTGCTCATAATAGGTGGAGCCCATATGAAAATATGGGGGTTGGTGAGGAAGTTGAATGAGATCCTTTAGTGGAATGGATCTACATTAATGGATCGGATTTGGATCCATCAGCGGGCCAAGACCCAACTCCTCCTCATGGTCCCTATCGTAGCCCTATATATACCCCATAGGAGTCATGATACACAGGCTAATTAATTGAGAAATTAATCATCAAAAGCCACAAGCCAAAACCCTAACCTTCTCCCCTACTATCTCTCTCCTAGGGCTGATTTGCGTCGGGTGAAGAGGAGGCATAAGGAAGGTGATCTCTCTTCCATTCATCTTCATTTCTTCCTCCTCTTTGGCATGAAGGATAAGCAGGTCCAAGGGGAGCATCCTGGTGCTTGGCGAGAGAAGGAGAAGGGTTGCCGACGACGATCCTTGGTGATTTGCGACGCCGGGTGTGAGGAGAAGAAGAGAGCCTCTCTTCTTCTTCTACTTCTCTAGTTTTCTTCTTCACATCCTCCTCTCTACCGTGCGCAAGCTGGGAGCAATGGAAGGAGCCAGTCGGTGTCAGAAAAGAGGTTCTTCATCCTTGTTGGCGCCGGCGGTGAAGGAGAAGAGAGCTAGGGTTTCGGCGGGTTTGTGGGGAAGAAGAAGAGATCCTTTCTCTCTTTTTCCACTTCTGTATTGTCTTCTTCTTCTTCCTTCCACCATCTTTTGGCCGGCGATCCCTTGGAGAAGGGATATGCATCTGCAGCATCAAGGAGGTTGAGGAGTTAGCCGGCGGGAAAACCCTAAGTGTTAGGGTTTGTGTTGGTGATTGGAAGAGGAAAGAAGACGGTGGTTTTTGACAACCTTTGGTGACTCCGCGTCTTGGTAGATCGTCGCCCACACGACGTCCAAGGAGGGAGGGTCATATGGTAGAAGTCTGCGAGGTAAAAGACGAGGTATATCTCTCTTTGGCTCCTCTTTATTTTCTTTATTATTTCATGTGATATTTTGTTATTACATGTGTTATTAATTAGTTATCATTGTTCATTAATTGTTCGTCAATTAATTGTATGATAATTAATTATGTCATGGACCCCGATGATAAACACAAAAATCGGCGATCTGCTCGTCGTCTTTTCCGCGGTCAATTGATTCAGAAAGTTGCAAGGTCTTACTCTCTAGTTTGACTAAGTTGTAGCTTGAATCAATTGATACGATGACGAGACGGTCGTTTGGGAACGGGTCTCCATTCGGGTTAAATTTTTTAATTCGTAGACATGGAGAGGTCTCTCATGTTCGACCCCGTGCTCGGTTAGGAAACCCGTCGAGCCATACCCAGTTCCATCAACCAAGGCATCCCATCTAACACAACCCTAAACCTCTCTCTTGGTTCTCTCCTCTCCCTCTCTCTCTCTCTCCTAGGTTTTGGGCTAGTGACAAGAAGGAGCAAGAGGAAGTTTGCTTCCTTTCTCCTTCATCTCTTCTCCTCTTCTCATCCTTTCGGTGGCTGGAGACATCAAACTAAAGGAGGACTTCCTTTCCTCCTTTGTGTCGTGCGGCAAGGAATAGAGAAGAAGACTTGGCCGGTGCAAAAGGGAGAAAAGCTACTTTTGGTGGTGTTGGCCCCGCAAGCAAGAAGTAGGGTAGGGGGGAGGCTTTCTTCTTCATCTTCCACCCTCCTCATCTCATCCTCATCAGCGTGCGCAGCTTGTAGGAGTTCATCTCCTTGGTGGCTGGTGGCACAAGGTGAAGGGAGAAGAGAGGTGGTTGGCGCAAGGTAGAAAGAAGGTTCTCCTTCTTTCTTTTGTGTTTGCCGCAAGAAGAAGATAGGAGGAGAGAAAGGTGATTGCTAGGGTTGGTTGAGGGAGAGAGTTCTCTTCTTCTTCTTCCTCTTCTTCTACTTTCACCCTTTGCTACTTAGTGGTTGGCGCAAGCAAGGAGGAAGGTCTTCTTTGGTGGCCGGCGGCAACAACCCTAGAGGTTAGGGTTTGGCGCAAGTAGGAGGGAATAAGATTGGTGCCTTGGCGAGTTCATTTCTTGGATGATCGTCACCCACATGACGTCCAAGAAGGGGATAGGTCATACAATAGAAGATCGCGAAGTAAACAAGAAGTATAACATCTTATTTTGGTTCATTTCCTTTGATCTTACTATTATTTCATGTGTTTAATTAATTGCATGATTATTATTGCTTAATTAATTATGTCAAATAATTCTAGTAATTGCCTTAGTATCGTGTAATAGTGAACACTTAGATGCATTTAATAGTATCCTCCCCATCGGAGTCACTGCTATTATTTGTAGGGCCGAAGAGGAACCAATAATTAATTTTATTTGTCAAAAATTTAGGTTGACAAGATAGTAAAATTAATGGGTAAAACCTCCTCTTATAAATGTAGAATTTGTATACGTCCACACTATCATGGCATGCGACATTCTCAGTGTTTTGAGGTGTTGGTTGATTTAAAATTTTATTGTTTAAGGAATCAATAATTTTTAAAATCTAATATTTTGATCATTGTGACTCTTAGGATATTCCAAAATGACTTTCAACCCACTTGCTTTGATTTTAAAAGAAAAACATACTTACTGGTCCCAATTATATAGATTGGAAACAGAACATGGACATTGTCTTGACTACTGAGGAGTACAATTTTGTACTCATTGAGGTCTGTTCCCCTAAGCCTAGAGATGATTCTAGTGATGACGAGAAAGAGAGTTATAGGAGTGGATAAAGGCAGATGAGATATCGTGGTATTACATTTTGGCTTCCATATCAAAGGTATTACAACATCAGCATCAGGCCTTTGCTACTGCTTATAACATGATGCACAATCTCAGGGAACTCTTTGGATACCAGAATCGGGCTACCAGGCAATCTTATGCCTTAGTTGTTGAAACATGTTTAGCGGTGTTATCTACCAATACCTGGTGTGTAGATACGGGAGCCACTGATCATGTCTGCAATTCATTGTAGGGGTTCCAAGAAACCCAATGACTATTTTAGGAAGAGATTGTTAGGATGTATACTAAAAGTCTTGCTTTCTGTGTGGACATCTACATTTTGAAAGAGAATCACAAGATCACTATTTGCATGTTTATATTAGTATGTCAATATTGTCTGATACTTTACACTATAAATAACATAGTGTGTTGTCACACAGAAGATCATGTTATCAGTCCCATGCAAAGTATAAGCTGAGGCTCACAACCGAGATGGATTTGGAGAAACCATCGGGATAGTTGTAGTGTAATTTGGTGTTGATTTATCATGACCATAGAATTACATTAGTGCACTTTGAGTGCATTGAGCAAGACCGATATAGAGGTGATACAATTTATACTGACTTTATAATTGAATTAGACCTCAGTTTATTATGGAGTACATGCCTCATTTTATTATGGAGTACATGCTCTTAATCCCAATATAATAATGGGCACATGTATTTAATATTTATTTCTTTGATTTACCAATGGGCGAGATTTATTCTGTTAAATCAATATGCCCGGTAAGTTGGGCAATAATATTATTTACGTGGTGTGTGTTGATTATTGACGAAAACTGTATCCTGGTGAGTCGGGATGATGATGCCCCCTTGATAAGCTCATAAGGTTCATCATGTTAAATCCTGCAGGTGGACTTGGTCCGACATGATGATAAGGATGAGTGATACTAATCAATGAGTCAAATGTTGATTAATTAAAATTGTCAGTAATTTAAATTAATCAACGGGCATTCGATATCTTAAACACGGGGAGATACTTGTAATCATAATAGGTGATGCCCATATTAAAATATGGGGTTCGTGAGATAGTTCAATGAAGACCCTTTAGTGGAATGGATCTTCATTAATAGTTCGGGCCTTGATCCATTAGGTGGCCAAGACCCAACTCCTCCTCATGGTCCCTATTGTAGCCTATAAATACCCCATAGAGCCATCATGAAACATAACCTAAGCCTATTATTCCTCTCCCTCTCCCTCTCCCTCTCTCTTTCTCTCCCCTAGGGTTGGAGGTGGTCGTCGGCTTGGAAGAGGAGAAGGAACTTGTTTTCTTCTCATCTCTCCCTTTTCTCTCCACTTGAGGCACAGTAGCAGGAAGAAGGGAGGCGCCCTCTTCATCTTCTTGGCAGGAGCATGCTCTAGTGGGTGAGGGAGTGGCCGGCGGCGACACCTTCATGCCTTTAGGGTTGCGGCACCGAAAACCTTCAAGCAACGTTTTTCGGTGACAATTTGAGGAGAAGACAACCACTTTCACTCCTCACCTTGGTTGGTAGCAGCTGTTGGAAGGAGGAGAAGGTGGTGGTGGCAAGAAGGAGAGGTGTTCTGTTGGGACCGGGTGCATGTTGACATGGATACGGGTTCGTAATTTTTTAAAATTAATTACGTGCAGCGGAAGAATTAGCATAAATAATTTCTCAAATTATTTTAACCACGTATCTAGCATGCAACCTTATGATGTGTGGACATGATCATAAATTAAAATTTTGCAGAAAGTAAACTAATTTACTCAATACCTCGCGTAACTCGAAGTAAGGGACGAGATCCAACCGTAGCGTCCCTTGGAAGCTCCGCCTCTATTCGCGTCCACGCCGAGTTCTCTTCGGGATGACTTCGCAAAGTCACAAGTTTCGTGCCGACAAGAACTACTAGATTCTCCAAAGGCACGACAATAATATCAAGAGAGAGAGATGGAAACTAACCACCAAGTAACGGAATCAAGATTCCGGGGAGAGGAAGGAGATGCGACCTGTAACGACCCGAAAAATTCTCTTAATATATCTTTAAAATATTGAGCATGTCTAGATAATTTTCCGAGGGACCTAGGAACATAAAGATGAATTTTAACCTAGAAATCCATGTTTTTCCATTTAAATTGGGGAAATAGGCACTAATGGGCCTTAGATGGGCTTTCTAGTACCATGATTATTGGTGAATTTTAGGTAAAAATTTATAGAAATATAAAGGGATTTTGATGAGGAATATTAACATAATTATGGGGGAATTTTTAGGAGATTTTTGAAATATTAGGAAAATAAAATAAAAATAAAATGGAAAAATTAGTTCATGCACCAAGGATTTGAACCTTGGACCTCTTGTACAACCATGCATGCTCTAACCAATTCACCTTGCAAGAGAGTGCTATGAGAAAATGAAGTGGATTATGGATAAGGCTTAGGAAAATGAAGAGTCACCAACCATGACTCTTCACTTACCCTCCTTAATGTGTTATAAAGAGGGGGAATGGGAGTTTCTTTTTTCCTTCCATCAATTCCATTTTTCTTCCTCCTCCTCCCTCATTCTATCCGAATACATCAAGAGGGGATCTCCCTTGGAAAAGGTTCACCTAAGGCTCCATCTCCAAGATCCAAGGCTTTTACAAGGGTACCAAGGCTAGGGGTGGTCAAGAGGCAACAAGATCTCCATCCTTCTCCCAAATCTAAGGTCTATAATCAAGATCAACCAAGGTAAGACTCCCTCACCTATGGTATAATAGCTTTTCTTGAAGTTTACCATGATATGAAAGTCTTGTATGAGATTTTATGTTGGGAAAAAAAAGAAAAGAGCCATGAACCCTAATCCTAGGTTTCGGCCACTAGGGTTTTTGGGTCAAAAATGATGTTAAAAATATTACTCATGCTTTCTAATGTTTTTACATGATGAATATAAGTTAAAATGAGATTTGGAGAAATTTTGGGGTACCCTAGGATCTCCTAGGGTTTCGGCCAACACCATGAACCCCATGGGTAGGGTTGGATCTAAACCTTCAAGTATGTGTTTTGTGTATTATCATGCTATAAGGGAGATTGAGGATGAGTTATGTGAATTTTCACAAGGCTTTGTGCCCCTATAACTTTCGGCCAAGTAGGGGTCTAGGGAAAAGAGTTAGGGCTTCTCTCAAGCAAGGGTCCTAAAAGCCCCTATGGTAGGCTATGGTTGGTGTTTAATGTTTGATTGGGGATTTTATGGAATTTTTCCATGCACCCATGGCCTTGTAGGGTTTCGGCCAGCCCTAAGAAGGAGGGCTAAAGGTTAGGGATAACCCTAATCATGAGCCCTAATGGCTTCCCATGGTCTTATAGATAATGTATGGTTGTTTCTTTACCTTATGCTATCTTACATGATAATTGAATGATGGAACCCTTCCTTATAGGTTTCGGCCAAGCAAGGTAAATAGGGTTTGGGGGAAGTTAGGGTTTGGAGAATGATGGTTTATGCTTTATTATGAAGTATATATAAAGGTTCAAGCATGTGGTAGAAATTAAGTTACCTATAACCCTAACCTTAAGCACCATGTTTCATGTTTGTATGCTTATGATTGGATGCCATGTTTGATAGGGTTTAATTATGAATGTCTTGTGTTCTATGCCATGCACTTGAATGGTAGATAGTGTGTTTATGAAGTCCTACTTATGTATGCTTGGGATGAATACCATGCTTATGTATGAAATGCAATGTTTACCTTATATATCATGATCATGCAAACTCTATGGATTAGGATAATTGTCTATGCAAACATGTCATGTTCAATGAATATAATGCAATGCTTACCTTATATGCCATGATCATGCAAGCACTAGGAATAAGAATGATGTTTATGTAAGTAGGCCATGTTCTAAGAATGATGATGCATGTTATGTTTATAAATGAAGAGGCATGTTATGTTTATGAATGAAAGTGCATGCTATGTTTTATGAATGAAGATGCATGCCATGTTTATGAATGACGGCACGGTCGATGGTCAACGGTATGATGGTACGACGGTCATGAGGACCGGTAAATGGGCCGGTAAATGGGCCGGTAGATGGCCGGGTCGTTATACATGCCATGTTTATGAATGAAGATGCATGCCATGTTTTATGAATAAAGATGCATGCCATGATGTATGAATGATGAAGCATATGAAGTATTTTACTTTATGAATGGGCTTGTACCGGACCGAAGTATGGGTCCAAGGGATGGGCACCTTAAGAACGCCCCGGTTCTGGACTACCGACTATGCTGTTCACGGTTCTGGCACTACCGAAGCTGTGCAACAGGGATGGGCACCTTAAGAACGCCCCGGTTCTGGGACTACCGACTATGCTGTCCTTACCCTAGTAGGTCGGGGCTCGCTACCTCGTATTTACTTAGGGATGAGCGCTTATGATGTATGTATGTGGTACAAGCCGGTAACCCCCAATGATGTTATGATTATGTTTAAGTATTTAAAAGTATAATTTTAAAAGTTAAGCATCCTTATGTATATGCATTAGACTCATGTATTCATTCATGTTATGCATTATGTCATGATAGTAATGTCTTATACTTATGCCTCATGTCAAGAAATATGCATGATAGTAAACGATTTATGCTTATGGTTATGATTAAGAAGATGCCCATATAATATGATTGAAAGCATGCATATGTTTATGCCATACAGGTTAGTTCATGCTTTATATTTATGTTTATGCCATGTATCATGCATGTTAAGAATGTTTCCTTATGTTTATGTTTATGTCATGTTAAGAATGTTTACTTATGTTTATGTATCATGCCATGTTAAGAATGTTTATTTATGTTTATGCTTATGTCATGTATTAGGCCAGGTTAAGTTGATTTATGTTTATATCTATGCCATGTATTATGCCATGCTATGAATGATTATTATGTTTATGTTTATGCCAAGCACATGCCATGCTAAGAATGTTTATTATGCTTATGTTCATGCCATGTCAAATATATGCTAAGTGATCATAAAGGCTTATGTTCTAAGTAAAGAACTAAGTATGTTAATGTTTCATGTGCTCATGATTAAGTGATGAATGGTTTTAGTGAGTAGGAAAGAGTCTTACTAAGCCTGTGTGCTTATAGTCTTATTTTCTTATATCGCAGATCACGCAAGGGGATAGTAAGGAAGCAGTAGGAGGGCAATAAAGCATGTGTGTGGTAGTGACTTGGCCAAGAAACAATATGTTTGCTCGTCTTATGATAGAACTTTACCTTTACTATTTATGTGCTTGAATGGTGACTTATGTGACTCTATGACATGATGCTAAGTATGACATGATGCTAAGTATGACATGATATGATGCTAAGTATGAAGTTAATATGCCAAGTTCCCATGTCATGATGTTAGGAATGGTAGTAGGTGCATGTAGGTGTAAGTTTAAAGTTTTCCGCTGCATTATGATGTCCACCTGCCCTACTCATGTTAACGTAACGCCGCTTTATGGAAAGAAAAAAAAAGCGGGCGTTACAGGTTGGTATCAGAGCAGTAACCATCTCACTACACACACATCAAGCCCTCTTCCTGCAGCTTCCAAGTAAGTACCTCTATGCATACCTTATGTTCTCTAATGATTCTAGAATACGCAAGTATGGATGATACCTATGATTCTAGACTATGGAAGTATGAACAATGTTTTATGATGAAAAGTACTTTAGGATATGTAACTATGAACGATACTTTATCTTATATTTTATTATGAAACCAAACACTTTAGGATTTAATATGCGGGTAGGAATAACCAAGACTTATATTAGTCGTACTTGTCCTTTATGAAGAGAAGCCTGGCTAGAAGACAGAGTAATAGAATTAATGAGACTGCTTCATCGGCCGACCTGATGCTCAATATACCTTATATCATAACCTATCTTAAGTCACATTATAAGACAATCATGTATAAGTATTCTGCCTTATACATTCGGTCTAAGTTAGTCATAATACAATTAGTCAGAAGTGTGACTCAACCTTATGTTCATAAACATAGTATTAATTGAGCACCATCATAATATTAGTAATTAAGGTGAACCTAGTATTAACATAATGTTATATAACCTGTACATTATAGGAGTTACCAATCATATAATATAATTATATTATATTATATAAAGCAAATGATAATAATATGAGAGCGTGTACTAATATAAGATTATTATAAATATAACTATACTAATTGCTTATCATATAACTATTGTCATAATTCTCCTATCATATAGGTTCTTAATATGAGCCTACCTACAGGTTGACATGTATCATCTCAACCTATAAGTTATCACCTATACATATTATTCCATAAGCACATTATAGGTATTATACCTATATTTTATATGATAAATAACTATAATTTATGATATTATGTATAACCTATAGTATAGTCTCATGTAGGGAATTATATGATAGCCTACATACATAAGATTATAACACTCCCACCTATGTTAGCGTATAGTATTAGTTCCATTATAATAATGCTAATATAATCAATGGTAAAGTCATTGCCTACGCCTCTAGGCAACTTAAGGAACATGAACAGAATTACCCCACCCACGATCTGGAATTAGCCACGGTGGTCTTCGCTCTTAAGATATGGAGACATTATTTATATGGAGCACAGTGTAAGATCTATACAAACCACCAGAGTCTGCGATATTTCTTCACTCAAAAAGACCTGAATATGAGACAACGCCGATGGCTTGAGTTGGTGAAGGACTATGACTGCGAGATCTTCTACCATCCAGGGAAGGCAAACAAAGTGGCCGATGCACTCAGCCGGAAGTCAAGTGCCACCTTGATGTCCATAGCCGTATTACCCCGACCACTCGAAGAAGAAATTATGAATTTTGGGGTCGAAGTCATCTCTGGACGACTTTCCACCATGACAATATCACCCACGCTATTTGAGGACATATTGGAAAAACAAAATGGTGATCTGAGTCTTCAGAAAATAAAATAGGAGATCCTAGAAGGAAAGGCGATGGTTTTCATATCGCAAAAGGGGGAGTACTCTACCTTAGGGATCGTTTATGTATTCCTAATGATCCGGAGCTTCAAAGGGAAATACTGGCAGAAGCTCACGGAACCCCTTATTCGATGCATCCAGGATCCACCAAGATGTATCGGGATCTGAAGGAGAAGTTTTGGTGGTCCGGTATGAAGAGGGATGTGGCTTAGCATGTTAGTACTTGCATGACTTGCCAGCAAGTAAAAGCAGAACACCAGCGACCCGGAGGGGTTCTGCAGCCACTCGCAATTCCGGAGTGGAAATGGGAAGACATCTCTATGGATTTTATTTCAGGGCTTCCCAGGACTACGAATGGATATGATGCGATTTGGGTAATTGTGGACAGGCTGACGAAGTCTGCTCACTTCCTGGCAATCAAGATGACTGATTCAATGGAGCAACTGGCTCAATTATATGTTAAGGAGATAATCAGACTTCATGGAGTTCCCAAGACCATCATCTCAGATAGGGATGGTCGCTTTACTTCGCATTTCTGGGAGTGTGTTCAGAAGTCTCTCGGCACTAAATTGCGATTTAGCACCGCCTTTCACCCTCATACTGATGGGCAAACTGAACGGGTGAATCAAGTACTAGAAGACATGTTACGAGCTTGTGCCTTCGATTTCAAAGGGAGCTGGTGTCGATATCTATGCTTAGCGGAATTCACTTACAATAATAGCTACCAAGCTACTATTGGAATAGCACCTTATGAAGCATTGTACGGGAGGAGATGTAGGTCTCCGATCTGTTGGTACGAGGGTGGTGAAAAGAAGGAAATGGGGCTCACAACGGATGTCATCAACAGCACCACCCGAGCTATACAGAATATTCGACAACGGATAGAAGCTGCTCAGAGCCGGCAGAAGAGTTATGCCGATGTCCGGCGTAGACCACTGGAATTTAATGTTGGAGATTTGGTGTTCCTCAAAGTGGCTCCTATGAAAGGGGTGACAAGATTTGGGAGGAAAGGAAAACTAAGTCCGCGTTATGTGGGGCCGTACCTGATTCTGAAAAGAGTTGGTAAGGTGGCATATGAGCTGGAGCTGCCTCCAGAGATGTCGGCCATTCATAATGTGTTCCATGTGTCAACGCTTAAAAAGTGTATCCCAAATATGGACCAAGTGATCGAACCACAGACAGTACAAGTGTAGGGGGACCTGAGCTATGAAAGCAGACCTATCCAGATCTTGGATCGGGAAGTTAAGAAGCTAAGGAGTAAGGAAGTACCCTTAGTCAAGGTTCTATGGCAAAGTCAACGGTTCGAAGAAGCTACCTGGGAACGCGAGGACGAGATGAGTCGCAAGTACCCGGAGCTATTCTAAGTTCGAGGACGAACTTTCACGAGGTATGGGGGATTGTAACGACCCGAAAAATTCTCTTAATATGTCTTTAAAATATTGAGCATGTCTAGATAATTTTCTGAGGGACCTAGGAACATTAACACGAATTTTAACCTAGAAATCCATATTTTTCCATTTAAATTGGGGAAATAGGCACTAATGGGCCTTAGATGGGCTTTCTAGTACCATGATTATTGGTGAATTTTAGGTAAAAATTTATAGAAATATAAAGGGATTTTGATGAGGAATATTAACATAATTATGGGGGAATTTTTAGGAGATTTTCGAAATATTAGGAAAATAAAATAAAAATAAAATGGAAAAATTAGTGCATGCACCAAGGATTTGAACCTTGAACCTCTTGTACAACCATGCATGCTCTAACCAATTCACCTAGCAAGGGAGTGCTATGAGAAAATGAAGTGGATTATAGATAAGGCTTAGGAAAATGAAGAGTCACCAACCATGACTCTTCACTTACCCTCCTTAATGTGTTATAAAGAGGGGGAATGGGAGTTTCTTTCTTTCTTCCATCAATTCCATTTTTCTTCCTCCTCCTCCCTCATTCTATCCGAATACATCAAGAGGGGATCTCCCTTGGAAAAGGTTCACCTAAGGCTCCATCTCCAAGATCCAAGGCTTTTACAAGGGTACCAAGGCTAGGGGTGGTCAAGAGGCAACAAGATCTCCATCCTTCTCCCAAATCTAAGGTCTATAATCAAGATCAACCAAGGTAAGACTCCCTCACCTGTGGTATAATAGCTTTTCTTGAAGTTTACCATGATATGAAAGTCTTGTATGAGATTTTATGTTGGGAAAAAAAGAAAAGAGCCATGAACCCTAATCCTAGGTTTCGGCCACTAGGGTTTTTGGGTCAAAAATGATGTTAAAAATATTACTCATGCTTTCTAATGTTTTTACATGATGAATATAAGTTAAAATGAGATTTGGAGAAATTTTGGGGTACCCTAGGATCTCCTAGGGTTTCGGCCAACACCATGAACCCCATGGGTAGGGTTGGATCTAAACCTTCAAGTATGTGTTTTGTGTATTATCATGCTATAAGGGAGATTGAGGATGAGTTATGTGAATTTTCACAAGGCTTTGTGACCCTATAACTTTCGGCCAAGTAGGGGTCTAGGGCAAAGAGTTAGGGCTTCTCTCAAGCAAGGGTCCTAAAAGCCCCTATGGTAGGGTATGGTTGGTGTTTAATGTTTGATTGGGGATTTTATGGAATTTTTCCATGCACCCATGGCCTTGTAGGGTTTCGGCCAGCCCTAAGAAGGAGGGCTAAAGGTTAGGGATAACCCTAATCATGAGCCCTAATGGCTTCCCATGGTCTTATAGATAATGTATGGTTGTTTCTTTACCTTATGCTATCTTACATGTTAATTGAATGATGGAACCCTTCCTTATAGGTTTCGGCCAAGCAAGGTAAATAGGGTTTGGGGGAAGTTAGGGTTTGGAGAATGATGGTTTATGCTTTATTATGAAGTATATATAAAGGTTCAAGCATGTGGTAGAAATTAAGTTACCTATAACCCTAACCTTAAGCACCATGTTTCATGTTTGTATGTTTATGATTGGATGTCATGCTTGATAGGGTTTAATTATGAATGTCTTGTGTTCTATGCCATGCACTTGAATGGTAGATAGTATGTTTATGGAAGTCCTACTTATGTATGCTTGGGATGAATACCATGCTTATGTATGAAATGCAATGTTTACCTTATATATCATGATCATGCAAACTCTATGGATTAGGATAATTGTCTATGCAAACATGTCATGTTCAATGAATATAATGCAATGCTTACCTTATATGCCATGATCATGCAAGCACTAGGAATAAGAATGATGTTTATGTAAGTAGGCCATGTTCTAAGAATGAGGATACATGTTATGTTTATAAATGAAGAGACATGTTATGTTTATGAATGAAAGTGCATGCTATGTTTTATGAATAAAGATGCATGCCATGTTTATGAATGACGGCACGGTCGATGGTCGACGGTATGATGGTACGACGGTCATGAGGACCGGTAAATGGGCCGGTAGACGGGCCGGGTCGTTACACATGCCATGTTTATGAATGAAGATGCATGCCATGTTTTATGAATAAAGATGCATGCCATGATGTATGAATGATGAAGCATATGAAGTATTTTACTTTATGAATGGGCTTGTACCGGACCGAAGTATGGGTCCAAGGGATGGGCACCTTAAGAACGCCCCGGTTCTGGACTACCGACTATGCTGTCCACGGTTCTGGCACTACCGAAGCTGTGCAACAGGGATGGACACCTTAAGAGCGCCCCGGTTCTGGGACTACCGACTATGCTATCCTTACCCTAGTAGATCGGGGCTCGCTACCTCATACTTACTTAGGGATGCGCGCTTATGATGTATGTATGTGGTACAAGCCGGGGACCCCGAATGATGTTATGATTATGTTTAAGTATTTAAAAGTATGATTTTAAAAGTTAAGCATCCTTATGTATATGCATTAGACTCATGCATTCATTCATGTTATGCATTATGTCATGATAGTAATGTCTTATACTTATGCCTCATGTCAAGAAATATGCATGATAGTAAACGATTTATGCTTATGGTTATGATTAAGAAGATGCCCATATGATATGATAGAAAGCATGCCTATGTTTATGCCATACAGGTTAGTTCATGCTTTATGTTTATGTTTATGCCATGTATCATGCATGTTAAGAATGTTTCCTTATGTTTATGTTTATGCCATTTATCATGTCATGTTAAGAATGTTTACTTATGTTTATGTATCATGCCATGTTAAGAATGTTTATTTATGTTTATGTTTATGTTTATGTCATGTATTAGGCCAGGTTAAGTTGAATTATGTTTATATCTATGCCAAGTATTATGCCATGCTATGAATGTTTACTATGTTTATGTTTATGTCAAGCATCATGCCATGCTAAGAATGTTTATTATGTTTATGTTCATGCCATGTCAAATATATGCTAAGTGATCATAAAGGCTTATGTTCTAAGTAAAGCACTAAGTATGTTAATGTTTCATGTGCTCATGATTAAGTGATGAATGGTTTTAGTGAGTAGGAAAGAGTCTTACTAAGCCTGTGTGCTTATAGTCTTATTTTCTTATACCGCAGATCACGCAAGGGGATAGTAAGGAAGCAGCAGGAGGGCAATAAAGCATGTGTGTGGTAGTGACTTGGCCAAGAAACAATATGTTTGCTCGTCTTATGATAGAACTTTACCTTTACTATTTATGTGCTTGAATGGTGACTTATGTGACTCTATGACATGATGCTAAGTATGACATGATGCTAAGTATGACATGATATGATGCTAAGTATGAAGTTAATATGCCAAGTTCCCATGTCATGATGTTAGGAATGGTAGTAGGTGCATGTAGGTGTAAGTTTAAAGTTTTCCACTGCATTATGATGTCCACTTGCCCTACTCATGTTAACGTAACGCCGCTTTATGGAAAGAAAAAAAAAAGCGGGCGTTACAGGTTGGTATCAGAGCAGTAACCATCTCACTACACACACATCAAGCCCTCTTCTTGCAGCTTCCAAGTAAGTACCTCTATGCTTACCTTATGTTCTCTAATGATTCTAGAATACGCAAGTATGGATGATACCTATGATTCTAGACTATGGAAGTATGAACAATGTTTTATGATGAAAAGTACTTTAGGATATGTAACTATGAACGATACTTTATCTTATATTTTATTATGAAACCAAACACTTTAGGATTTAATATGCGGGTAGGAATAACCAAGACTTATATTAGTCGTACTTGTCCTTTATGAAGAGAAGCCTGGCTAGAAGACAGAGTAATAGAATTAATGAGACTGCTTCATCGGCCAACCTGATGCTCAATATACCTTATATCATAACCTATCTTAAGTCACATTATAAGACAATCATGTATAAGTATTCTGCCTTATACATTCGGTCTAAGTTAATCATAATACAATTAATCAGAAGTGTGGCTCAACCTTATGTTCATAAACATAGTATTAATTGAGCACTATCATAATATTAGTAATTAAGGTGAACCTAGTATTAACATAATGTTATATAACCTGTACATTATAGGAGTTACCAATCATATAATATAATTATATTATATTATATAAAGCAAATGATAATAATATGAGAGCGTGTACTAATATAAGATTATTATAAATATAACTATACTAATTGCTTATCATATAACTATTGTCATAATTCTCCTATC
This sequence comes from Boesenbergia rotunda, assembly GCA_024364735.1. NCBI lineage: Eukaryota > Viridiplantae > Streptophyta > Magnoliopsida > Zingiberales > Zingiberaceae > Boesenbergia > Boesenbergia rotunda. The sequence goes on from JAGFNQ010006473.1 coordinate 126,540, forward strand.
ATATAGGTTCTTAATATGAGCCTACCTACAGGTTGACATCTATTATCTCAACCTATAAGTTATCACCTATACATATTATTCCATAAGCACATTATAGGTATTATACCTATAATTTATATGATAAATAACTATAATTTATGATATTATGTATAACCTATAGTATAGTCTCATGTAAAGAATTATATGATAGCCTACATACATAAGATTATAACACTCCCACCTATGTTAGTGTATAGTAAAAAAATATGCTAGCGTATAGCGAATGGTGACTTATGTGACTCTATGACATGATGCTAAGTATGACATGATATGATGCTAAGTATGAAGTTAATATGCCAAGTTCCCATGTCATGATGTTAGGAATGGTAGTAGGTGCATGTAGGTGTAAGTTTAAAGTTTTCCGCTACATTATGATGTCCACCTGCCCTACTCATGTTAACGTAACGCCGCTTTATGGAAAGAAAAAAAAAGCGGGCGTTACACGACCCGCTTCTTCTTCTTCTTCGGCACCTTCTTGGTGGAGATGGCTCATGGCAACTTGAAGGGGGCGCCGGCCCTAGAGGGTCGTAGGGGCGCCGACCCTAGAGGAGGTAGGGGCGCCGACCCTAGAGGAGGTAGAGGGAGAGAAGGAGAGAGAGATGGCTTGCTACTTGATCTCTTTATTTGAATTCAAGCCTTGCCTTGGTTCCTTTATATAGTAGCTTCTCCATTGCCAAGTCTCCCCTTTAACGGAATAAATTTTTCATAAGAAATTTATCTTATAAATTTTCCTATGAATTATTCCGTTATGCCAAGTTTTATTATAACTAACTTTATAATAAAAACAAACTCATCTCCCCTTTTATTATGGAATAAATTTTCACAAAAAATTTATTATATATAAATTTCTCTTATCATGGAAAAATCAATTCATAATTGATCTTATAAGATAAAATAAACCAATCCAAGGTTTATTTTAATTTCCATGAAAATAAATCTCTTTATATAAATTTATTTATCCATAATTTTATAAAACAAATCGCGCTTGATTTATTTTAAAATTTAAACCAAATAAATTGGTTTCCCTCCTTGTTGTGGCCGGCCAAACCAAAGAGGGTGGGGACCCTCTTTGGCCGGCCAAACCGAGCTGCCTCCTCGCGAATTAACCTTATTTAATTCGTCCAATAAGCCTTCAAAAGACTTAGCCATTTTAAGCTTCCGATGCGCCTCTGATAAATTCAGATTCGACTTATTTCTCTTGATCGAAAAATCCAATTTTCAACTCGTTTTAAATCCCTCAGATTACTCGTAGTGCGTGTGACTAAATAGGCTTTCGATTTATGTTAGTCGTCTATAATCAACCAATTATAGAACGATTATGAGTGGCACCTAGTAGTACATCATGACCCCCAATTAATCGAAAGATCAACGGTTGACCTCAGAAATAATTCTGAAACCCTTCAGCAGCTATAATGAATCGTGTCTCATTTCCTTCACCATCTTATACCCACTTGGTTCAGGACACGGTCTATGTGTGTCAGTCCCCACTAGGCTGACTACGTCACACCTGTTGGTGCAATCTTGGTTAGGTCAGGGTTGACCTAGGTTGACTAGGCTCAGGTGAGCTTGAGTCTAGCAAGCTCGGGTGAGCTTGAGGTGTATGTTTCGATGTTTGACATTGATGTTTGAATTTGATAATTATGTTTGAATGCCGTATGGTGTCAAGTGGGTCAAGGTTGACTGGAGACTTGACTAGGTGAAGTCCAGGTGGATCGGGGAGATCGTGCGCTGGCATGGGAAAAGACCTAGTGGGACTAGGCACACCTAGTGGGACTAGGTGAAGTCCAGGTGGATCGGGGAGATCGCACGCTGGCATGGAAAAAGACCTAGTGGGACTAGGCACACCTAGTGGGACTAGGTGAAGTCCAGGTGGATCGGGGAGATCGCACGCTGGCATGGGAGAAGACCTAGAGGGACTAGGTGAAGTCCAGATGGATCGGGGAGATCACATGCTGGCAAGGTGGAAGTCTACCGAGAGACTAGACCTAACTCGAGTGTTAGGCAAACCTGGTGGGGAATCAGGTTAAGTCCGAGCTGGGAGCTAGGCAGTAGAAATCCAGGTTGGTCAAAGGGGTTGACCGGACACTTGGTAGGGGAACCTAGGCTTGTGGAAAGAAGTTGGGTTGGACTCAATCGATTGGGTAATCGATTGAGTCAATCGATCAGGTGATCGATTACAGCAGTTTGTGCGAGGGAGCAGAAGAGTTCTGAATCGATTGGGTAATCGATTCAGGGTATCGGTAATCGATTGGGTAATCGATTACGGCAGTTGCGCGAGAGAACAGAGAAGCTCTGAATCGATTGGGTAATCGATTCAGGGAACTGGTAATCGATTGGCTAATCGATTACAGTTCGAAAACTAGCTGTTGAACGGCTAAATCCTACGTGGTAATCGATTGGCTAATCGATTCAGAAACCCTAGGTGTCGAGTATAAGGGCTTTCGCGCAGGTTTGTGGCAGCACAACTTCTCCTCTTCTTCTTCAACTACATTGCCATTTCAAGGGAAGCCTTGGAGCTCGTTGCTGCTGCATTTCCAAGGTCCAAGAGGCAATCATAAGCTTGAAGATAGCAAGGAAAGCAAAGTGTGAGCTTATTTGTAAATCTTGTAAGATTTTATCTTGTATTTGCTTTTGTTCTTGTTGTATCTTTGTAACAAGCTTGTAAGAGGTTTCTCCACCTCAAGAAGGAGACTTTCATAGTGCATGAGAGTGTGAGGAGAGTGGATCCTTGGATTAGTCACCCGACCGGGGTGGATACCAAGTAAATCCTTGTGTTAGCGTTTGCTCGAGTCTTCCGCCGCGACAAATCATCACGAAGCAAATCGGAGCTAATCACCCCCCCCTCTAGCTCGCCAATCGGTTCCAACAACACCTAGCCCAAATAATGTCTTTCTTGTCCAATGGATTCTAATTACTCTCATGTATTTCAGAGACTCATACTCTGAACATGTCATGCTCTGGCCAGAGGCTTTGAGTAACAATCCGACGATAGGCCTTGGGTATACATCCCCTCGCAAGGAGTGGTGAATCCTTTGTAGGTTGTTCAAACATCTTCAGGCACTTCGGCTTATACCCAACCATCCTCGGTCCACACCTCCATGGAGGTGCTTGCTTAAGATGTTAAAGTATAAGTCTCCATGACCAAGATGACTTGAACACCGCAAGTCAAAGAAACATTGCACTTAAGCTGCAGTAAGAACTTCACTGACATGTCTATATGTAGACTACCATGTGATGTTTTACAGCCAGTCACTCCAATGAACTAGTTCCCTTAACTAGCATTCATGTTTATCTCCGGACATCCCAATGTCACCAGCCAGTGAGAATCAGCTGATTAGAGAATAACCCATGCTAGTCTCAATAGAATTGATAGTGTCCTTATTTATCAATTCATCGACTAGGGACAATTCCAATACTTCACAATTGCACATGTAGAGATAATCACTAGTTGTGAATTCATCACAAATTCTCTCATGCTGTGAATTGTATTGTGGACATTCAGTAAATGAGTTTAAGATTCCAATCAAATACACAAACATGTATACTCAAATATTGAATATTCATTTATTAAAATAAATGTTTACAATCATAAGGCGATTTCCTTAGGACACTTCTCTCATATTACTAACAAACTCCCACTTGGCCTAATGCCAATCGCTACGGTATCCAATACCAAAGGCTCTAACATGACCCTCAAACTTACTTTGTGGCAAGGCCTTAGTTAAAGGATCCGCTAAATTCCTTTCAGTGGGAATTTTCTCAATTTATATATCATTCCTACTTATAATCTCTCTGATCAGATGATAGCGGCGAAGCACGTGTTTGGATCGTTGATGAGACCTTGGTTCCTTTGCTTGTGCAATAGCTCCATTGTTGTCGCAGTAAACTGGCACTGCTTCATCAATGGTTGGAACCACACCAAGTTCGGAGACAAACTTCTTGATCCAGACTGCTTCCTTTGTTGCTTCCGAAGCTGCGATATATTCCGCTTTCGTGGTAGAATCCGCTACGATGTCTTGTTTGGAACTCTTCCAACTTATTGCGCCTCCATTCAATGTAAATACGTATCTAGACTGAGATTTGGAGTCATCCTTATCTGTCTGGAAACTGGCATCTGTATACCCACGTATTACCATATTTCCTTCTCCATATATTAGGAACACATCCTTAGTTCTTCTTAAGTACTTAAGGATTGTCTTGACAGCCGCCCAATGATCCATTCCTGGATCCGACTGGTATCTTCTTGTGATGCTCAGAGCATATGATACATCGGGCCTTGTACATAACATAGCATACATGATAGATCCTATCGCGGATGCATAAGGAATCTTATTCATGCAAATCCTCTCGTCTTCTGTGCGCGGACACATAGACTTTGAAAGGTTGATCCCATGCCTGATGGGAAGGTAACCTTTCTTGGATTCCGACATGCTAAACCTTTTTAGCACTCGGTCTATATATGTAGACTGCGAAAGACCAAGCAACCATTTTGATCTATCTCTATAGATTCTAATCCCAAGGATATAGGTCGCTTCTCCCAGGTCTTTCATGGAGAAAGTTTTAGACAACCAAATTTTAACTGTCTGTAAGACTGATATATCGTTTCCTATAAGTAATATGTCATCGACATATAATACTAGGAATACGACTGCACTCCCACTAACCTTTTTGTACACACAAGGTTCGTCAGGATTTTGTGAGAAATCAAACTCTTTGATTGTCTCATCAAAACGGATGTTCCAGCTCCTGGATGCTTGCTTCAGTCCATATATGGATCGTCGAAGCTTGCATACTTTGGTTTTATCAACCGATGTGAAACCTTCAGGTTGTATCATGTATACATCCTTAAGCAGGTTTCCATTAAGGAATGTTGTTTTCACATCCATTTGCCATATCTCATAATCATAATGAGCTGCTATGGCCAGGAGCATCTGAATGAATTTAAGCATAGCTACTAGCGAATAGGTCTCGTCATAATCAATTCCTTGTTTCTGACGATATCCTTTTGCCACTAGTCTAGCCTTAAAGGTAACAACATTACTTTCCATGTCAGTTTTCTTCTTGAAAACCCACTTGCACCCTATGTGTAACGATCCGGAAAATTCTCTTAATATTTTATTAAAATATTAAGCATGTTTAGATAATTTTCCGAGGGGTCTAGAAATATTAACACAAAATTTGGCCTAGGAATCCATGATTTTCTCATTTAAATTGAGAAACTAAGTACTAATGGGCCTTATCGGGGCGTTCTAGTACCATAATTTTTGGTGAATTTTGGGTAAAAATTTCTAGAAATATAAAGGAGATTTAATGAGAAATATTAACATAATTATGGGGGATTTTTAAAAGGATTTTCGGAATTTATAGGAAATAAAAATAAAAAAAATAATAATAAAATAGGAAAATTAGTGCATGGACCAAGGGGTTGAACCTTGGACCTCTTGTACAACCATGCATGCACTAACCAACTCACCTAGCAAGGTATTTCTATGAGGAAATGAAGTGGATTTTAGTTAAAGCTTAGAAGAAGATGAAGGGTCATTGAGAGACTCTTCATTCACCACCTTAATGGGTTATAAAGAGGGGGGTTTTGGGAGTTATTCTCTTCTCTCCATCAATTGCATTCTCTTCCTCCTTGTTTCTCATCCTAGCCGAAATCTACAAGGGAGATTTTCCCTTGGGAAAACTCCACAAGAAGGTCCTACCACCAAGATCTAAAGGTTTCCTAAGGTTCCAAGGCTAGGGGTGATCAAGAGACAACAAGTCTTCCTTCTTCTTCCCATCTAAGGTCTAAAAATCGAGAAACCCTAAGGTAAGACTCCCTCACCTGTGGTATAATAGTTCCTTATGATTTCCATGATTTTTAGCATGATATATTGGTTAGTTTTGGATTTGATGTTGAAAGAAAAGAAAACTAAGGACCCTAGGATTGAGGGTTTCGGCCACCATGATTTTAAAGTCCATAATTATGCCAAAAATTTTATAATGTTATTTGATGTTCCCTTATGATGTTTAGAGGTTAAGTATAATTTTTGGGAATTTTTAGAGTACCCTAGGACACCCTAGGGTTTCGGCCAACATGAAAGAAGCAAAACCAAGAACCCTAGGATGGAGGGTTTCGGCCACCATGATTTTAAAGTCCATAATTATGCCAAAAATTTTTATAATGTTATTTTATGTTCCCTTATGATGTTTAGAGGTTAAGTATAATTTTTGGGAATTTGTAGAGTACCCTAGGACACCCTAGGGTTTCGGCCAACATGAAAGAAGCAAAACCAAGAACCCTATGATGGAGGGTTTCGGCCACCATGATTTTAAAGTCTATAATTATGAAAAAAATCTTTATCATGTTATTTAATGTTCCCTTATGATGTTTATAGGTTAAGTATAATTTTTGGGAATTTTTGGAGTACCCTAGGACACCCTAGGGTTTCGGCCAACATGAAAGAAACAAATCAACACCCTAGAGACACTATGGGTTTCGGCCACCATGGTTTAGGGTTCAAAAATGATGCTAAAAATCTTGATAATGTTTTCTAATGTTCTCTTATGAGGTTTAGGGATTAAATATAATTTTTGGAAATTTTTGGGGCACCCTAGGATACCCTAGGGTTTCGGCCAACAACAAGACCTCATGGGTGGAGTTGGGTCTAAAACCCCAAGCATGTGTTTGATGTATTAACATGATATAAGAGAGATGGAGGGTGATTATGTGAATGCTTCACATAGCTTTGAGACCCTATAGGTTTCGGCCAAGTACCCTAATAGGGTGGGAAGTTAGGACTTATTTCAAGTAAGGGCCCCAATGGCCCTATGGTAAGGTATGGTTGATGTTTAAGCAATTGATTTGGGGTTTTAATGGAATTTTTCCATACCCCCATGGCCTTGAAGTTTCGGCCAAGAGCAAGTTTAGGGTTAAAGGATTAGGGTTGGGCTTAAGTAGGGAACCAAAGGGTTCCTATGGCCTAGTATATGTGTATGAGTTACCAAGATATATGTTTAAGTAAGATGGAAGAAGTTCTATGTTAACCAAACCTTTAGTTTGTATGTCATGAATTATAGGATAAGTTATAGATGTTTAGACATGTACCATGATTTATGAATGATATGTATGTATGACATGTCTTATGAATGATATGCCATGTTTTATGAATAATATGCATGTATGCCATGTCTTATGAATGATACGTATGTACGCCATGTTTTATGAATAAGATGTATGTATGCCATGTATTATGAATGAGGTTAAAGTACATGCCATTAAGGCATAACGATGATATTAAGTATGATGAATGAATGATGATGAATGACAAGTATGATGAATGAAAGATGATGCTTATGTCTTTAAGGCATAAATATGGTAAACGGCACGGTCGATGGTTGACGGTACGACGGTCGAAAGGACCGGTAAATGGGCCGGTAGACGGGCCGAGCCGTAACAAGTATGCTATGTTAAGTATGCCATGAATGTCTCATGAATGATGAAGCATGTAAAGTATTTTACTTTATGAATGGGCATGTACCAGACCGAAGTATGGGTCCAAGGGATGGGCACCTTAAGAACGCCCCGGTTCTGGACTACTGACTATGCTGTCCACGGTTCTGGCACTACCGAAGCTGTGCAACAGGGATGGGCACCTTAAGAACGCCTCGGTTCGGGGACTACCGACTATGCTGTCCTTACCCTAGTAGGTCGAGGCTAGCTACCTCGTATTTACTTAGGGATGCGCGCTTATGATGTATGTATGTGGTACAAGCCAGGGCCCCAATGATATGATGAATATGTTTAAGCATTTAAAAGTATGTTTTTAAAGATTAAGCATCCTTATATATATATATATGCATTTGCCACATGCATCCATCCATATTATGCATTATGTTATGAAAAATATGTTTATGAAATGTATGTTTATGAAGGTATTGTTATGCCATGATTTATTTATGTTTATGCCATGATGTAATTATGTTTATGCCATGATTTATTTATGTTTATGCCATGATGTAATTATGTTTATGCCATGATTTATTTATGTTTATGCCATGATGTAATTATGTTTATGCCATGATTTATTTATGTTTATGCCATGATGTAATTATGTTTATGCCATGATTTATTTATGTTTATGCCATGATGTAATTATGTTTATGCCATGATTCATTTATATTTATGCCATGATTTAATTATGTTATGCTAAGTTAGAATGCCATGATATTTTTCTAGTTTAGGATACCATGATTTAATTATGTTTATGTTAAGTGAGATTGCCATGATTTTATTTATATTCATGCTAGTTAGTGTGCCATGATTTAATTATGTTTATGCTAAGTTAGAATGCCATGATTTTATTTATGCCCATGTTAATTTTGAAGCCATGATTTAAGTAGGTTTGTGCTAAGATAGAATGCCATGATTTTATTTAGGTTCATGCTAAGAATGGTTGTGAGGTTATGTTTATTATGTTATGTCTATGCCAAGTATTATGTCATGCTATGAATGTTTACGATGTTGATGTCTATGCCAAGTATTATGCTATGCCATGAATGTCTTATGGTTATGTTTATGTCATGCTATGAATGTGATGAAGCTATGGCTATGTCATGATGAAAGTATGCTATGTGATGATAAGACTTATGTTCTAAGTAAAGCACTAAGTATGCTAATGTTTCATATGCTCATGATAATTGATGAATGATTTTAGTGAGTAGGAAAGAGTCTTACTAAGCCTGTGTACTTATAGTCTTATTTTCCTTATACCGCAGATCACGCAAGGGGACAGTAAGGAAGCAGCAGGAGGGCGTCAAAGAATGTGTGTGATAGTGACTTGGCCAAGAGACCATATGTTTGCTGGTCTTATGATAGAACTTTACCTTTACTATTAAGTACTTGAATATGACTCTATGACATGATGCTAAAGTATGACATGATGCTAAGTATGACATGATGCTAAAATATGACATGATGCTAAGTATGATATGATGCTAAGTATAAAGTTAATACGTCAAGTTCCCATGTTATGATGCTAGGAATGGTAGTAAGTGCATGTAGGTGTAAGTCTAAAGGTTTCCGCTGCATTATGATGTCTACATGCCCTAAGTATGTATGTTAACGTAACGCCGCTTTATGAAAAAAAAAAGCGGGCGTTACACTATGGGCTTAATCCCTTCAGGAGGGTTAACCAAGTCCCATACTTGGTTTTCGTACATGGAATCCATTTCCGACTTCATGGCTTCAAGCCATTTATCCCTTTCTGAACTTTTCAGAACATCTTCATAACTGATAGGTTCGTCATCGCTTATGAGTAACATGTCGTTCAATTCACTTATGAGAAATCCGTATCTCTCTGGAATATTGCGTGTCCTATCAGACCTACGAAGAGGTGGTGTTGTTTTAGGTTCAACTGATAGCTCATCATTATGAGTTATTGGTTGTGGGTCTAGACTAGGTATCTCTATAATGTCTATTGGAGTTTCTTGAACATCATCAAGTTCAATGACACTCCCACTGTTTTCTTGTAAAAGAAATTCTTTTTCCAGAAATACAGCATGCCTTGAAACAAACACCTTTTGTTCCAATGGATGATAGAATTGGTAACCCTTCGTTTCCTTAGGATATCCAATAAATAGATATTTATCAGACTTAGCATCCAATTTGTCTGATACAGTCCGCTTCACATAAGCAGGACAACCCCATATCTTAAGGTGAGTTAAGTGAGGTTTCTTACTATTCCATGTCTCATATGGAGTAGTAGAAACTACCTTGGTCGGGACTCTGTTTAGCAAGTAAACAGCTGTCTTAAGTGCATAGCCCCAAAAGGATTTTGGAAGAGTTGCATGATTCATCATAGACCTAACCATGTCCTTCAAGGTTCGGTTGCGCCTCTCAGATACACCATTATGCTGTGGTGTATATGCCGGAGTCCATTGAGACAATATCCCATTGTCCCTAAGATAATCTTGAAACTCTTGACTTAAGTATTCACCACCCCGATCGGATCGAAGTATCTTAATACTTTTGCCAAGCTGTTTCTCTACTTCATTTCTGAACTCTTTGAATTTCTCAAAAGCTTCAGATTTGTGTTTCATCAAGAACACATACGCGAATCGTGAGTGATCATCGATAAAGGTGATGAAGTAACTATAGCCTCCTTGTGCAAGAGTTGACATTGGTCCACATACATCAGTATGTATTAGACCAAGCAATTCTCCCACTGGATTACCTTTTCCGGAAAAGGTTAATTTGGTCATCTTGCCTTTTAAGCATGATTCCCATGTATCAAATGAACCGGGTTCAAATGATTCCAAAATTCCACATCGGTGTAATTTGGTCATGCGTTTCTTACTTACATGGCCAAGACGACAATGCCACGTGTAGGAGTCTATTCGATTATCTATTCAAGCATGTTTGTTGCTAACTTCGATATTGAAAACGTCACCGGATAAATCTAACGTGTAGATACCATTGCATAAAGTTCCATTCCCATAAAGAACGCCATTTAAAGTTATGTAACAACAATTGTTACTAAAAGTTAAATGATAACCCTTTTCATTCAAACATGAAATAGATACAATGTTCTTTATTAACGAAGGAACAAAATAACAATTATCCAATTCTAAGACACGTCCAGTAGGGAGCTTTAGCAAATATGTTCCGATGGCAACAGCAACAATCTTTGCTCCATTTCCAACTCACAAATTCGCTTCTCCCTTGACGAGTCTTCTTCTATTCCTTAGCCCGTGTATGTCATTACATATATGTGAGCTACACCCAGTGTCAAGTACCCAGGTGGTTGAGGAAATAGAGTGACATTTAATAACGAAGATACCTGAAGAGGATGGGGCATCAGATGCCTTCTTCTTCAAGGACTCAAGATAAACCTTGCAGTTTCTTCGCCAGTGACCCTCCTTGCCGCAGTGATGGCAAGTGCCTTTGGTGTCTTTTCAGTCTTCTTGGCCTTTTTCTTCTTTCCCTTATTCTGTTCTTTGGCCTTCCTCTTAGAACCTTTCTTCGAGGAACCAACTAACAGTACCGTCTTTTGATCCTGCTTCACTGAAGGCTCTATAGTCTTTAGCAGGTTGAGCAACTCAGGAATGGTAGTCTCCAGCTTGTTCATCCGATAGTTCATCACAAATTGTGAATAACTTTTGGGCAAACAATGCAGAATTAAGTCAATACTTAGTTCATGATCTATTACAAAATCGAGTGTGCTCAGTCGCTCAATATAACCCAACATCTTCAACACAAACTGTGAAACAGAAGTGCCTTCCTGCATCTTAGTGGTGAAGAGGAGTCTGGAGACCTCGAACCTTTCGGATCTCGCCTACTCGTCAAATAACTCATGAAGATGGAAGATGATGGTATAAGCATCCATATGCTCATGCTGCTTTTGCAGCTCAGGTACCATAGCGGCTAGCATGATGCAACTCGCAAATTCAGAATCGGTCACATGTTTCTGATAGGCCACTAACTGGTTTGGAGTTGCATTTTCTGGAGGACGGTTGGGAAGTTGATCTTCAAGGACATAAGCAAGCTTCTCTGCCTTGAGAACTATCCTTAGGTTTCGAAGCCAGTCCATGAAGTTTGGCCCAGTCAGTTTATTGGTGTCCAAAATGGAACGCAAATTCAGAGAAGACATGATCGAGTGATTATCCTAGAAATACAAATTGAGCTTATGTGAGAAGAATGATAAAGAATGCATCAACATACATTAATTAAATCCTATTTATTTATCGAATTGAATAACCCTTTTTTATCAATTCGGGAGATTGTAGGAATATCTCCAAATAGGTTGATATCCAACCATAGATAAGAACAACCATGGCTGTGGCCGTCAAGTTATTCTTAGCTATGAAAGTAGGTAATTATACCGATTACATATCACATGTATGTAACTATCACTTTATGCTATCAACTAATTGAATATTTGCATAAATCATTGGGTTGTTAACTCATTAACAAGTATGCAACAATATACATAGCACCCAACTGCACCTCTCTTTACATCGACCTTGGCTGTGGCACAACAAATCGATGCTCCAAGCTTAAGTCTGACCCATTAATCAAGAAATAGTTTTAATATAGTTGGAGCTCAATCAACCGTTTAGTCAGGCTTGGATGTGTCCAACAACCAAAACTAAGAATTGACCTCTGACTCCAACTATATTAATCATAAACTAATTCCATGGTTTGAACATGTTGAGGTTCATGCCGGGCATGGATGTGTCCATCAACCCAAACGAGAAACAAAACTCCGGTTCTAACCATATTAATGGAAGGTGTTAGCCTTAATATTTTGTAAGGGGTTTTGGGTCTCATCCTTTCTTTTCAAAGCACATTCATGACATATAATTATGTCATGACTAACGATTTCCTTAATAAAGTATCTATGTGACTTAATTTATCAAGTCTCATTAATTAGACTAGGAACCGGATTTCCTAATCCCGATTTCATACTTTATTCAAGGAATTGTTTTGGGAAATAATTTCCTAAATTGTCATAATCAATTTCGGAAATAATATGTTTAAGACTTTGATTTCTCTAAATCAAATCTTATTAAATTAAGAGACAATTCCCTTAATTCAACCACATATTATTTTTATGAAAATCTCATTTAAGAAAACTCTATATGAAACCATTTTCCTAATTAATTTTGAAGACAACAATATGTAAGAGCATCACCTCTTAAATCAAATAAGGAAATTATCGTTTGAGAATCACCTCAAAATTTCCAAGATTTGATTACATATTTTATTTATGGATTATTAATTTCAACAAATTATTTTCTTGGGTGGCTCCCGAGGCTCAGATACCCAAAAAAAGGAATTTGTTGTAAATCTAATTTGGTCCCCTTCCCGAGGCGTAACCAAATTAAACATGACAATTTTATTCAAAATAGGAAATTAAATTACAACAACTAACTTTAAATTGGACGACTCCCTGAGGCTCAATCCAAAATAAAAAATTTTGTTAATAATTTAAAACCAATTTGAATTTAATTGTCAATTAATAATCCATAAATTTGACTAGACATTCTAGAAAGAAAGTGCCCAAAATTGCGAGATTTCATAATAGATTTTCAGAATAATTGTAAGTTTCTGGTATAAAGAAAACTTACATATTTCCAAAATTAGAAAATTTCCAAAATAGGAAATTTCCAAAATTGGAAAGTTTCCAAAAATGGGAAGTTTTCACAATTATCATAAAATTTCAGAAACTAGGATATTTCAAAAGTTTACGAAATTTCATGAGGATTTCCAAACTTTGAAATTCCTAAATCTAAATTTCATCATAATTGGAAAGTTTCCATAATTGGAAAATTTTCCAAAATTGAGATCATGACAATGTTTTTGCAAAATAATTATATGATTATGTCGAACACTAACTGGCTCTGATACCACTGTTGGGACCGGGTGCATGTTGACATGGATACGGGTTCGTAATTTTTAAAATTAATTACGTGCAGCGGAAGAATTAGCATAAATAATTTCTCAAATTATTTTAACCACGTATCTAGCATGCAACCTTATGATGTGTGGACATGATCATAAATTAAAATTTTACAGAAAGTAAACTAATTTACTCAATACCTCGCGTAACTCGAAGTAAGGGACGAGATCCAACCGTAGCGTCCCTTGGAAGCTCCGCCTCTATTCGCGTCCACGCCGAGTTCTCTTTGGGATGACTTCGCAATGTCACATGTTTCGTGCCAACAAGAACTACTAGATTCTCCAAAGGCACGACAAGAATATCAAGAGAGAGAAATGGAAACTAACCACCAAGTAACGGAATCAAGATTCCGGGGAGAGAAAGGAGATGCGACCCGCTTCTTCTTCTTCTTCGGCACCTTCTTGGTGGAGATGGCTCACGGCAACTTGAAGGGGGCACCGGCCCTAGAGGGTGGTAGGGGCGCCGGCCCTAGGGGGGGAAGGGCCCCGGCCCTAGAGGAGGTAGAGGGAGAGAAGGAGAGAGAGAGAGGGCTTGCTACTTGATCTCTTTATTTGAATTCAAGCCTTGCCTTGGTTCCTTTATATAGTAGCCTCTCCATTGCCAAGTCTCCCCTTTAACGGAATAAATTTTTCATAAGAAATTTATCTTATAAATTTTCCTATGAATTATTCCGTTATGCCAAGTTGTATTATAACTAACTTTCTAATAAAAACAAACACATCTCCCCTTTTATTATGGAATAAATTTTCACAAAAAATTTATTATATATAAATTTTTCTTATCATGGAAAATCAATTCATAATTGATCTTATAAGATAAAATAAACCAATCCAAGGTTTTTTTAATTTCCATGAAAATAAATCTCTTTATATAAATTTCTTTATATAAATTTCTTTATATAAATTTCCTTATATAAATTTATTTATCCATAATTTTATAAAACAAATCGCGCTTGATTTATTTTATAATTTAAACCAAATAAATTGGTTTCCCTCCTTGTTGTGGCCGGCCAAACCAAAGAGGGTGGGGACCATCTTTGGCCGGCCAAACCAAGCCGCCTCCTCGCGAATTAAACTCATTTAATTCGTCCAATAAACCTTCAAAAGACTTAGCCATTTTAAGCTTACGATGAGCCTCTGATAAATTCAGATTTGACTTATTTCTCTTGATCGGAAAATCCAATTTTCAACTCATTTTAAATCACTCGGATTACTCGTAGTGCATGTGACTAAATAGGCTTTCGATTTATGTTAGCCGTCTATAATCAACCAATTATAGAACGATCATGAGTGGCACCTAGTAGTACATCATGACCCCCAATTAATTGAAAGATCAACGGTTGACCTCAGAAATAATTCTGAAACCCTTCAGCAGCTATAATGAATCGTGCTTCATTCCCTTCACCATCTTATACCCACTTGGTTCAGGACACGGTCTATGTGTGTCAGTCCCCACTAGGCTGACTACGTCACACCTAGCCCAAGTAATGTCTTTCTCGTCCAATGGATTCTAATTACTCTCATGTATTTCAGAGACTCATACTCTGAACATGTCATGCTCTGGCCAGAGGCTTTGAGTAACAATCCGACGATAGGCCTTGGGTATACATCCCCTCGCAAGGAGTAGTGAATCTTTTGTAGGCTGTTCAAACATCTTCGGGCACTTCAGCTTATACCCAACCATCCTCGGTCCATACCTCCTTGGAGGTGCTTGCTTATGATGGTAAAGTATAAGTCTCCATGACCAAGATGACTTGAACACTGCAAGTCAAAGGAACATCGCACTTAAGCTGCAGTAAGAACTTCACTGACATGTCTATATGTAGACTATCATGTGAAGTTTTACAGCCAGTCACTCCAATGAACTAGTTCCCTTAACTAGCATTCATGTTTATCTCCGGACATCCCAATGTCACCAGCCAGTGAGAATCAGCCGATTAGAGAATAACCCATGCTAGTCTCAACAGAATTGATAGTGACCTTATTTATCAATTCATCGACTAGGGACAATTCCAATACTTCACAATTGCACATGTAGAGATAATCACTAGTTGTGAATTCATCACAAATTCTCTCATGCTGTGAATTGTATTGTGGACATTCAGTAAATGAGTTTAAGATTCCAATCAAATACACAAACATGTATACTCAAATAGTGAATATCCATTTATTAAAATAAATGTTTACAATCATAAGGCGATTGCCATAGGACACTTCTCTCATATTACTAACATGTTCTTCCTTTGTATGGCCGGTGGCAATAATGACCTAGGGTTTTTGTTGGCCAGCGCAAGGAGAAGGAAGAAGAGGTGTTTGGATTTTGTTTGATGGCTTCGGCTCTTGGTAGATCGTTGGCCACACGACATCCAAGAGGGTAGGGTCATACAATAGAAGATCGCGAGGTAAAACAAAAGGTATAACCTTCTCATTGTCTCCTTGTTATCTATCATTTCATGTGTAGTTTAATTAATTATCTTGTCATTAATTATTTGTTAATTAATTATGATAATTAATTATTTTGGACCTCGATAATAAACACAAAAATCGATGATCCGCTCATCGTCTATTCCGCAGCTAATTTGTTAGCACCACGATGAGACGGTCATTTGGGAAATAGGTCTCCATTCAGATTAAAAATTTTAATCCGTGGACATGGAGAGGTTTCCCATGATCGACCTGGTATTCGGTTAGGAAACCCACAAACCTTCAACTAGTATCAGAGCTGAGGTTTCCGATTTTGTGTGTTTAGGATTCGGTTACATTTTGCATTTTATCATGTATTTTATTTTTCTCGGTTAATAGTAGGATGTGTGTAGGCTAACTCTTTGGTTGCAGGCACGAGATTCTAACTATTATGGCTTACATAATATGTGTATATGATTGGTTGTGCATGGTTTTAATATTTGAATCCTCGGGGTTGACGAGGCTAAATTTGGTATTTAATTATTGTAATTAAATATGATACCTATTTAGCCGCGCTTTTATTTAATATCGACCTAGATTTTATCTACACTCCTTTGTGGAGTATAGGATCGATGGATGTAAATAAATAGCATTTCATCTCGGCTCGGAGATCCCTTCAATGGTGGCTTGCGCATGGTGTAGGGAGGAGCAGACGAGGTGGCGACACGGCTGGAGACACTTTGAAGACTAAAGCCATGATAGTTGGAAAAATTTACAATTTTTCTTATTTATTGCTTTTAGTTTATGTGCTTGTTGTGCGTGCATGAGAATTTCTCAATTATAAATAACTAAGTGGGAGAGAGACCCTTAGGGTCCCGTGGCCTCCATTACTAATTTGACAATTGATGCGAACAAGCTTACGTGCCGGCTCTGAGTGCCATCCTCCCCATCGGATGAGCTTGTTCTGCGGATCACTGGGCCAGACATTGTTGGATCGTGAAAACCGATAGAGGGGGGGGGGTTAATATCGAAAATCGTTCTTTTTCGGAAAACTAAGAGTAAGTGCACAGCGGAAATAAAAATAAGAGACACAGCACAAAGACACGGTGGTTTTTACTTGGTTCGGAGCCTGTGTCGACTCCTACTCCAAGGCCCACGGTCGTTGACCATTTACTTTGGGCAATTCTATATTCGCGCAAATAGGTTACACAATTTAATTACAAAATGAGTGCAATAAAATATAATAAATTAAGTACGCTCTTCTTTACCGATGTCCGGAGTAGGTCGATTCTTTCGGGGCAGCGGGACGTCGTCGGCTCGAGGTGAAGCGTTTCTGGAGCAAGGCACGAGCGTAGAAGAGCTTTGAGGCGTTGAGAGAATTGATGTTGGAAGCCTGGGGTCGAGGGCCCTTTATATAGGGCTAGGGGGCGCCCGGGACGTCGGGGGCGCCCGGGACGTCGGGGGCGCCCGGGACGTCGGGAGCGCCCGGGACGTCGGGGGCGCCCCTCACGTGGCCTTTGATCCGCACAGATCTCGGTCAGCGTCTATCCTCTGGATCCGCTTTGACCGGGCGCCCGAAGCGCTCGGGGTGCCCGCATTGACCGGGTCAAAGTTCTATCTTCTTGGCTTCGATGGCTTCTTAGTTCGAAGTAAGCGCATGGGGGCGCCCGCAGCGCAGGGGGCGCCCGGGAGCAGCGGGGTCGCCCGGGACCACGGGGGCACCCCGCCCAGCAGCTTTTCGAACCCTTCTTCTTCTGATGTGTTTTGTATGTACCTTGGGGGCGCCCGGGACACTCCGGGCGCCCTACTCAGCCTTTGCCTCTCTCCTTTGAGGCTTTCTGAGCTGCAGACACACTTTCCTTCGGTCCTGCATCCAGGGTTAGTCCAAAACACAATGCAATAAAATATTTATTTGTTCATACAGCCTTAGTTGTCTTGGTTCTGACTTTGGTCTCCAAAATGGAGCCCTAGGTAGAACCGACGCCTACTGTTCCCTCGACGGGGAACGCGTCCTCACCTACTCCTCTCGGGAGAATTTACCTGATGCCAACCGTTCCTTTGGTTGGACTTTTGCCTGACGGTCCTTTGTCAGGTCTTGTAAACTGCCAGTCCTTCGCCAGTTGCCTAGCAGTCCTTCGCTAGGGCTTCGTTGCTGGCAGTCTTTCGCCAGTGCTTAGCAGTCCTTCGCTAGGGCTTGATGCTGGCAGTCCTTCGCCAATTGCCTAGCAATCCTTCGCTAGGGCTTTCTTTCCTGGCATTCCTTTGCCAGTGCCTAGCAGTCCTTCGCTAGGGCTTTTCCAGCACACTTGATTAATTTGTTAGAAAACAAGAAAGACTTAACTTTTGACCTATGTTGCCATTATCAAAACACAGGTTTGACTTAGGTGCATTTCTGCACCAACAATCTCCCCCTTTTTGATTTATGGCAACCCTAGTTCAAAAAGTTAAGTTAAGCAAGACATGAAAAGGTTTTATCTTTTGTTCCCTCCCCCTGGAAGGAATCTCCCCCTAGATTTTTCAAAAACTCATGGGGTAACAAAAACTTGTACTTTGAAAACTTAAGTTTTAGGTTCTTGGAAGTAACTTAAGTTAAAAATACATAGTAGAGTTTTTAAAGCATAATTAGAGTACTTAGAAAATTTTAATGTCTTAAGTTTTAAAGTACTCAAAATGTCAGCTTAAGTACTCGGTAAGATATAACAAGCTTAAGTACTTAGTAGGTTTTGAAACACTTTAGTATATCTGGAAAACTTAAGTATAAAGTATATTTGGAAAACTAAAGTGCATTTGGAAACTTTAAGTACCTAACAATTTTGACAAACTTAAGCTTTACAGTACTTATAAGAATTTTGACAAGCTTAAGTAAGAAACTTTTAAAGGGCTAGAGTACTTAGTAAAATTTTGAAAATTAAAAAAAATTTTAAAGCTAAAGTACTTAGCAATATTTTGAAAGTTTGGAAATAAATTTTGAAGCTAGAGTAACGGATAAGTGTATTTTTGAAACTTTTTGAATGAAGGAAAATTTTAGAAAAAGTAATTTTCTCTTTCCTATCTCTATCTCTCCCCCTTTGCCATATATCAAAACAAATAGATATAGCATTAATAATGAATAAGAATTTGATGTACTGAACCAATTCATAATTAGATTTACACTAGATCAATCAATTACGCTAGATCAATCAGTTATCTAAATCAATCAATTATCTTTGTAGGGACCTGTCTAACCCAATTAGCTACTCACTAACTGTTATAAACAGTAGTTTTTGCTAGGGTTAGTCAAGTTAAGTGTTTCTGTTCAAGTTAGATTTTCTAAGCTTAACACTTAACTTGATTGTTATGTATATTGTATTTAGTGCCCCAATTACTGCAGATGCACTGACTTAAAGCATCTTGAATTAAGGCAAAGACCTAAGCATCTCAACCATTTCAAGGTTGTCAATCAAAAGTACCCTAAGGTGCTTGTGAGATGTTGGCTTCTAAGTCTATAGGTGCATGCAGTTCTAGGGTTAGGGCCTAGGCTAAGTCCATTTTCGAAAAAGCCCTAATTTTTAAAGGGGATTGTTTTGCAATAAAACTAAGAAAGAAAAAAGGTGAAAACTGATTTTGAAATCAAGTAAAGCAGTTTTTCAAAATCTATTTTTAGAAAACTGATTTTTGAAATCAAGTAGAGCAAAAAACATTGAGATACTCTATTCTACAAAGCACAATCCTAACTGCCTTCTTAGTGAGCTGAACTCAGACTCAGGTAAGGGCTTTGTGAATATATCAGCTAGGTTGGATTTAGAGTCAATATACTTGAGTACTATTTCACCCCTGGTTACATGGTCTCTTACAAAATGATGTTTGACTTCTATATGTTTGGTTCTGGAATGTTGGATTGGGTTCTTAGTTAAATTAATCGAACTTATATTGTCAATAAATACTTGAGTTTGGGTGTAGTTGAGCTGAAAGTCCTTAAGTGTGTGCATCATCCATAAGAGTTGAGCCACACACTCTCCTAATGCCACATACTCAGCTTCAGTTGTGGATAGAGCTACACAGTGTTGTTTTCTGCTGCACCAACTAACTAGACTCTGACCTAACAGTTGGCAGCTTCCACTTGTGCTCTTTCTATCTAACTTACAGCCAACATAGTCAGAGTCTGAGTATCTGGTTAAAGCAAAAGTTGAGGTCCTAGGATACCAAATCCCTACATTTAGGGTGCCCTTTACATATCTCAGTATTCTTTTTAGGGCTGCTAAGTGCGTTTCCTTAGCACAGGTTTGGTATCTAGCACACATCCCTACAGCAAAGAGAATATCAAGTCTACTGGCTGTAAGGTACAGTAGGCTACCTATCATACTCCTATAGAGTTTAGGGTCTACTGGTTTGCCATCAGGGTCACTATCTATTTTTATATTAGTGGCCATGGGGGTACTTATGCTTTTAGAGTTATCCATTTTAAATTTCTTTATTAATTCTTTAGCATATTTGAATTGATGAGCATAGTTACCATCCCTAGTTTGTTTGATTTGTAGTCCTAGGAAAAATGTAAGCTCACCAACTAAGCTCATTTCAAATTCATCTTCCATTATCTTGACAAATTCTTTTAGAAAGTTGTTGTTGGTGGATCCAAAGATTATGTCATCTATGTAAATTTGGGAAATAAATATATCTTCTCCTAGGGTTTTAATAAATAATGTTGAGTCAATTTCGCCTTGTTTAAATTCTTTAGAAGTTAAATAGGTTGATAATCGTTCATACCAGGCCCTAGGTGCTTGTTTTAGCCCATATAATGCTTTGGTTAGTTTGTAAACATAGTTAGGTTTATCTAAGTCCTCAAACCCTGGGGGTTGTCCTTCATAAACTTCTTCTTTTATGAATCCATTTAAGAAGGCTGACTTTACATCCATTTGATATAACTTAAATCCTTTATGGGATGCAAAGGCTAGCAACATTCTAATGGACTCGAGTCTAGCTACTGGGGCATATGTTTCATCATATTCTAATCCCTCTACTTGGCTGAAACCCTTTGCTACTAAGCGGGCTTTATTTCTAACTATTTCTCCTTGATCATTCAGCTTATTCCTAAAGACCCACTTAGTGTCAATGATGGATTTACCCTCAGGTTTAGGTACTAATTCCCAGACTTGGTTTCTCTCGAATTGAGCTAGTTCTTCTTGCATCGCTATGATCCAATCAGGATCAGGTAGGGCTTCTTCTATAGTTTTGGGTTCAATTTTTGATATCATAGCTATTTGGCTAAGGTTCCTATAGGAAGACCTAGTCCTGACTCCTAGAGTTGGATCACCCACAATTTGATCGGTTGGGTGACTAAGTCTGGGTTTCTTTGTTCTTCTAGCGCTTGGTTCAGCCTCAGGTCCAGCTGGTCGATTTGGTTCACTATTTGACTCTACTCTTTGGGCTGGTTCATTTGTTGGTTCGATTCTTGGTTCAGTTAATCCATTCATTGGTTCAATAGTTAGTTCGTGTAAGGGTTCAATTAATGGTTCAACAATTGATTCATTATTTTCTTGGTCAGCGTTTGATGAAATTGGGTCTGGATTATTAGATGTTGAATTGATTTCTTCATCGAAAATTAAGTTTGTTGTTTCTTCAATTTTCTTAGTTTGTTTGTTGTAAGCTCTATAGGCTCTACTTGTGATTGAATATCCTAGGAAAATACCTGGGTTTGACTTGGATTGAAATTTTTCTAAATAGTCTTTGGTGTTTAGGATATGGACTTTGCACCCAAAGACCCTTAGGTAATGTAGGTTTGAGAGTCTATGGTAGTACAGTTCATAGGGAGTGTTGTTGTGTCGTTTGTTAATCAAAACCCTATTTTGGATATAACAGGCTGTACTAGTTGCTTCTGCCCAAAATTGATTTGCTAATTTAAATTCGTTGAACATAGCCCTAGCGGCTTCTTGTAAGGTTCTATTCCTTCGCTCAACTATCCCATTTTGTTGGGGGGTTCTAGGACATGAAAATTCATGTAAATACCCATTTACTTTACAGAATTCTTCGAATCGTTGATTCTCAAATTCTCCCCCGTGATCACTCCTAAGTCTTTTTATTTTAGTGTCGTTTTGATTTTCAATTAGTTTACAGAATTCAACAAATAGGTTTAGGGTTTCAGCTTTGGTTTTTAGGAACCTAACCCAGGTAAATCTAGAGTAATCATCAACTATTACTAAGCAGTATCGGTTCCCGCTTAGTGACTTGGCTCCATGTGAATCAAATAGGTCAAGGTGCAGGAGCTCAAGTGTAGTTTGAGTTAAGTCAGATTGAATAAGTTTGTGATTGGATTTGGTTTGTTTGCCTTGATTACATGATTCACATATTAGGTTTTCATTATTTTTGATTTTGGGGATACCTTTGATTAAGCCAAGTTGGGTAATTTTTGATATAGTTCTTACTTTGGTGTGACCTAATCTCCTATGCCAGAGGTTTGTTTGTTCTAATTATGTTAACATACATTTGGGTATAAGGGGAAGATTTATAGTGTATACATTATTTTTCCTAGTGCCCTTAAGTATGATTTCTGAATCTTGTTCATTTCTAATCAGGCAGTTACAATTGTTGAAAGTAACTATATGACCAGAATCACATAACTGACTTATGCTAAGCAAGTTAAAATTAAAGTTTTCAACCAATAGAACTTTCTTAATAATGAAATCAAATTTAAGCTCAATATTACCTGACCCAATTACCTTGGGTGTAGCATTATTGCCAAATGCCACTGAGCCTAGGTTTTTGAGTTTGAGCTTGGTGAACTTCAATTTATCTCCAGTCATGTGTCTGGAGCAACCGCTATCCAACATCCATTGGTCCAAATCCTTATGTTCCTACGCATAAAGAATTTTCTTGATTTTGATCCAATTAGAATCAGGAATAGCTTAAATTGAGTTTCACTGCCTAGTCTGTCTCACCCAAATCTAGGGCTTTCAATCATGTTAACCTTATGGTTTTCGTGAGACAGGTTTTGATGGTAAAAAGTTATTTTGAAAAGTTTGATTAATTTTGAAAACAATTAAATTTTAAAAACTTGATTAATTTTGAAACCAATTAATTTTGACAGAAGTTTAAATCTACAAATAACTGAAATTTTGTGTTAGATTCGAATTTGACAAAAATTAATTTGAATTTGAATTTCAAAAATTGGCTTCCAGGTCTTGGCGAGGCACTAGGCCTTCTTTGGCCGAAGCCTTATGGGATCATCCACCCTTTCCTTGACAAGCCTTTTAATGAAATTTCATTTTCAAAATTATTCTTTGAAAAATTTCTGGTCTAACTAGTTTGGGTTTTGGATCGGTAGCTTCGGCTAGTTCCGCCAAATTGGCTTCCCTAACGTACTATCATCTCACCTCTACCCAATACTATGTTGTCAAATTTTAGTTAAGTTTGTTCAGTCCTTAGCTAAACCATTTCTAAATCTAAGCATGGTAAATTGCAGGAATTTAAAATAAACAATCAAACAAGCAATTGCAATCAAGAATTAACATTATTATCTAATAATGAATATTGTTTTCAGTTTGGCTCCCCCTGGACTAAAGCCACGTGATGGTTAGGCAAGATGTGAATCTTGTCCTTGGGGATCCAATACTGATTTGATCCAGTCGGTTTGTTCGGTATAGTTTAGGTACCCATGCCTGAATTTTACCCTCTGGACTGATTCACGTACAGCAAGGTATGATCTTTGTCGAGATTTGGTTCTATAGCCCAATCCGGATCGATTTAGAACTGATTTCTATTTTCCAAGGATCATGTCAAGACCTTTGGAACCAGATGTAAATCGTTCTAGTGCTGATCTAAGATCCTTAACCTGAGTTTTCAGGGAGGAGTTTTCCTTTTCAAGTTTTTCAACTTGAATAGGAGTTCCTTCCTGAACCTTCTCGGTTAAGGGTTTAGAGTCAGCTCCCTCTTTCAGGAGTTTTACTTCCTGTCGGAGGGATTCGACTCGAGTTTGGCTTTAGCCAAGTCTCGAGAAAGAAAAGAAATCAACTCACTTAATTGCAATCTATTAAAACCAGTTACCTTTATTCTCCGTCTTCTGTGAAGGTCAGCTCGCCGTCCTCTTGTTCTGATTCTGACTCGAACTTTTTCTGCTGCGCGGTCAGAGCTAGGAGATTGGACTGAGGCGCCTCTTCTTCTTCTTCTGAGGAAGATCGTCCCAGGTTGCTTGTAGCGCCTTCTTTCTTCTTGTCTTCTTGGACTCTTTCAGATTTGGACACTCTGTTTTGTAGTGGCCCTTTTTCTTGCACTCGTAGCAGGTCACATTAGGCTTGTTCGCGGGTTCAGCTGGTTCGTCCTTTCTTCGGCCGGTTTCCTTTTGTTGGTTCGGTTCTTCAGCTCCTTGTAGTAGTTTCGAGCGAGCCGGACCAGCTTAGTTTGTTCTCCTTCTTTGTCTTCTGAATCGGAGTCTGAGTTCAGACTCGGGTTCAGGTTCGGGCTTCTTCTTCGTTGTCCTAGAGTTTTGCCTGCAATGAAA
>JAGFNQ010006474.1:0-41578 GCA_024364735.1 Boesenbergia rotunda
GAGAAGAATGATTAAAGAATGTATCAATATACATAAATTGAAATCCTATTTATTTTTCAAATTGAATAACCCTTTTTATTAATTCGGGAGATCGTAGGAACATCTCCAAATAGGTTGATATCCAACCATAGGTAAGAACAACCATGACTGTGGCCATCAAGTTATTCTTAGCTATGAAGGTAGGTAATTATACCGATTACACATCACATATATGTAACTATCACATTATGCTATCAACTAATTGAATGATTGCATAAAACATTGGGTTGTTAACTCATTAACAATTATGCATCAATATACATAGCACCCAACTGCACCTCTCTTTACATCGACCTTGGCTGTGGCACAACAAATCGACGTTCCAAGCTTAAGGCTGACCCATCAATCAAGAAATAGTTTTAATATGGTTGAAGCTCATTCAACCGTTTAGTCAGGCTTGGATGTGTCCAACAACCAAAACTAAGGATTGACCTCTGACTCCAACTATATTATCCATAAACTAATTCCATGGTTTGAACATGTTGAGGTTCAAGCTGGGCATGGATGTGTCCATCAACCCAAACGAGAAACAAAACTCCGATTCTAACTATATTAATGGAAGGTGTTGGCCTTAATATTTTGTAAGGGGTTTTGGTCTCATCCTTTCTTTCCAAGCACATTCATTACATAGAATTATGTCATGACTAATGATTTCCTTAATTAAGTATGTATGTGACTTAAGTTATCAAGTCTCATTAATTGAATTAGGAACCGGATTTCCTAATTCCATTTCATACTTAATTAAAGGAATTGTTTTGGGAAATAATTTCCTAAATTGTCATAATTAATTTCGGAAATAATATGTTCAAGACTTTGATTTCTCTAAATCAAATCTTATTAAATTAAGAGATAAATCCCTTAATTCAACTACATATTATTTTCATGAAAATCTCAT
Organism: Boesenbergia rotunda; assembly: GCA_024364735.1. Classification (NCBI taxonomy): domain Eukaryota; kingdom Viridiplantae; phylum Streptophyta; class Magnoliopsida; order Zingiberales; family Zingiberaceae; genus Boesenbergia; species Boesenbergia rotunda. Next base: position 935 of record JAGFNQ010006474.1, read on the forward strand.
TTAAGAAACTCTATAGGAAACTATTTTCCTAATTAATTTTGGAGACAACAATATGTAAGAGCATCACCTCTTAAAATATATTTTATTCATGGATTTAATTAATTACAACAAATTGTTTTCTAAGGGTGGCTCCCCGAGGCTCAGATACCCAAAGAAAAGTAATGTGTTGTAAATCCAATTGGACGGCTCCTCGAGGTTCAATCCAAATCAAACATGACAATTTCAATTAAAAATTGGGAAATTAAATTACAACAACTAACATTAAATTGGACGGCTCCCCGAGGCTCAATCCAAAATAAAGAATTTTGTTGTCAATTTAAAAACCAATTCAAATTTAACTGTCAATTAACTGTCCATGAATTTGTCTAGACTTTCTTAAAAGAAAGTGCCCAAAATTGCGAGATTTCAAAAATAGGTTTTCAGAATAATTGTAAGTTTTTGGTACAAAGGAAACTTACATATTTTCAAAATTAGAAAATTTCTAAAATAGAAGAATTTTCAAAATTGGAAGGTTTCCAAAGATGGGAATTTTTCACAATTATTATAAAATTTCAGAAACTAGAAAATTTCAAACGTTTGAGAAATTTCATGACGATTTCCAAACTTTGAAATTCCTAAATCTAAAATTTATTATAATTTGAAAGTTTCCATAATTGAAATTTTTTTTTCGAAATTGAGATCATGACAAAGTTTTCCACAAAACAATTATATGATTAAGTCGAACACTAACCGGCTCTGATACCACTGTTGGGACTGGGTGCATGTCGACAAGGATACGAGTTCGTAAAATTCAAAATTTTTACGTGTGGCGGAAGAGTTTGCATAAAATAATTTCCTAAATTATTTTAACTTCGTATCTAGCATGCAACCTTATAGTGTGTTGACATAATCATAAAATAAAACTTTGCGGAAAAGTAAACTAATTTACCAAGTACCTCGCGTATCTCGAAGGAAGGGACGAGATCCAACCGTAGCGTCCCTTGGAAGCTTCGCCTCTACTCGCGTCCACGCCGAGTTCTCTTTGGGATGACTTCGCAAAGTCACGAGTTTTATGCCGACGAGAACTACTAGATTCTCTATAGGCACAACAAAGAAGATCAAGAGAAGAAAAGGAAACTAATCACCAAGAAAACGGAATCAAATTCCGGGAAGAGAGGAGTCGCTATCCGCTTCTTCTTCTTCTTGCTTCGTTTCTTCTTCTTCTTGAAGCTCACGGCAACAACCTTGCTTGGGTGTAGGTTGGGCGCCGGCCCTAATAGAGCTAGGGTGGGCGCCGGCCCTAAGGGAGGGAGAGGAGAAGGAGAAGAGAATAAGAGGGAGAGAGGGAGCTACTTCTCATGACAACTCAATTGGAATTAAGGGCTTGCCTTTGGTTCCTTTATATAGTAGCATCTCCCTTGCTAAGTCTCCTCTTAACGGAATTAGTTATAAGAATTTTATCTTATAAAATTTCTTATGACTTATTCCGTTATGCCTAGTTTTATTATAACTAATTTATAATAAAACTAATTAGTTATCATAAGAAATTTATCCTATAAATTCTCTTATGAATTATTCCGTTTAAACCAAGTTTTATTATAACCAACTTTATAATAAAACTAATTAGTTATCATAAGAAATTTATCCTATAAATTCTCTTATGAATTACCAAGTTTTATTATAACTAACTCTATAATAAAACTAATTAATCTCTCCTTTTATTATGGAATAAATTTTATAAGAAATTTATAAACTTTCTTATTATGGAAAAATCAATTCATAATCGATTTTATAAAATTAAAATAAACCATTCTATGGATCATTTTAATTTCCATAAAAACAATAAATTTCTATAAATTTATTTATATAAATTTCTTTATACAAATTTATTTATCCATAAAACAAATCCTTCTCTCTCTTTTAATTATGGAATAAATTTTATAAGAAATTTATAAACTTTCTTATTATGGAAAAATCAATTCATAATTGATTTTATAAAATTAAAATAAACCAATTCATGGATTATTTTAACTTCCATAAAAAGAATAAATTTCTATAAATTTATTTATATAAATTTCTTTATACAAATTTATTTATCCATAATTTATAAAATAAATCGCGCTAGATCTATTTTATTAATTAAACCAAATAAAATGGTTTTCTCCCTTTATTGTGGCCGGCCAACAAAGGAGGGTTGGCAGCCTCTTTGGCCGGCCAAACCAACCCGAACCGGTCGCGAATTAAACTCATTTAATTCGCCCAAAAAGCCTTCAAATGACTTAGCCATTTTTAGCTTCCATTGCGCCTCTGATTAACTCAGATTCGACTTATTTCTCTTGATCGGAAAATCTAATTTTTAACTCGTTTTAAATCCCTCGGATTACTCGTAGTGCGTGTGACTAAATAGGCTTTCGATTTATGTTGGCCGTCTATAATCAACTAATTATAGAACGATCATGAGTGGCACCTAGTAGTACATCATGATCCCCAATTAATCGAAAGAACAACGGTTTGACCTCAGAAGAAATTATTCTGAAACCCTTCAGCAGCTCTAATGAATCGTGCCACATTCCCTTCACCATCTTATACCCACTTGGTTCAGGACACGGTCTATTTGTGTCAGTCCCCACTAGGCTGACTACGTCACACCTAGCCCAAGTAGTGTCTTTCTCGTCCTTTGGATTTCTAATTACTCTCATGTATTTTAGAGACTCGCACTCTAAACATGATATACTCTGGCCAGAGGTTTTTGAGTAACAATCCGACGATAGGCCTGGGTATACAACTCCTCGCAAGGAGTGGTGAATCCTTTGTAGGCTGTTCAAACATCTTCGGGCACTTCGGCTTATACCCAATCATCCTGGGTCCACACCTCCTTGGAGATGCTTGCTTAAGATGTTAAAGTATAAGTCTCCATGACCAAGATGACTTGAACACCGCAAGTCAAAGGAACATCGCACTTAAGCCGCAGTAAGAACTTCATTGACATTTCTATAGATAGATTCCATATGAAGTCTTACAGCTAGTCACTCCAATGAACTAGTTCCCTTAACTAGCATCCATGTTTATCTCCGGACATCCCAATGTCACCAGCCAGTGAGAATCAGCTGATTAGAGAATAACTCATGCTAGTCTCAACAGAATTGATAGTGTCCGTTTTTATCAATTCATCGACTAGGGATATTTTCAATACTTCACATTTGCGCATTTAGAGATAATCACTAGTTGTGATCTCATCACAAATTCTCTTATGCTGTGAGTTATATTGCGGGCATTCAGTAGATGAGTTTAAGATCCCAATCAAATACACAAGCATGTATACTCAAATAGTGAATTATCATTTATTAATATAAATGTTTTACAATCATAAGGCGATTGCCTTAGGACACTTCTCTCATATCACTAACAGTACCGGGCAAAAGAGAGGCCCACAGAAAGTTAGAAAGAAGCTCTAATAGGGTGCGGTGGCTAGCTACCCCGAAACCTATTAGGGATGCGTGCATTAGTACATTGATACCATGGTACAGTGTCAAGGCCTGAGAAAGTTGATTATTATTTTCAAGTATATAAGTATTTGCAAGTGTTTGTCAGTTTTAAGTACGTGCCTTTATTTCATATGTTAATATTGATACATTGCAAGCATGTTAAAGAGTAAGGGTAAGGAAGTTGTGTTTTAATGTATGAGCATGTTAAGTTACAGATGTTTTAAAGCAAGTAATGTTTTCAAGCATGAATTGAGCATGATAAGTATATGAAAGTTTTCCCATGTGCATGTATTTTGGAAGCAAGCATTCTTTGGAATGAGCATGTTTATTATCGATAACATGGATTTGTGAGTTAGGATTTACTTACTAAGCAATTCGCTTATTAGTTGCATTTCCTTCTATTGCAGATAAAGGTAAAGAAAAAGCATAAGCTATGGAGGCGAACGGGACTTGCATTGATGTTCAGTGGCGGCGGAATCGTGGAAGAGATCTTTGGGATAAGTCTTAGAGGCGTTTTGATTTATAGAAACTCATGGTTGATGTTTTGGATTGGTAGGATGTGATCACCTTATTTAAACTTTACATGGAGTCAAAGTTGGGTACAAAGTTAGTAGGAATTGCATGTGTTTTGATAAGTTTGTTAAATTTCGTAGAAATCCTAATTTCAAGTTATTAGATTCGTTTTGAGTTGTTAAGATGCTTATAAAACTAGTATGGAGTTTAGATTTGGAGTTGTTTCATTTTATGCGTTGGATGATTATGAATTATGGACCCTTGGAAGGAGTTCTCAGGTCTGAAACTGCAGTTTTCAGGCGTTCCAGTCGACTGGTTCAGAACCAGTCGACTGCCATATCGAACAGAACCTTCTGTTTGATGCACCAGTCGACTGCCATGAGGCCAGTCGACTGGTGCCGGGCGCAGAAAGTTTCTGTGGCCGATACCAGTCGACTGGCTATCTAGCAGTCGACTGGTATCATTGAAAAGAAAGTGTTGTAGAGCAGATGGTTAGTGCTTTAGTTTTACAACTAAGAGGTCTAGGGGTCAAATCCTTGCAAAGAAAATAAAATGAAAGTTTTTTTTAAAAAGTTGTTTGTTGGGGAAAAAAATCAGAGCAAGTTAAGGGAAGTCAAGTAGTTGTAACCTAAGGCTAAGAATAAGGTAAAGTTAAGGTTAAGTAAAAGTGACGTCCGCTTTAAGGGAGAGAAGTTAAGGGGTCGTCACAATTGTACGGTTCTTGGTATTCTGTGAGCTACCTCAAGTTGCTAGCACAACTAAGGTAGCTCTCCTGAAGTTGAGAGTTTGTGTCCGTGTGGATACGAGTAGAGGCACGGACATTTGAACGTGCAAGAGATCCGGCGCACCTTGGACGAGCGGGATAAGCAAAGGGCACGCTCCAAAGGTATACACTGTAGATAAATCTATTAGATAGATGAACATTGTACGAGTTTTCTTTCGCATGGATCGCTCGTGGGTTTTTGTTTCCGCTGCATTTTTATGATTTGGTGCCGGGAGAACCCAACAACGCTAAACCCTGGTTTTAGGTCCCTTTTTTAGGGATCTAGTGCGAAAAACAAACATGTAATGCAATAGAAAACTCGATCCCTTCCCGAAGATCCATGCAAAAGATGTATAAATTGTTTGATAGAATCTCGTTATTTTTGTTGCGTGCCCTTAGTATAATCCCGACAGTAACTTGGTTTGACAGATCTCCGCATGATCAGAGTGGTTGTGCCTCTAATTCTATCCGCATGAACTTAGTTTCCAAAAAGAACCAACTTTATGGTGCTAGCCACTTGGATGATTTGGTCATAAGAAAACCAAAACACCATAATGTGTATTTCGGCCAAGAGAGGAGAGGAGGAAGAAAAAGATCAAAACTAATTCATCATTATAAATTATGCCTTTTATTCATCCAATGAATAATAAAAAAAATTTTTGCCTCTTGGTATTTTTTTATTATTAATGTTCATTAATCTCAATAAATATCAAAGTCTCTTGGCCTTCCTTTGACTTTTAACCTTCTAGTCATCCAATGAATACTATTCTTGCTCTCTAATATTGATTCATTAATCTTTCAATGAACATTTACCCTTCTTAAGTGGTTGAGTCTAATCCAAATGAGTCTAACTCGGATTAGACTCAATCCCATAGTTCAATTGGATTTATTTGAATCTAACTCAATTAATCCAATTTCTGATTAGACTTCACCATATTTTAGTCAATCAAAATTTAATGTATCTTCGAAATAACATGTTCTTTATATGTAACCCAATAGGCTCTCGTAACGTTGGCAATGTACCTAAAATAATTTTAGATACATAAGCAATGAGTGACATCTAACAGTGCATCATTGCTACCCAAGTGATAAGAATGTTGAGATCTGACCTAATCTTTCTGTGTCTATTATCTTGTATGACTTAGTCATTCTATCCTCGATATCTAGATTTATCAATGAGGCATAGATCATATTTAATCCTCCTATCAATCTTTGTGTTTCTTGATCCCCAAGTAGACTCACTCAACCAAATGAACTTAATATCTCATATTGACTCATTTGAGCATGACCATGCATTTTAATAGACCTACTCGATCAAGGAGCTCATAGATATCGCTCTCGTTATATGGAAGGGATAGATCTCATCTTCATCACTCATATCTCTATGCATAATTTGTTGCATACTCAGTGATTGACTTTATAGTCCAACTTGTTACGGGTGGCGTTTGTCGACACCAAAGTATGCAACTCCTTAGGTAGGAAACTATAGTGACTTCGGGTTTAAGGACTATTCATACCAATAGTTACTATAAGAATGTTTATGATACTCATATAATGATCTATAAAACTTTCTCATGGCAAGTTAATTTAGTATATGCTTTCTAATATATACTAATGTGTTAATTTGATATCCTATACCCATGATTCGTGAGATTAAGTCATCAATTGACTTACATGCTAGTCTTAATGCATTAATATTATCCTTGTATATTAATGTTTGATTATGAATAGTTAAAAGTAGTGTTCCATACATATCTACATCTGTTTGATGAGATCAACCAAGTCAACTTAGATACTGGTGTGTATTGATCATTGTGTCTAAGTGTGCAGGAAGTCGAGTGGAAGACGCAACAGATGAGAAGGATGGCACGGGAAGAGAACTGACAGGCTCGGTGCATCCAAGAGACGCGGAGGTCTACGGAAGAGTACACTGATGGAGTGTGAAGGACGCGCACAACATCTGAGAGACGAGAAGCCATGGGAAGGTCATTCGAGGCGGAAGCTAGAGTTGGGTTCTGGTGAGCCTAATTCTAGTTGGTCAGAAATAACTCAAGCGGAAGAAGGAAGGAAAAGTCAACACGGGTGTTAACTTTGACCAGTTGGTCTGTTAATATCAGCTCTAGAGCCAATTATGTGATGATGGACTAGAGAATTATTTGTATCATATCTTATTAATAAATGTATAATTTTGGTTATTATATTTACTTCATATGTGTGTCAAATGAATAAGTATAATAATGTCCTTGGGTAGTAGGTTCTAATCTATATTATATAAATTAGTTGAATTTATAGTGACATGATATAAAGAACACTACTCATAACTATTCCTAGTCAAGCATTAATATTCAAGGATAATATTAATACATTGAGACTAGCATATAGGTCAATTGATGGTTTGATCTCACAAGTCATGGATATGAAATATCACGTTGACATATGGGTATATATTAGAGAATATATACTGAATTGACTCACTATGAGAAAGATTCATGGTCCTTATATGGATGTCATAAACTTTCTCATAGTGACTATTTGTATGAATAGTCCTTAGACCTGAAGTTACTACGGTTCCCTACATCAGAAGTTATGTATTTTGGTATTGTAAAACGTCGCCAGTAACAGGGTAGACTATAAAGGCGATCACTGAGTAAGTAACAAATTATGCCGAGGGATATGAGTGATATAGATGAGATCTATCACTCCCATGTGATGGGAGTGATATCTGTGGGCCCCTTGATCGAGTAAGACTACTAAAATGCATGGTCATGCTCAAATGAGTCAATATAAGATATTGAGCTCATTTGGTTGAATGAGTCTACATGGGGATCAAAAAACACAAAGATTGATTAAAGGATGTTATGCCTTATTAATCAATCTAGATATCGAGGATAGAAGGACAAAATCATACATTATAATAGTCACGGAAAGGTTAGGTCGGATCTCGACTTTCTTGTCACTTTGGGTAGCAATAATGCATTGCTAGATGCCGCTCATTGTTTATGTATCCAAAGTGGTTTAGATACATGGTAACGTTATGAGAACCTTTTAGGTCACACACAAAAGACACGATGTTTCAGAGATAAGTTAATTTTAATTTAACTAAACTGCGATCTGAAATTGGATTATCTGAGTTAGACTTAAGTGAATCCAATTAGATTAAGGGATTGAGTCTAATCCAAGTTAGACTCATTTAGATTAGACTCAACCACTTAATTATGGATAATATTCATTAAAAGGTTTAATAAAATATTATTGAAGAGGAAGACAAAGGGACATTCTATTGATTAGATGAATAGAATATTAAAAGTCTCAAGGGATACCAAGAGGCTTGGTATTCATTGGTTTTATTAACATTAAGATGAAGAGAGCTTAAGGGGTAAAGACCTTGGTATTCATTGGATGAGTATAAAACCCTTTCTTGTTAAAGACTAACGATTGATCCCTCTTCTTCCACTTTCTTCCTTCTTGGCCAAAACTCCCTACTGGAGATTTTTGTTCTTCTTGTCTTGTAAACCATCCCAAGTTGCTAGCACAACTATGATAGTTCTTCTCCAAGGCTTAGATCCTGTTCACGTGGATACTACTAGAGGCATAGACATTTTGAGCATGTAAGAGATTCGGCAAACCAAAGGACTAGCGGGATAACCGAAGGGCACACATCAAATGTATAATCCTTTATATAAAAATTTCGTATGAGTTTTTCATATGGATCGCTCAAGGGATCCTATTTTTCGATGTGTGTATATGTTGTTTTCGCATAGAGATCCCTACATGGTCAACTGAGGCGCCTCAGTTGATGAGTGAGGCACCTCAGCTGCAAAGTTCAATTCTCCCCGCAAATAGCACGAAGGCGCCTCATCTTGAACCTGAGGTGCCTCAGCTTGAACCTGAGGCACCTCAAGTCAGAACTCAGGCACCTCAGATCAAACTATATTGCTAAGTGACCGTTGGTGTCATGGATAAAGTTTTATCGATCTAAGGTGTCTCATATAACAACCGAGGCACCTCAGGTCCACGTTAGCACAACGTTCACTTTGAGTTTTAGGCTATAAATAGTCCCAGAAAGCTAAGATTAAAAATCAACAACTGTACTTTATTTTCCTAATATATTTCTGAGCTTTCCAATTTGTAAGAGGCATCCCCGCTTGCAACTAAAGAGATATTTTAGTGGAGCTTTCAACTGTGTTAGATTAGCAACTGTGTCACACCCCCAAAGGCACATGCTTACTCGAAAATCGAGCAGCATCTCCCCTATATGGCGGACAAGTTGGGACATATAATACATAATCACTCACATATAAGATGGCTCAACCATCAAAACTGAAAAATAAAAAACATAACCACACAGATTATATCACTATGAACAATAAAGAAAAAATAACTTAACTATCGCAAAGCATTTTGTTGGTGCAAAATGCATCAGTGATGTCCTCCTCTAAGTGTTTCAATGTTTAACAATATGCTTAAGTTAGTGATACATTGAACAAGAGAACGGTAGTCAAGAAAACTGGACCAAAGTGATGGAAAGTCCTAGTTAACCTAGGCAATAAGTCCTGGTTCGAAGAATTGGGCACTAAGTCCTGATCATGGATTAGGCACTAAGTCCTGGCTGCAGGCTGGGCACTGAAGACCAGACCAAGGGTTGGCCACGAAGTCCTGGTTCATGGAATTGGGCAATAAGTCTTGGCCGAGGGCTGAGCACCGAAGTCCTGACATAGGGTTGGGCAATAAGTCCTGGTCGTGGACTGGGCACGAAGTCCTGGTGAGTGAAGCTGGGCAAAAGTCCTGGTGAGTGAAGTTGGGCAATAAGTCCTGGTCGTGGACTGGGCATGAAGTCATGATCGTAAGATTGGGCAAAAGTCCTGGTGAGTGATGCTGGACAAAGTCCAACCGAATGGGTCGGTTGGCAAAACTTCTCCTGAGAGGAGTAGGTGAAAGGCGCGTTCCCCGGGAAGGGAACATAGGTGTCGGTTCGACCAAGGGTTTCGCGGGAAATCTGAAGTCAGAACCAAGTCTCTAAGGTTAAGATTATTTGCATATTTGTCTTGTCTTTGATTGTATTGCAAGTACCTAAAGTTGGAGACAAGATAGAAGAGCAAACAATGAAGAAAAAGCTGCCTGGAAGGACTTCTAGGGCGCCTGTATCAATACAGGCACCCCAGCGCTTCAGGGCGCCTTGGACTGGGCAACCCCTCCTAGGCTCCTATGTTGATACAGGCACCTGGGAAGGGGATCTTATCCCTGTTGCGAGTTCAGCGCGAAGATGACATTTGACCAAGGCTTATAAGGCGCCGCACAGCAACTCAGGCGCCCTAGATATGAATATATAAAGGGGTTCGACCCCTCAACTCAATACAACAATTCCAACGACATTCTAAGCATTCCAAGTGAATGAAAAGTGCTAGAGACGATGCCCTACGACCAAAGAGGCTCTAGGAGGAAGTGTGCGGCACTTCAGAGTTCCAGATCGGCCGGGATCGTCGACTCTTGTTTGGTTTGATTTACTTTATGCATTTACGTTTGTTAATCTTTTTTATTGTAAATCGTGCACTGTAAGACGGGTTTCTCCGCCTTCGGAAAGTCCGAAAAGGATACCATTAGTGGACGGGCGTTTCCCGTGCTTAGGCCTTGGGCGTATTGACCTTGGGGGGTTGGAAACCAAGTAAAAATCCGTGTGCACTCTGTCGTTTACTTTTCATTCTTTCTGTTTTCCGCTGCTACTAACTCTGTATCTAGAACGAACCTCGAAAGTCTACGAAAGACGCTTTACGCAAGAATTTTTACAATTCTATATTCACCCCCCTCTATCGAGGGCACAGGTCCCTACAAGTGGTATCAGAGCCTGGTAGCTCTTCACCGGACTAACAGCTGACGGAGCAAAGACGCCAGGAATTGAGAGGGAGCCTAGGGGTGAATCAAGTATTTTTCTTTTAATTATGGTCAATTTCAAATTTCATATTACATGTTTCAAGTGCAGGGAGAGAGGACACTATAATTAGTGTCCTACTCGTAAGACTCGATCTTCACCACCGACGGCAATGGAGGTACCAGCACCCGGAGTTCGGAGGGACAAGAGTCACAACAAGTGCTTCAAATGTCAAAAGCAGGGACACTACAAGAATCAGTGTCCGTCCAAAGTACGAAAAATTTACATTTGTAAGAATTTTCAAATTCCTGCACAGTCATATGATAATTTAGATAAGTTAGATAACTTTTCTGATAAATTAGATTTTGTGCATAGTCAAATTAAGATATTGAATAACCAATTACTAAATATAGACAACAATAAAATGTCAGAAATTGTCTTAATCTTTAATATCAATACAATAATTTTTAGAATTAATTCTAATATTTTTGATAATTCTAAGGATAATATTGTTGATAATTCTAAGGATAACATTGTTGATAATTCTAAGGATAATCTTGTTGATATTTCTGAAGATGATAAAGAAAATTTTGAGGATATCAAAGATTATTCTGAGGATAAGGATGAAATCATTATTAACTCTAATATTTCTGAGGATAGTGAAGATAAAACCCTCTTAGATGATGATTTAATTATTAATTTATTGGATAATCTTGAAGATAATTATAAAACATTAATTAGTAGCCCTGAAAACTACTCCAATAACTATGAAGATATAGAAGGATATAATTTTGATGATAAGGATGAGGAGGAAGATGAATTTTTTAGAATCAAGGCTACATTTAATAAAATCTACAAAAATTCAAACAAAGCTGAAGTGATGGAAAAACTTGAAAAATTAAATAAAGAAGAAATAGTAGATAAATCAGATATTTTTGAAATAATAAAAATGATGCAATTAAACCCACAACTATTAATTAACCCAGAAATTTTGAAACATAAATCAAATTAAATCTTAACAACTTTAATTAAATCTTAATTAATTTTTACTCAATTTAATCCTGAATTAATTTAATTTTAATTAATCATTAATTAATTTAATTCTAATTCATCCTCAATTAATTTAATTTTAATTAATTCTTAATTCTTAATTTTTAAATAATTTAACTTCAATTAATTCCTAATTAATTTAACTTAAACTTGAATTAATGCTTAATTAATTTAGCTTCAATTAATTCTTAATTAATTTAGCTTCAATTAATTCCTAATTAATTTAACTTTAACTTCAATTAATTCTTAATTAATTTAACTTTAATTAATTCTTAATTAATTTAACTTCTATTAATTCCTAATTAATTTAACATTAATTAATTCTTAATTAATTCAGCTTCAATTAATTCCTAATTAATTTTACTTCAATTAATTTTTAACTCCTAAATAACTTAAACTCAAATTAAAATCTAAATAACTTAAACTCAAGTTAAAATCTTAAATAACTTAAACTCAAATTAAAATCTTAATAACTTAAACTCAAATTAAATAAAATCTTACCCAAACTGCAATAATTAATTTAATAAAATTAAATATGTCAAAGTGGGTTGGAATATTCGCGGGTTCACATGATATGTATCTAATCGGGAATTTGATACATTATTTGAAACTTAATCAAAAATGTCTTGACTTGTTTGAATCATGCATAAATGTCATGCTCATGCATTTGCTATTTTTTTAAAAATATGTGTCATGACATTCATGTTTAAATTTTATGCATGATTTAGAACGGTTAGATAGGAAAAAGACTAGTTAAAACTTGAACAACGTAGTATTAGGTGGACCCTTCTAATAAGGTCAAGTAAGGTAAGACGTACCTTAATTGGTCTGTTTAGTCTGATGGAACTAGCCGAAGCTACCGATCCAAAACCTAAGCTAGTTAGACCAAAGCATTTTAAGAAGTAATTTGAAAATGAACTTTCGGTAAAAGGCTTTATCAAGGAAAGGGTTGCTGCTCCAATAAGGCTATGGCCAAAGAAGGCCTTTGTGCCTCGCTAAGACCTGGAAGCCAATTATCAAAACTCAAATTCAATTTACTATTTGATAAATTTGAATCTAACATAAGTTTTAATTAAATATTAGATTTAACACTAATTCAAAGAAAAAATTATTCAAGCATCTCAAAATACACTCATAAGACAACCATGCTTGCTTGTACTGAGACATTTAGAATGGGTGAGATGTTAAGGACTAATAAATTGAAAAATACTTTTCAAAAATGTTTTCCAAAATTCTTAGGATATTTTCATAAAAATATATATTTTAAAATATTTTTTTACATAATAATGTTTTTATAGATTTCATGCTTGTCTGAGTGCTTATATATTATACATTTTCAAAATTATATCTTTTTTGAAAAATTGTTTGACCTACACAATTAGACACAAGCCTTTTAGGTCAACACTAAAGTCCCTTAAGACACTTAGTTAGAGTCAGACGGTGTCGGATTCAGGGGGAGTGTTTTTCGAAAATTCAGATTTTTCAAAAACCTTATCATTTCAAAATATGTTTTCAAAAATGTCTCAAATACTTATATTGTGCTTTAAAATTATCCTCAGTTCAGAATGCACTTTAAATTTTTTTTTTCCAAAATATGTCCTTCAAAATATTTTTTTATTATTAGATAATTCTTCTGATTTGAATCAAACCTTAAGACTCAGAGGAAGATTACTTGTAGTCAACAAGCTTCCTAGGACTGGGTCAAGTTTAGGGGGAGGTTAAATTAAAAGAATTATTGAACATTTCAAAATAATATGTTTTCATGCACTATATTTTCAAAATCTTTTTGAAAACATAAGTAATTTTTCTTTCAAAATACTATCATTTTAAATCATTTTTGTTTTATGAAAATATTATACTATCACTTTTAAAAAAAAATTTTGCTTATAGAATTCCTTCTGAAAATAATATTTACTTGAGTTTGGAGAATTTCCAGGGGAAATGTCCTTGTAGTTAACCATGTTTTCTAGGATTGTGTCAGACTAGAAAAGAAACCACGTCAAGTAAAATATTATGTTTGTCAAAAGTACTAATATTTTTCAAAGTACTAAATATTTTTCAAAGTACAAAATATTTTCAAAGTACAAAATATTTTTCAAAGTACAAACATTTTTGAAAATACTAATATTTTTCAAAAGTTCTAATATTTCTCAAAGCACTAATACTTTTCAAAAGTATTAATATGTTTCAAAAGTGCAAAATACTTTTCAAAATACTAATATTTTTCTAAAGTGTAAAATATTTTTCAAAGTATAAATTTTTTTTGCACAATATTTTTCAAAATACTAAGTACAATATCTTCTTTAAAAAATATTTGTTAAGTGCAAAATTTTTCAACGAACATTTTTTTTAATACTTCTCAAAGTACTAATATTTTAAGTGTAAAATATCATTCAATGTACAAGTTTTTGCACAATATTTTTTCGAAGTATTCTTCTAAAGTGCAAAAATTCCAAAGTGCATAATTTGTTTTAAGTGCATAATTTGTATTTTTTTGAAAATCTTTTCTAAATGAAAACACAATCCTTGCTAAGTACAATTTTTTTTTTGGGTGCACTCTAAGTACTTAAGTTTTTTTTTAACGAGCACTTAGTCTTTTTCAAACAAAAAGGAAAGAATTTGAAAATTGTTTTATCAAAAATGATATGCTTTCAAAAGAATTAAACTAAGCACTTTCAAAAGGAAAAGAATTTTTTTTTGAAATTTTCATTGTTGGTATAAATTTGTTTTTTTATTTTCTGATGTATGACAAAGGGGGAGAGTGAGCTTAAGATAGAAATTTTTTTCTCCCAAGGATCAAAGGTTGAATCAAAATTTTTTTTCAAAAGGTTAAATTTAAAATGTTTTTTTCAAGGATCAATGTTTCCCAAACTTTACCCTTTAATCCAATCTAACTTAAGATATTATCAAACATCAAAAAGGGGGAGATTGTTGGTGCAAAATGCATCAGTGATGTCCTCCTCTAAGTGTTTCAAAGTTTAACAATATGCTTAAGTTAGTGATACATTGAACAAGAGAAGGGTAGTCAAGAAAAATGGACCAAAGTGATGGAAAGTCCTAGTTAGCCTAGGCAATAAGTCCTGGTTCGAAGAATTGGGCACTAAGTCCTGATCATGGATTGGGCACTAAGTCTTGGCCGTAGGCTGGGCACCGAAGACCAGACCAAGGGTTGGGCACGAAGTCCTGGTTCGTGGAATTGAGCAATAAGTCCTGGCTGAGGGTTGGGCACCGAAGTCCTGACATAGGGTTGGGCAATAAGTCCTAGTCGTGGACTGGGCACGAAGTCTTGGTGACTGAAGCAGGGCAAAAGTCCTGGTGAGTGAAGTTGGGCAATATGTCTTGGTCGTGGACTGGGCACGAAGTCCTGGTCGTAAGATTGGGCAAAAGTCCTGGTGAGTGAAACTGGGCAAAAGTCCAACTGGATGGGTCGGTTGGCAAAACTTCTCCTGAGAGGAGTAGGTGAAAGGCGCGTTCCCCGGGAAGGGAACATAGGCGTCGGTTCGACCTAGGGTTTTACGGGAAATTTGAAGTCAGAACCAAGTCTCTAAGGTTAAGATTATTTGCATATTTGTCTTGTCTTTGATTGTATTGTAGGTACCTAAAGTTGGAGGTAAGACAGAAGAGCAAACAATGAAGAAAAAGCTGCCTGGAAGGACTTCTAGGTCGCCTGTATCAATACAGGTGCGCCAGAGCTTCAGGGTGCCCTGGACTGGGCAGCCTGTCACGCCCCGAGACCCAGGAGCCGCTGATCCAATATAAAATCGGACAGCACCTCCCTTGTCCGGCGGACAATTTACACATACATACAAATAATCATACAACCCACGCAGTATATATTTGGCCTCAGGCCTCCAAAATAGACAAACACAACATAAAAACACCAGACAACTAAGTAAAACATACCTGACTGCGGACCGGTCCGACTTACGACGAAACAACCAATACAAAAACCCCTTAGGGCACATGACACTCATACGACATATACAAATCACTAACAGAAATATAAAACAAGTGTACTACAAGTACAAGGCAAAAGTATGTCGACGCGATGGGTAGGGACTGGCTGCTGGGCTCTTCTGGCGACTCCAAGTATCTCAACCTGAAATAAAAACATATGGCAACGGTGTGAGTCCATAAACTCAGCGAATACCCAGTAGATATGCATAGTATGTTATAATAATAGTAGAAGTCTACGCTGATACAACCTCATATGAACAATAGGAAGAAAGGGTATACTGAACATACTGAATAAAGATACATACCAGAATCCATCTATCCTGCAGAGGGTGAAATAAATCCCTATGGAACAAGTATAACATATAAACCAAGGTATACAGGTATCCAGTATATGCATGTCAATCAAGTGCAGCAAATAAATGCAGCAAACACAATCAAGTGCACAATGCATCGTATGCATATGATGCAATGTCATGGTCACCCCCTAACACCAGTCAAGTCACCGAGACAGGCGATACTGTGTCGGCCGAGTGGGTAGAGCTGTGACACTGTACGCACCCTGCTATCACTGCTCCTGAGTGACCGAGTGGACAGGATGCTGGTGGAGTGAACACTTCGCCCCATATATATATGGGGGAGATATCTCTCTCATCTTCTCTGGTCTATGGGAAGAGAAGGGATCCCTGCTTGCTACCACGCTCCAAAACCACTACCCATGAGCGGTGGAGCGGAGCAATACAGAGCAAATGCACACACGCTACGGTATCCACTAACCCATGAGTGGCCGTGTGTGCCTATCATGTGCCGGAAAACGATTAGGCTCAACCACAAGGGAGTCGCTGATCGCCGGCATGCAACAATGCAAGGATGGTGTATGATAGATACACATACCGCCCTCCCAAGTCCTCAGTATACTAGGTCTCGGTCTGAAATCCTATAACAGGAAATACAGTTAACCTACAAGGTATACTGGCCGAAAACTACAGATCCCTCAGGGTCAAAGGCAGGAGATACATCACGATCTCTAAGCATACATCTAGATATGACACTACCTGATACTGTATGGAACTAACAGCATAATAACTCAGGGATAACTAACAAGTATCCAGTATAGACATGATAACTCAAAGATAACTAACAAGTATCCAGTATAGACATGATAACTCAAAGATAACTAACAAGTATCCAGTATAGACATAATGACTCAGGAATAACTAACAAGTATCCAGGTCAGACATGATAACTCAAGGATAACTAATAAGTATCCAGGACAGGTATAGTAACTCAGGGATAACTAATAAGTATCCAGAACAGATATGATAACTCAAGGCTAACTAACAAGTATCCAGGACAGGTATAGTAACTCAGGGATAACTAATAAATATCCAGAACAGACATGATAAGTCAAGGATAACTAACAAGTATCCAGGACAGGTATAGTAACTCAGGGATAACTAATAAATATCCAGAACAGACATGATAAGTCAAGGATAACTAACAAGTATCCAGGACAGGTATAATAACTCAGGGATAACTAATAAGTATCCAGTTCAGACATAATAACTCAGGGATATCTAACAAGTATCTAGATCATGCATAATAAGTCAGGGATAGCTAACAAGTATCCAGTATAGACATGATAACTCAAAGATATCTAACAAGTATCCAGAATAGACATAATGACTCAGGAATAGCTAACAAGTATCCAGGTCAGGCAATATAACTCAGGGATAACAAATAAGTATCCAGAACCGACATGATAACTCAAGGATAACTAACAAGTATCCAGGACAGGTATAGTAAATAAGGATAGCGTATAATCTTACTGCTATCTATAACAGTCTATGCATAGCAATATGACAATATCAGAAAAGATAAGTCAAAAGGTACCCGCCTTCAAGAGTGAAGTCCGTATTGATCGAGACAGAACCACCCGTCAATATCAGCAATAAAATCCAAATCCATTCCCTGTATCAAGGACAGATTTAATTAGCTATTACAAAAATAGTAACTAGCTGCTAATTAATCCCTAATCCGTTCTAGGGTTGAGTTACAAAACCTTACTTGAGTTCAGTCGGATCTCTACCAACAGTAAGTACACAAATCACCGTACACTCATCCCTCTCAAAAGAGCTCACGGATGAATTCCAATAAAAATAAGATTTAGAAGACCAAAGGGAAACAAAATCTGCAAGTCACTCTAATATAAAGTGTTTACCAACTCAAACTGCCAAGTTAAGTACAAAAGCCAAGATCATAACCTAAAGCCCATAACTCAGCTCCAAACCAACACATCCATTTAAACAAAACTGATTCATCCAATCACGAGCCAGTTTCAACAACAACATCAAACCCCATTCAATCACATTACCTCTAATCCCAACTCTAATTGCCATCCTCACAAATCCCACATGGAAGCAATTCCGAGTTAAGATAGGAAGAACTCCACCCGCTACCAAAGTTCAAATCAAAAACCAAATCCATCAATTAAAACTCTCAGCCGATATCCTAAGATAGAGCTTCAGACAAAACCAAGTAATCAATTACCTAAACAGGGAGCTCACCTTAGGAAGTTCACGGCAGGAATCTTCCACACCTTCACAACAGAAATTGTTCCAAACAACCAGAATCTGTACAGGGAGAAAATAGCAGATTTAAGATTCGTTCTCCATGCTTAGTTCAACCCAAATCCACTCCAAAACCGATCACCCTAATTAATCAGCTCCTAATTCAGATCAAACAATTTCCAATTCAACTATCCTTACCTGGTTTGGCTGTGTCGACAGTATCCTTGCCAGCTCCCAATTCACCACGTCTCCTAAGATATGCTGCGATCAAAGACAGACCGAGGTTTAACGATGGGAAATTTCGTCATACAGCAACTTCGGCGAGAAACCCAAATTCTGCCTACCCAAAACTCTGAACAAGTCCTGCTTCGCAAGGAAAAACAGATGTTGCCCTTAATCAAGCCCCAATCTCCACCCGTGCCAACGAAAGATGGCCGACGATGAACTCCCGACCCAGCTTGGTGTCACTGTTTGCAAAGACCGGCTACCAACCGCGCTCCCAATCGAACCCACTCATGGCCAGAGAAGGAGTGCTGAACTGCCGGCTTCGACGCTGAGAAGCTCCGGGGAAATCGCGCGCGAGAGGGAGATGGCGTCGGCGTGATCGCGGGAGAGAGAGATCGGATCGGTAGTGGATAAGGAAAGGGATCGGGCGTTGGTTTGCTAGGGCACGCGAAGGGAGTAAAGAAGACAAGGTCGGCTGTGGCTTTGGTTTCGATCGGGCAGTGAAGAGGAAGAAGCTGCGGCGAACCCGAGCCCTAACCGGCCCTTTTATTTGGCATTTTTGCACTTTAACCCTCCATACTTATATCAAATCCAGATCTTGCCCTTAGGTTTCTGATTCTTACCCTTTGACTCCCCCTAGTTTGCTTTACTAACCCTTAAGCCCTAAAACTGTATAATTTTATTCTATCTAACTCCCTGAAACTTCGCCTAAGGGGTCGGAAACCCTATACTCAATCCGGAAAATCCCGAAAAATTTTCTGGTCCGGATTTTCGAATCACCGTATTTTACACAGCCCCTCCTAGGCGCCTGTTAATACAGGCACCTGAGGGCTCCCAGGTGTTTGTGTTGATACAGGCACTTGGGAAGGGGATTGTATCCCTGCTACGAGTTCAACACGAAGATGATGTTTGACCAAGGCTTATAAGGCGCCCCACAACAACTCAGGCGCCCTAGACATGAGTATATAAAGGGGGTCGACCCCTCAACTCAGTACATCAATTCCAATGACATTCTAAGCATTCTGAGTGAAAGAAAAGTGCTAGAGATGAAGCCTTGCGACCAAGGAGGCTCCAGGAGGAAGTGCGCGGCATTTCCGAGTTCCAGATCGGCCGGGATCGTCGACTCTTGTTTGGTTTGATTTACTTTATGCATTTGCATTTGTTAATCTTTTTTATTGTAAATCGTGCACTGTAAGATGAGTTTCTCCGCCTCCGAAAAGTCCAGAAAGGAGACCATTAGTGGACGGGCGTTTCCCGTGCTTAGTGTTAAATCCGACACTTTTGACGTGATCCGGAAATTTTTTCGAAAAAGATTTAGGATTTTCGAGACCCAAATTGAAATTAGAGGGTTATATCGCTTTGAAACTTAAGTTTTAAGGGCTGATTTGCGAATATGCATTAATTGTTAAGTTTGATATTGAATTAGTCAAAAATGAGGGGCCTAAGAAAGAAGTGTGCTTATTAAGTAAGGGCAGCTGTGGGATTTCCAAAGGTTGGAGGGGTTTTTTGCAAACTTGCCTCACTTATAGCCTCTCCCTCACTCTCAATCTGCCCTAACCCACAAAGCACCCGATGCCAGCCGCCCGACTCCTCCTCTTCAATCGCCGTGCTAACTATCCCCGTGGCTAACGATGACCGGGCATCGCCGGAGCTGATCCTAGCCTCCATCGCACATCCTAGTGCCGCTAAGATCCATAGTCAGAGAAGAGGGGAAGCGATTGAGTGCAGCACCTAGCGCACCTCTCCCGATCCCTCTTTCCCTTCTCCAATCGATTGGCGCCACCCATCTCTGCTGGAGTCGACATCCTCGGGTCTTCTCCTCTCCGGCCATGAGTACGCACGAGATGGGTCTTGGTTGTTTCCTTTTTCTTCCCCGATTGCTAACTTTGTGGTTGCCTTTTCTTCACGATTGTCCCAGGCGATTCTCGCCGATTGATGAGGCCTTAATCGAATCTTGGTCACAACATTCCTCTGATCTTTAGCATGGAGGTGTTTTTCACTGAGCCAAGGATGTGGTTCTCGATCGTTACACCTCCACACCATGGCTGATCCAGGGGAGTTGCCGTCTCCAGGTAAGAATAATTAGGTTTAGGTTTCTAAATTATGGAATCTAGGGTATTTTATTTAGAATCAGTGTTGGAATGAACTTGTTTCCCTGGATTATAGATCATGGAGGAATCCCGATCATGGGTTTGGATGTGTCCTTCCTTGTCTTGGGTTTATGGGAGTTGTTCGGTGGTTTTGATGTTGCTACCATGAGCTCTTTGCATATGTTCCTGGTTACTTTGGAAGAAGCTCCAATTGGAGTGCTTAATCTGTATGTGTTTCCTTTGGGAATAGTTAGGTTCTGTATGTTTGATTTTTGTGTTGAGCTTGATATTTTGTTGCCTTGGCTGTGAGATATTTTGAACATGTATCTATTCTAGGTTATCCTTGGGTCTGTGTTGGGAGATTTAGATATGTGTCTTCCTTCTTGCCCTGAGTGTTGAAGATTACCATGTAACGCCCGCCCTTAATCCCCTAGGAATTCGGCGGCGCTACTTTAAAACTTTCGTATATTACAACTACACGCATGCATTCATATTTTTCTATCTAATCTATGCATGGTCATATGTATCATTTAAGCATGCGAGGTTCATGTAGCGGAAGCATGATTATTTTTATTCATCTTCAAACATAGCATGTATATAAAAAAAAAGAAAAACATAACATGGGTTTAACATGACAAGTTCCAAAACATAAAGCAACTAAGAACAAGATCCTTTTTATCCACCAGCACTATCACACACACACTTGCCCTTCTCCCGCAGCCTCCATAGTTTAGCGTCCTTTATCTGTAGCATAAGGGAAACACTAAACGATAAGCAATAGCTTAGTAAGACCCTGTCCTACTCACAAAACCGGATATCATGAAAAAGGTAAGAGAATATATCACATTCAAACATGGTAAGCATTTAAGCATGTTTAAACATCTAAGCATGTTAACTTTCATAGGAAGGTTCTTTTGAAAACATATAAACATAATACTTGAACATAGCATAATCATTAGGGCCCGGCTTGTACATCATGTTTTGCGCACGCCCCTGAATAGGAACGAGGTAGCTAATCCCGAACCACTAGGGTTTATTAGGCCTTCTCAAAAGTCCTTCAGCCTAGTATCATAATCATTTGACTCGCTTTAAGAGTCTATAGTACAAGCCATTACAAAATAAAATAGATATCATGTTCTTCATTTTCATAAAGTATGCTCTTAGTCCCAACCTTCTAGGGAAGCATTCTTTAGGCCCTAAGCCTTCTTCGTCCATGCCCTATAGGGCTCATTTTTATACATATGTATACATTCATAATCTTGATAACTAGCATGCATTTCATGGGAGCAACCAAGGCTAGGGTCCAAGAGTTCTCTCTTGGCCGAAAGTTGTAATTTGGCTAGCATGCATTCCAATCAACATATCAAGAATCACACAAGCATGTCATATCCTACACAAGATCATTATCATGCATGGTATTTATTAATCCAATCCCAAGTATAGGGCCCTTTGGCCGAAAGTTAAGGGTGGAGGTAGCTTAGGTTTTTGACCTCAAACATCCCATATATATATACATCATGTATCATACTAAGCACAACATACATCATGGGGTAATCAATCTTCATAAACCTAATGTTCCATGCTTTGGCCGAATATCATATGCTAGGGAAAAATTAAGTTTTCCAATCAAACATTCCATTTAAACATCACTTGCATATACATATCATCATCCCAAACATAAGCATATCTCATAGGGTAGTTTATCCTTTACAAACCCTAACTTTAGGGTGTTGGCCGAATGGTGTAGGGTAGGGGGGATTAGGGTTTTTGGAAATCAAACCTTCACACAAACATTTACACAAACACCTCACATACATATCATGCAACATTATTAAACATGGATTTCATCATAGGTTAATCATGCACCCTAAACCCTAATTCTTCTAGGGTTGGCTAAAAGTGTAGGGTAGGGGGATTTAGGGTTTTTGAAATTAAACATTCACACAACCATTTATACAAACACCTTATCTACACTATCATGTCATACACTAACATAAGATACATCATAGAGTAATTCAACCCTTGAATCCCTAATTTTTCCATGTCTTGGCCGAAACTTGTAGGGGGTGCAAACCCTAATTTTTGTTATCACAACTTGAAGGAAATCAACATATAGGTATACCCTAAGTTCCAAGGGGTCTTCTCATGTATCAAAAAGTAACCAAGGCTTTCCCTTAAGGGGTGGCCGAAACTTACCTAGGGCAAATCATTATTTTCGTAAACTACAAGAAGAAGGAAATCATACACAGCAATTATGCTACAGGTGAGGGGCACTTACCTCTTTCGCTAAATATCCTTAAGGTATACCCTTAGTTCAGAGGGTATGTGCTTGTCCTTGCTCTTGGGGTTCTTGACTTCTTCTTGCCTTGCAAGAGATTCAAACCTTCAATGGGGTCTTGGAAGTGTCCCTTGGGATGAAACCCTTCCCTTGGATTTTCGAAAATTGAAGAGGGAGAGGGGAGTTGGGATTTTCAAAAATTGAAGAGGGAGAAGGGAGTTAAGATTTCGAAAATTGAAGAGGGAGTCTCTTGGATTTTCGAAAATTGAAGAGGGAGAGTGAGTGAGGGGTTTGCAACAATGATGGTTAGCCCCTTAGCATTCCCTCTTATTTATACTAAGGGAAGAGGCAAGGTGCCTCTTCTCCAAGTGTCTCTTCACTAAGGGGTTTCTCATCAAGAGTCTCTTCCTCTACCCTTTCACATTCCCTAACCCTTAACAAGAATTTCCCTTCCTTTCTCTCAGCAATCCCCTGCTGGGTGAATTGGTTACTTCATTGCTTTTCAAGGCTTTGCTTACCAAGAGTTCCAAGGTTCGATCCTTGGCAAGAGCATATTTTTGCTCCTCTTTGGTTTTCACTTTTGCAAAGCCTATTAGCCCAATTCACTCTCATATTCTCAAATCACATATTCCTATTCATGCAATCATATATTCCAATTCATGCAATCACATATTCTAATTTATGAAATTACATAACATTAAATCATGAAATCACAAAAATGTAATTTTATTCATGTATGAAATAAATGTCATACAATCTGATAATATCTATCGACATTTTTGTTCCCTTTTTATAATCGAAAGCAAGCCCAAAAATTTGGGGCGTTACATACCATGAGTTTGTTCTTGGAGAATTTGACGGATTTGTTTAATCTAGATTGGCTTGATGGCTAATCCAGCATGATCGTGATATGTCTAAGGTTGGTCCCAGGGATAGGTTAGAAGTGGGATTAAAACCTAGTTTGGGTAATTTAGTTGAACCAAATATGATTGGGTAGCTAAGAGCTAATCATTTAATTATTTTTAGTTAAATGATTATGATAATTAAGATTGCTACCTATATGGATTAGTAGTTGATTAGTTAGTTATTCCTATGGAAAAAGCTATCTAATACGTCCTTTGACACAGGACACTGACTATTTGCATTGGACTTCTTGGACGGAGACTCTCATTTGATACGGACTCTTACTTTAAGGCGGGTACTCCTGACTTATCTTTTTAGATATTGTCTTACTATTATGCATAATTTGTTATAGATAATAGTAAGTTTATACGCTTTACCTGCCTTTGTGTATTATGATTAGATTTATGTTGTTTAGATGACTCCTGTGTAGTTCCATACAGTCTCGATATTTGCCATGCGTCTATATGTGCTTAGATACAGTAATAGGTCACTTTGTATCTGTAGTTGGATTGATTCCTAGATATACCTTGCATGGATACCTAGGGTAGAATGGTTAGATTTGGATGCATGTGTTAGACCTGTACCTTTCCTACCAATGTATGGTTGAGAATCTGATTAGTGAGGAGGGTGTCGTTAGCATACTTTACCCTCTAGGTTGTATACCGAGCTGTAGGCTCTGTATGATTACATACTGGCGATCATCGGCTCGCCTGAGGTCTGAGCCCGTCGCGCAGTCAGGTTTCCCGTATTGATTGAGCTATTAGCACGATGTTATTATCCTGATGGAGACCATCGGCTCCCCTAAGGTCTGAGCCAGTCACCAGTCATGCTTGGATCATATTTGCATTGCCACGAGTGCTGGGTATCATATTTACATAGCCACGAGTGCTGGGCTTCATACTTGCATCACCACGAGTGCTAGGCGTCATACTTGCATTGCTACGAGTGCTGGGCATCATATTTACATAGCCACGTGTGCTGGGCTTCATACTTGCATCGCCACGAGTGCTAGGCGTCATACTTGCATTGCCACGAGTGCTGGGCATCATATTTGCATAGCCACAGGTGCCGGGCTACATATTGCATCCGCCACAGGTGCTAGGCGTCATGTTTGCATAGCCACAGGTGCTGGGCTACATACTTGCATCGCCACAGGTGCTGGGCATCGTATTGGCATAGCCACGAGTGTTGGGCTTCATATGTTGTAGGCCACAAGTGTTTGACTTCTTTATGCAACCATGAGTAGTTGACTTATCTGTTTCCTGTTCACCCGACCGCCGGTCTGGTGGTGGCTGAGGTGCGTACAGAACAGATCGTTGTACTATGTGTATGAGATGCATTGTACTTTGGTTGGTGCTTGTTGTGTTGTAGTGCCGTATATGTTTGACATACCCCTACAGGTGACATACACGATTGGATTGTGTATCATTTTTGAGGTTATATAGTGGATTGATTACACCTACCCACAGGATAGACAGACTCTGGTATGTATTTCACCCTTAGTCTTTAGATATGCTTTATCCTCTATATTCGAGACTGTATCAGCGTGATTCTTATTGTTATTTATAGCTTACTATGCATATCTATTTCGGTATCCGCTGAGTTTATTTGGACTCACCACCATTGCCTATATTTTTGTTTCTAGGTTGATTGGTCTCCAGGAGAGCCCCAGTTGCCAGTCCCAAGTCCCTACGACTGCAGTGATGGGTGCTTCCGCGTGCTTATGCTTCCTTTTCATCGTATTATTTGGTTTGGATTTGTTTTATGTCGTGGAACTTGTATCGCGTTTTTATTTGTCTTGGTTTTGTATTTTTGAGTCCTCTGAGGGACTATGTGTTTGTTGTTTGGTTGTTTGTCGGACCGGTCCGCAGTCAGGTATGATTTATTTTGTGTTATTGTCAGTTTATGTCTTGGTTTTGAGGCCTGAGGCCAAATTATTATCAGCGTGAGTTGTTTGTATGTGTAAATTATCCGTCGGACAGGGGAGGTGCTGTCCGATTTTATATTGGACCAGCGGCTCCTGGGTCTCGGGGCGTGACAATTTATCCTGGTATCAGAGCCAAGTTTGCGAGATACCTTTGGGACTTGTGGATTTTTGGAGTTGTATCTGATACCGATTCGATAGGTATCAGAGCTCGGGTTTGATGATATACCCGAGTACATTTTGGATTTTTGGAGTCGTTTTTTCGACGAGGTTGGACTTTGGGACTTGGTGGCGACGAGACATCTCCGGACGGCAATGGAATGATATGGTGAGTTTAGTAGACTTATACTATTTGTAATATTGGTTAATATTCAACAGGTATGACTCGGAGCAAATCTG
The DNA here is from genome assembly GCA_024364735.1 of Boesenbergia rotunda. NCBI lineage: Eukaryota > Viridiplantae > Streptophyta > Magnoliopsida > Zingiberales > Zingiberaceae > Boesenbergia > Boesenbergia rotunda. The sequence continues at coordinate 26,934 of JAGFNQ010006474.1, forward strand.
CTTCCGCACCGAGACGTGGTCTAGGGCGGCCACGTGGGCGGACTTTTGGATCTCAAGCCACAGAGGCGCCAGAGAGACCGACCGAGATAGGATCGGTTAGACACAGTCAGACTTCCACGAGTGTTCTGGGAGCCTCAGTTCCATTGGTATCAGCGGTTCCCACTGTTCTGCCAGCCGTACCAACCCCTATGGCGTCCATGGTATCATCAGCAGTATCTACCAATGTCGATTCTGTGGTACCACCAGCGGTATCTGTTCCGGTGTATCCAGCGACACTATCTGTGGTGCCCACCTTGGGGTGATCAGTAATGCCTACATCGGCATATCCAGCGATACCACTAGCAGTACCTGCCTCGTCTTATCCAGCAGTACCATTTGTTGTACCCCATCGGTTTATTCAGCAGTACCTACACCCCTAGGAGTACCTACATCTGCGTATCCAGTGGTACCACCAGTGGTACCCCCTACAGTGTATTCCGCTGTACCACCAGTAGCGCCTGCTCTACCAGTTCACTCAGCTCCATCAGCGGTTTCGGTTCCGGGACTTCCCACAATTCCTACTGCAGCTCCTGCTCCGGTATCTACTGCAGCTCCGCTGGTGGATCCTATCGTTTCTGTGGACTGGGCTAGGGCTAGGGCTAGAGCATGGATACCAGCCTTGGTGGAGTCAGTGAAAGGCCGATTCACACTGTTCCATGGAGGACCTGACCCTCGGGTTGCTCGTTCTTGGATCGAGACCTTAGAGGGTACATTTTACTATATGGCCTGTTCAGAGTGGGAGAAGACAGAACTGGCTGCCTACCATTTGCGTGATGAGGTGACTACTTGGTGGGCCACTCAGCGCACAGTCATTGGTGAGCAGCACATCACCTGGACAGCTTTCCGTGAGGCATTCGAGAGTCAGTACTTCCCCGTTGCGTATCAGATGGCTCGACGTCAGGAATTTCTGAGTCTCAAGCAAAGAAAGCGCACGGTCATGGAATATAATGCGGAGTTCAGTCGTCTAGCTGAGTACTGCCCCCAGTTGGTGGCACATGATAGAGAGAGGATGCTTCAGTTCATCCAGGGATTAGCCGGTTATATTCGGCTTCAGATAGCCGGGTTTGGTACGACCTCCTACCGTGAGGCATTAGACAGAGCACTCCTGATCGAGATAGCACAGAAACAAGTGTATGGTGATAGCCAGTCGGATCAGGATACACTATCAGACCTGGAGCAGCGGTATGCAGCACAAAAGAGGACCCGTAGAGACCATGATGTGCAGGAAAATTCTAGGACAGCTTCTCAACCTCCCAAGGAGGGGCGCTCATCAGCAGGACCTTCCAGGTCATCGCAGCAACATTGGAAGAGTGATTGTACTGTATTCCATTGTTTCCAGTGTGGGGCTAAGGATCACAGTAAGTCAGAGTGTCCCTTTGGCCAGAATGTATGTAATTTCTGTAAGTTCCCGGGGCATCAAAGTCGGGAATGTGATCAGCGGGCGATGCAGGAATCCGCAGAGGACACCACTCAACGGAGTCACTCTGGACCATCGAGGTCGCAGGGAGGAGGTCAGCGTACCCAGACTTTTCCACGACAGGAGCAAGCAGCTCCCCCACCGGTTCACATCTATTACATGCATGGTTTTCAGCAGACCCCTACTTTGGTAGCACCCCAGTCTTCTGCGACTGGCGGTCACTGGCAGACCCATGTGACACATCAGCCTTTGCAGTCATTTGCGACCTATTCGATACACCAGCTGCAACATTTTATTGCAGCCCCTTTGTTTCCATCCCCGCCAGTTCCGAGGATGCCACCATCGGGTACTGAGATGGGACGAGTATATGCAGCTACCCGAGGGGAGGCACCGCAGACCGATGGATCGACCTTTAGAGGTATGATGTTCGTTTATGAATCTTTCAGCTCAAATAGTGATAAATATTGCTAGTCCTCTTTACTGCTTGGCACGGATACACTGGGATGGGATCTAGTGGGTATCTACGATTAGATCATGGGGTAGTGTACATAGCGGCTGGCGAGATACTGGTTGTCAAATAGAGATGATGGAACCCATTGGATTCTATAGGCTGCTATCTTACTACGGAAACGTAAGATCAATTTCCGTCCAGTAGTTACATGGTATAGGGCTTGTTAGTGTTGGTGCAAGCTGCATCAATGATGTTTTTCTTTAAGTGTTTTAATGTTTGACAATATACTTAAGTCAGTGATACACTAAACAGACAAAGGGGAGAAAAGGAGAAGTAACCTAAGTTGAAGAAAAGTCCTAGTTAATCTAGGCATCGGAACCCTAAGACCTAGCGAAGGGCTGCTAGGCACCTAGCGAAGGGCTGCTAGGCACCTAGCGAAGGGCTGCTAGGCATAAAAGACCTAGCGAAGGGCTGCTAGGCACCTAGCGAAGGGATGCTAGGAATAGAAGACCTAGCGAAGGGCTGCTAGGCACCTAGCGAAGGGATGCTAGGCATAGAAGACCTAGCGAAGGGTTGCTAGGCACCTGGCGAAGGACTGCTAGGAAATGAAGACCTGGCGAAGGACTGCTAGGCACCTGGAGAAGGACTGCTAGGGAATAAAGTCTTGGTCCAAAGGACTGAGAAACTTATCTGAGTGATGACTAAGGACAGGAGTAGAGACGGGTCAGGGTTTGGGCGTCTCGAGGTCCGGAGGTATCGGAAGCTAAGCAAAAGTCCACCCGAAGGGCTGGGTGGCAATCGTCTCCTGAAAGGAGTAGGTGAAGGGCAAGTTCTCGGGGATGGGAACTTGTGCCGATTCTACCTAGGGTTTCGTGGAGATCCGAAGTCAGAACCAAGTCCTTAAGACCAATATTATATGTATCTATGCTTTGTGGTTATATATCTTGCAGGTACCAAGAGAGGAAGAAATTGTAGGCTGCTGGAGGCCCTAAGCAGGGCGCCCCCATGCATCCAAGGTGCCCCCAACAGTGGGGGCTCCCCCAGACAGTGCTAAAGATGCAGTAAAAGTGAAGCAGGCAGAACAGGTGTCAAGCGGGGCGCCCGGAGCGTCCGGGGCGCCCGGGTTCGAACCTGTTTATGCTGTTTCATGTCAGAAACACAGATAAGCCTCCATGAGGGCGCCCGGAAGGTCCGGGGCGCCCTAGTCAAAGCTGTTATCAGCTGCGGCGAGGTAGGCGCAGGGATAAAGTTTGACCGAGTCTTCCGGGGCGCCCCCAGCGTTCAGGGCGGCCCCGGGAGGCCTATATAAGGGGCTTCGACCCCTTTTCTTGAAAAACAACTTCTAAGAGCCATCCCAAGCATTCTGACTGACGACAACATGCTAGAGACGAGGCTCTACGACCGGGAGGCTCCTGGAGGAGGTGCGCGGCACTTCGGACGTCCAGATCGGTCGAGCTTCAAACTTTGTCTTGTTGGTTTGCTTTTATTTAATTACCGTACTTAAGTTTCTATATTATTGCTTGTAATCCTACACTGTAAGTCAGGTTTCTCCGCCTCCGAAAAGTCCGGGAAGGAGACCAATAGTGGACGGGCGTTCCCGTGCATAGGCCTTGGATGTACTAACCCTGGGGGGTCGGGAACCATGTAAAAATCCGCTGTGTCCTTTGCTTTGTTTTTTTCGTTCTATTTATTTTCCGCTGCGCTACTAATATTCTATGTCCAGAACGAACGAAAGTTTTAAGAAGAATTCCGAAAGATTTTTCACGATCGATATTCACCCCCCCTCTATCGACGGCACCGGTCCTACAATTGGTATCAGAGCCGAGCCGCTCTTCACCGGACTAACCGCCGACGGAGCAACGATGCCAGGAGTCGAGGGGGAGCCCAGGGGTGAATCAGGTATATTTTTTTAATGTCTAATTTTAAATTGCATATTATTTGTTTCACATGCAGGGAGAGAGGGCACTATAAAAATCAGTGCCCTACTCGTAAGACTCGATCTACACCACCGGCGGCAAAGGAGGTACCAGCGCCAGGAGTCCGGAAAAACAAGAATCACGTACAATGCTTCAAGTGCGGAAAATCCGGACACTACAAGAACAAATGCTCGGCGAAGGTACGTAAGATTTATGTTCCAAAAATCATTAAATTTCCTGCACTGCCTTGTGATAAAGTAGTTAATTTTTCTGATAAATTAGATTTATTGCATAGTAATATTAATATTTTGCATGATAAATTATAAAATGTGAATATGACTAAAATATCAGAAATTAATTGTTTAATTCAGAATATCAATTCAGAAATTTCTAAAATAAATTATCATAAAATTAATTCTGATAAAGTTAATTCTGATAAAATTAATTCTGATAATTTTAATTCTGATAAAATTAATTCTGATAATTTTTATTCTGATAAAATTAATTCTGATAAAATTAATTCTGATAATTTTAATTCTGATAAAATTAATTCTGATAATTTTAATTCTGATAAAATTAACTCTGATAATTTTAATTCTGATAAAATAAATTCTGATAAAATTAACTCTGATAATTTTAATTCAGATAAAATTAAAACTAAGGATAATTCGGAATTCAATCTCGAAAATCTTAAGGATAATTCTGAATTCAAATTTGAAAACCCTAAGGATAATTTCGAATTCAAATTTGAAAACTTTAAGGATAATCCAGAAATTAATTCTGAAAATCTTAAGGATAATCCAGAAATAATTTTGAATTTCTTGAAAATATTGAACATATGTCTGAAGATAAATTCGAAGATGAAATTCTCCTAAATAATAACTTAATCATAGAAAATATTGAAGATTATTACAAAACCTTAGTTAGTGGCCCAAATTACTCCACCTATGTTGAGGACATTGAAAGATCTAATGTTGAAGAGGAGATAGAATTTTCTAAGATAAATGCTATATTCAATAAAAATTACAAAAATTCAAATAAATCAAAATTACTAGAAAAACATGAAAAGATAGATAAAGATGAAGAAGAAATCTTCGAAATAATGAAAATGATTAATTTAAATCCATAATTATTAATTAATCATTTCAACCTTAAGTATTCGAATTAAATCTTAATTATTCAAATTTGAATTAAATCTTAATTATTCAAATTCGAATTAAATCTTAATTATTCAAATTCGAATTAAATCTTAATTATTCAAATTCGATTTAAATCTTAATTATTCAAATTTGAATTAAATCTTAATTAATTAAATTCAAATTAAATCCTAATTAAATTCAAATAAATTCAAATTAAATCCTAATTAAATTCAAATAAATTCAAATTAAATCCTAATTAAATTCAAATAAATTCAAATTAAATCCTAATTAAATTCAAATAATTTCAAATTAAATCCTAACTAAATTCAAATAAATTCAAATTAAATCCTAACCACATTCAAATTAATTCAAATTAAATCCTAACTAAATTCAAATAAATTCAAATTAATTCAAATTAAATCCTAATTAAATTCAAATAAAATTAAACTCATATTAAATTAAATTTAAATTAAATTAAATTAAATTTAAATTTAAATTAAATTCAAATTAAATTAAATTCAAATTAAATTAAATTTAAATTAAATCTAAATTCAATTCAAATTAAATCTTAATTAATTAAATCATACCTAATTGAAATTAATTCAATTAATTAATAATTTAATCTTAATTAATTCAAATTCAATTAATTCAAACATCAATTAATTCTTAATTAATTAATCCTTAATCAATATAATCTCTAACTAATCGTTAAGCAAGTTAAACTTGAACTAAAATAAAATTTTACCCAAAACTATAACAAATAAAATTAATAACATTAAATATGTCAAAGTGGATTGACATATTCGCGGGTTCACACGACATGTATCAAATCGGGAATTTGATACATCATTAGAAACTTAAATAAAATGTTTGGAATTGCTTGACTCATGCATAATTGCCATGCCATTCATTTGCTACTTCTTTTAAATATATGACATGTCATTCATATTTAAATTTTATGCATATATTAGAACGGCTATAGGAAAAAGAATAATTGAAACTTGATCAACCTGGTATTGGGTGGCGGTGAGATGATAGTACGTTAGGGAAGCCAACTCTAATAATATCAAGTATACTTGGTCTCTTTAGACTGGTGAAACTAGCCGAAGCTACCGATCCAAGTCCCAAACTAGTTAGACCAGAATTTTTCAACAAGTAATTTTGAAAATGAAATTTCATTAAAAGGCTTTGTCAAGGAAAGGGTTGATGATCCAATAAGGCTATGGCCAAAGAAGGCCTAGTGCCTCGCCAAGACCTGGAAGCCAATTTTTGAAATTCAAATTCAAGTTACTTCTTGTCAAATTCAAATCTAACACAAGCTTCAATTAAATCTTAGAGTTAATAAAAATGATTCAAGCATCTCACAATACACTTATAAGGCAACCATGCTTGCTGTATTGATACATCTAAAATGGGTGAGATGTTAAGGACTAATGAATTGAAAAATATTTTTCAAAATTGTTAGAAGATTTTCCTAAAAATATATTTTCAAAATAGTGATTCAACATAATAATGTTTTTATGGAATTCATGCTTGTCTGATTGAATATATCTATATTATATGTCTTCAAAAATTATATCCTTTGAAAATTGTTTGACTCACTCAATTAGACACAAGCCTCTTAGGACAACACTAAAGTTCCTTAAGGCACTTAGTTAGAGTCAAACGGTGTTGGATGCAGGGGGAGTGTTTTGTTCTTTTTATTAAAAATATTTTTCGAAAACTGCACCTTAATTTGCATTACATATGTTTTCAAAATTACTTTCTTTCCAAATTGTGGCTTCAAAATTTATCTACTTGAAAATTATCGTTTCTTTGACTTTGATAAACCCTAAAGACACAGAGGAAAGGTCCACTTTATGATCTTCAAGGACTCCTAGGACGTATCAAATTTAGGGGGAGTCTAACAAGTTTTAAATTATTTTGAAAATTATTATTCTTTTGATCTGAATCAAACCTTAAGACTCAGAGGAAGAGTACTTGTGGTCAACAAGCTTCCCCGGACTGGGTCAAGTTTAGGGGGAGGTCAAATTAAAAGAATTATTGAATATTTCAAATGTTTTCATGCGCGGTATTTTCAAATCCTGTTGAAAACATAAGGATTCGTTCAAAATACTATTAATTTTTCAAAAAAAAATTATACTATTAGTTTCAAACTTTTGAAATAATATTTACTTGAGTTTGAAAAATTTTCAGGACACTTAGGAAAATGTTCTTGTAGTTAACAAGATTTCCTAGGATTGTGTCAGACTGGAAAAGAAACCAAGTCAAGTAAAATAGTATATTTTCAAAATGCATAATACTTTTCAAAAAGTACTCATATTTTTCAAAGTCTTATCTTTTTCAAAAATAGTTAGTACTTGCAAAAAATGAATAATATTTTTCAGAAAAACTTATATTTTTCAAAATATTTTTCAAAACTGCTCAATCTACTCTCTCAAAATATGTGTACCTTCAAAAATCTGGTATTTTCTCAAAAATATAGTCTAAGTTTTCTGAGTTCAAAATACTTAAGGATTAGTTTAATGTTATGCTTTCAAAAATTTATTAGTATGTTTCAAAAAGAACCAAAGGCTTTCATTGTTGGTGTAAGAATTGTTTTGGTTTTTTTAATGTATGACAAAGGGGGAGAGGTGTGCTTAAGTTAGGAAATTTTTTTCAAGGATCAAAAATATATTTTCAAAACTAAGGTCATTTTTGTTTGATCCCAAGGATAGTTAGCCCCTTTCAACCAATCTAACTTAAGTTATTGTCAAACATCAAAAAGGGGGAGATTGTTGGTGCAAGCTGCATCAATGATATTTTCCTTTAAGTGTTTTAATGTTTGACAATATACTTAAGTCAGTGATACACTAAACAGACAAAGGGGAGAAAAGGAGAAGTAACCTATGTTGAAGAAAAGTCCCTAGTTAATGTAGGCATCGGAACCCTAAGACCTAGCGAAGGGCTGCTAGGCATAAAAGACCTAGCGAAGGGCTGCTAGGCACCTAGCGAAGGGCTCCTAGGAATAGAAGACCTAGCGAAGGGATGCTAGGCATAGAAGACCTAGCGAAGGACTGCTAGGAAATGAAGACCTGGCGAAGGACTGCTAGGCACCTAGCAAAGGACTGCTAGGAAATGAAGTCTTGGTCCAAAGGACTGAGCAACTTAGCTGAGTGATGACTAAGGACAAGTGTAGAGACGGGTCAGGGTTTGGGCGTCTCGAGGTCTGGAGGTATCGGAAGCTAAGAAAAAGTCCACCCGAAGGGCTGGGTGGCAATCGTCTCCTAAAAGGAGTAGGTGAAGGGCAAGTTCTTGGGGATGGGAACTTGTGCCGGTTCTACCTAGGGTTTTGTCGAGATCCGAAGTCAGAACCAAGTCCTTAAGACCAATATTATATGTATCTATGCTTTATGGTTATATATCTTGCAGGTACCAAGAGTGGAAGAAATTGTAGGCTGCTGGAGGCCCTAAGCAGGGTGCCCCCAGTGTTGGGGGCACCCCCATGCATCCAGGGCGCCCTCAACAGTGGGGGCGCCCCCAGACAGTGCTAAAGATGCAGTAAAAGTGAAGCAGGCAGAACATGTGTCAAGCGGGGCGCCCGGAGCGTCCGGGGCGCCCGGGTTCGAACCTGTTTATGTTGTTTCATGTCAGAAACACAGATAAGCCTCCATGATGGTGCTTGGAAGGTCCGGGCCGCCTTGGTCAAAGCTGTTATCAGCTGCGGCGAGGTAGGCGCAGGGATAAAGTTTGACCGAGTCTTCCGGGGCGCCCCCAGCATTCAAGGCGCCCCCAGGAGGCCTATATAAGGGGCTTCGACCCCTTTGCTTGAAAAACAACTTCTAAGAGCGATCCCAAGCATTCTGTCCGACGACAACACGCTAGAGATGAGGCTCTACGACCGGGAGGCTCCAAGAGGAGGTGCGCGGCACTTCAGAGGTCCAGATCGGCCGAGCTTCAAACTTTGTCTTGTTGGTTTGCTTTTATTTAATTACCGTACTTAAGTTTCTATATTATTGCTAGTAATCCTACAATGTAAGTCGGGTTTCTCCGCCTCCGGAAAGTCCGAGAAGGAGACCAATAGTGGACGGGCGTTCCCGTGCATAGGCCTTGGATGTACTGACCCTGGGGGGTCGGGAACCAAGTAAAAATCCGCTGTGTCCTTTGCTTTATTTTTTAGTTCTATTTATTTTCTGTTGCGCTACTAATATTCTAAGTCCAGAACGACCAAAAGTTTTACGAAGAATTCCGAATGATTTTTCACGATCGATATTCACCCCCCCCCCCTCTATCGACGACACCGGTCCTACAGTTAGTATATACCATGTGTAATAGTGAAATTTGGGGATCAAATTTTTATTAGTGGGGGAGGATGTTAAATCCGACACATTTGACGTGATCCAGAAAATTTTTCGGAAAAAGATTTAGGATTTTCGAGACCCAAATTGAAATTAGAGGGATATATCGCTTTGAAACTTAAGTTTAAGGGCTGATTTGCGAATATGCATTAATTATTAAGTTTGATATTGAATTAGTCAAAAATGAGGGGCCTAAGAAAGAAGTGTGCTTATTAAGTAAGGGTAGCTGTGGGATTTCCAAAGGTTGGAGGGGTTTTTCGCAAACTTGCCTCACTTAAAGCCTCTCCCTCACTCTCAATCTGCCCTAACCCACAAAGCACCCGACGCCAGCCGCCCGACTCCTCCTCTTCAATCGCCGCGCCACCTATCCCCGTGGCCAACGATGACCGGGCATCGCCGGAGCTGATCCTAGCCTCCATCGCACATCCTAGTGTCGCTAAGATCCATAGTCAGAGAAGAGGGGAAGCGATTGCGTGCAGCACCTGGCGCACCTCTGCCCGATCCCTCTTTCCCTTCTCCAATCGATTGGCACCACCCATCTCTGCTGGAGTCGACATCCTCGGGTCTTCTCCTCTCCGGCCATGAGTATGCACGAGATGGGTCTTGGTTGTTTCCTTTTTCTTCCCCGATTGCTATCTTTGTGGTTGCCTTTTCTTCACGATTGTCCTAGGCGATTCTCGCCGGTTGATGAGGCCTTAATCGAATCTGGGTCACAACATTCCTCTGATCTTTAGCATGGAAGTTTTTTTTTTCACTGAGCCAAGGATGTGGTTCTCGATCGTTACACCTCCACACCGTGGCTGATCCAGGGGAGTTGCCGTCTCCATGTAAGAATAATTAGGTTTAGGTTTCAAAATTATGGAATCTATGGTATATTATTTTGAATCAGTGTTGGAATGAACTGTTGGATCATGAAAAACCGATAGAGGGGGGGGGGTGAATATCAGAAATCATTCTTTTTCGGAAAACTAAGAGTAAGTGCACAGCGGAAATAAAAATACGAGACACAGCACAAAGACACAGTGATTTTTACTTAGTTCGGAGCCTGTGTCGACTCCTACTCCAAGGCCCACGGTCGTTGACCGTTTACTTTGGGCAATTCTATATTCGCGCAAATAGGTTACAATAATTTCAATTACAAAGAGAGTGCAATAAAATAGTAATAAAATATTAAGCTCTTCGTTACCGACGTCCGGAGTGTATCGATTCTTTTCGGGGCAGCGGGACGTCGTCGGCTCGAGGTGAGGCGTTTCTGGAGCAAGGCACGAGCGTAGAAGAGCTTTGAGGCGTTGAGAGAGTTGTTATTGGAAGCCTGGGGTCGAGGGCCCTTTATATAGGGCTAGGGGGCGCTCGGGACGTCGGGGGGCCCCCACGTGGCCTTTGATCCGCACAGATCTCGGTCAGCGTCTATCCTCAGGATCCGCTTTGACGGGGGCGCCCGAAGCGCTCGGGGCGCCCGCATTGACCGGGTCAAAGTTTATCTCTTTGGCTTCGAGGGGTTCTGGTTCGAGGTAAGTGTTGGGACCGGGTGCATGTCGACAAGGATACGAGTTCGTAAAATTTTAAATTTTTACGTGCAGCGGAAGAATTTGCATAAAATAATTTCCTAAATTATTTTAACTTCGTATCTAGCATGCAATCTTATGGTGTGTTGACATAATCATAAAATAAAACTTTGCGGAAAAGTAAACTAATTTACATTATACCTCTCGTAACTCGAAGTAAGGGACGAGATCCAACCGTAGCGTCCCTTGGGAGCTCCGCCTCTATTTGCATCCACGCCGAGTTCTCTTCGGGATGACTTTGCAAAGTCACGAGTTTTGTGCCGACGAGAACTACTAGATTCTCTATAGGCACAACAAAGAAGATCAAGAGAAGAAAAGGAAACTAACCAACGAAGTAACGGAATCGAATTCCGAGAGAGAGGGAGATGTGATCCGCTTCTTCTTCTTCTTGGTTGGTTTCTTCTTCTCCTTGAAGCTCACGGCAACTCACCCTTGGGAGGGAGGTGCTTCGGCCCTAGGTCCTCAAGAGGGCGCCGGCCCTAATTGGCCAAGAGGGCGCCGGCCCTAGGTGGGGGAAGGGAAGGAGAGAAGAGAATTAAGAGAGAGAGAGGGAGCTCTATATTGATTATCCAAATCTTAGGAATCCAAGGCTTGCCTATGGTTCCTTATATAGTTGTTTCACCCTTGCCAAGTCTCCTCTTAACCGAATTAACGGAATTAACGGAATTAGTTATCATAAGAAATTTATCCTATAAATTCTCTTATGAATTATTCCGTTTAAACCAAGTTTTATTATAACTAACTTTATAATAAAACTAATTAGTTATCATAAGAAATTTATCCTATAAATTCTCTTATGAATTTTATTATAACTAACTTTATAATAAAACTAATTAATTATCATAAGAAATTTATCCTATAAATTCTCTTATGAATTATTCCGTTTAAACCAAGTTTTATTATAACTAACTTTATAATAAAACTAATTAGTTATCATAAGAAATTTATCCTATAAATTCTCTTATGAATTTTATTATAACTAACTTTATAATAAAACTAATTAATTATCATAAGAAATTTATCCTATAAATTCTCTTATGAATTATTCTGTTTAAACCAAGTTTTATTATAACTAACTTTATAATAAAACTAATTAATCTCTCCTTTTATTATGGAATAAATTTTATAAGAAATTTATAATCTTTCTTATTATGGAAAAATCAATTCATAATTGATTTTATAAAATTAAAATAAATCAATTCATGGATTATTTTAACTTCCATAAAAATAATAAATTTCTATAAATTTATTTATATAAATTTCTTTATACAAATTTATTTATCCATAATTTATAAAATAAATCGCGCTAGATTTACTTTATTAATTAAACCAAAATTAATTGGTTTTCTCCCCAATAAGTGGCCGGCCAACCAAGGAGGGTTGGCACCCTCTTTGGCCGGCCCAAACCGAGCCGAACCAACGCGAATTAAACTCATTTAATTCACCCAAAAAGCCTTCAAAAGACTTAGCCATTTTTTGCTTCCATTGCGCCACTGATTAACTCAGATTCGACTTATTTCTCTTGATCGGAAAATCTAATTTTCAACTCGTTTTAAATCCCTCGGATTACTCGTAGTGCGTGTGACTAAATAGGCTTTCGATTTATGTTGGCCGTCTATAATCAACAAATTATAGAACGATCATGAGTGGCACCTAGTAGTACATCATGATCCCCAATTAATCGAAAGATCAACGGTTTGACCTCAGAAGAAATTATTCTGAAACCCTTCAGCAGCTCTAATGAATCGTGCCTCATTCCCTTCACCACCTTATACCCACTTGGTTCAGGACATGGTCTGTTGTGTCAGTCCCCACTAGGTTGACTACGTCACACCTAGCCCAAGTAGTGTCTTTCTCGTCCTTTGGATTTCTAGTTACTCTCATGTATTTAAGAGACTTGCACTCATAACATGATGTACTCTGGCCAGAGATTTTGAGTAACAATCCGATGATAGGCCTGGGTATACATCTCCTCGCAAGGAGTGGTGAATCCTTTGTAGGTTGTTCAAACATCTTCGGGCACTTCGGCTTACACCCAATCATCCTGGGTCCACACCTCCTTGGAGATGCTTGCTTAAGATGTTAAAGTATAAGTCTCCATGACCAAGATGACTTGAACACCGCAAGTCAAAGGAACATCGCACTTAAGGCGCATTAAGAACTTCATTGACATATCTATATAGATTACCATATGAAGTCTTACAGCTAGTCACTCCAACGAACTAGTTCCCTTAACTAGCATCCATGTTTATCTCCGGACATCCCAATGTCACCAGCCAGTGAGAATCAACTGATTAGAGAATAACCCATGCTAGTCTCAACAGAATTGATATTGTCCGTTTTTATCAATTCATCGACTAGGGATATTTTCAATACTTCACATTTGCACATTTAGAGATAATCACTAGTTGTGATCCCATCACAAATTCTCTTATGCTGTGAGTTGTATTGCGGGCATTCAGTAGATGAGTTTAAGATCCCAATCAAATACACAAGCATGTATACTCAAATAGTGAATTATCATTTATTAAAATAAATGTTTACAATCATAAGGCGATTGCCTTAGGACACTTCTCTCATATCACTAACAAACTCCCACTTGGCCTAATGCCAATCGCTACGGTATCCAATACCACAAGCTCTAACATGACCCTCAAACTTGCTCTGAGGCAAGGCCTTTGTTAAAGGATCCGCTAAATTCCTTTCAGTGGGAATTTTCTCAATTTGTATGTCATTCCTACTTATAATCTCTCTGATCAGATGATAGCGGCGAAGCACGTGTTTGGATCGCTGATGAGACCTTGGTTCCTTTGCTTGTGCAATAGCTCCATTGTTGTCGCAGTAAACAGGCACTGCATCATCAATGGTTGGAACTACGCCAAGTTCAGAGACGAACTTCTTGATCCAGACTGCTTCCTTTGCTGCTTCCGAAGCTGCGATATATTCCGCTTCCGTGGTGGAATCCGCTACAGTGTCTTGTTTGGAACTTTTTCAACTTACTGCGCCTCCATTCAAAGTAAATACGTATCCAGACTGCGATTTGGAGTCATCCTTATCTGTCTGGAAACTGGCATCTGTATACCCACGTATTACCATATCTCCTTCTCCATATATTAGGAACACATCTTTAGTTCTTCTTAAGTACTTAAGGATTGTCTTAACAGCCACCCAGTGATCTATTCCTGGATCCGACTGGTATCTGCTTGTGACGCTCAAAGCATACGATACATCGAGCCTAGTACATAACATAGCATACATGATAGATCCTATCGCAGATGCATAGGGAATCTTGTTCATGCAAATCCTCTCGTCTTCTGTGCGCGGACACATAGACTTTGAAAGGTTGATCCCGTGCCTGATGGGAAGGTAACCTTTCTTGGATTCCGACATGCTAAACCTTTTTAGCACTCGGTCTATATATGTAGACTGCGAAAGACCAAACAACCTTTTCGATCTATCTCTATAGATTCTAATCCCAAGGATATAGGTTGCTTCTCCCAGGTCTTTCATGGAGAAAGTTTTGGACAACTAAATTTTAACTGTCTGTAAGACTGATATATCGTTTCCTATAAGTAAGATGTCATCGACATATAATACTAGGAATACGACTGCACTCCCACTAACCTTCTTGTACACACAAGGTTCGTCAGGATTTTGTGAGAAATCAAACTCTTTGATTGTCTCATCAAAATGGATGTTCCAGCTCCTAGATGCTTGCTTCAGTCCATATATGGATCGTCGAAGCTTGCATACTTTGGTTTTATCAACCGATGTGAAACCT
>JAGFNQ010006474.1:41800-53020 GCA_024364735.1 Boesenbergia rotunda
CTCTCATTGCTTATGTCCTTAAATAGGTTTAAGGGCATTGCCAACGTTACAAGAACCTATAGGGTCACACACATAGAGCAATAGATGGAGAATAAGTCCATATGATGGACCGAGAGTAATGAAGTCAAAGTTTGACTTTGGCTAAATATGGAAAGTCCATAAAAGGCAAGTTTGACTTGACTCAAATTAGACAACTTGAGTTGGACTCGAGTTTGATCCAAGTGTTGGATGAATCTAATCATGGGAGAATAATGAAGTCAAAGTTTGACTTTGGCTAAATATGGAAAGTCCATAAAAGGCAAGTTTGACTTGACTCAAATTAGACAACTTGAGTTGGACTCGAGTTTGATCCAAGTGTTGGATGAATCTAATCATGGGAGAATAATGAAGTCAAAGTTTGACTTTGGCTAAATATGGAAAGTCCATAAAAGGCAAGTTTGACTTGACTCAAATTAGACAACTTGAGTTGGACTCGAGTTTGATCCAAGTGTTGGATGAATCTAATCATGGGAGAATAATGAAGTCAAAGTTTGACTTTGGCTAAATATGGAAAGTCCATAAGAGGCAAGTTTGACTTGACTCAAGCCACATCACCTTGACTTGACCAAGTGATGACTTGTAATCATCATCAAGGCTAAGTAACCTCCCCATTTGAATTTTGAATTCAAATAAGGGGTTATGAAGGTGGTGGCCGGCCACTTAATGGCCAATAATGGCCATTAAGTGGCCTGCCACTTATACACACAATATGAGTTTTTTTTGTGTGTGATTGATTCTTCTCCCAACCAGTTTTTGGTTTTGGCTCTCCCTCTCCTCTCATCTTGCCGAGACCCCAAAAGTGCTAGCACACTTTTTGGCTCTCCTCTCCACTCTCTTGCTTGTGTGGATACTTCTAGAGGGTTGCTACTTTGCATCCTTGAGATCCGACACCAACCGAGGAGCGAGCGGGAATTGCGGGGCACGCATCGAAGGTAGTTTTTCTCTTCTCTAATAGATCTAGGTTGTAGATCGGTTTTGAAGCATGTAAACGAGCACTCGTAAATTTTTGAAATGATTTTCTTCGCTCGGATCCTTTCTATTGGGGCTTTCGGGGTTTCCGCGATGCGAAAAAGCGGTTTTCGCGGCCCGAAAAACCCTACAGATTTATCATGATATTCTTCTATCTTCTTCCACAACTCACATGCATCTTTATATTCACCTACACAACTCAAAACGTTGTTAGGCAAAATATTTATCAAAATGCTAATTACCTTCTTATTGGCGCTAGCATTTTCTTGTTGCTTTTTGTCCCAATATCTAGGACGAAGCCTCTTTCCGTGCTTGTCCTTTGGAACTTCGAAGGGCTCTTCAAGGGCAATTCATAGTTCCCACTCCATTCCGAACCACGTCTCGATCCTTGCCCTCCAAAATTGAAGTCTTCATGATCGTAGGGCGGTGGAGTGTAGATGTCTTCCCCAAGTTTGTCTTTCATGGTTCTCCCCTCTAGCTTTTGCTCTTCTTGGCGGTTAGTCCAATCACGAGCGGTCCTTCACTCTGATACCAATTGTAGGATCGTTTGTGTCCGCTAGAGGGGGTGAATAGCGATTTTCGGATCTTTCTTGTACCTGCGTTGTTAGTTGCGCAGCGGAAATATACAATAAAATAGAACTAACAACGAGAAACAATGCTAACAATACCTATTTACTTGGTATCCACCCCGGCCGGGTGACTAATCCAAGAATCCGTCGGTGGATCACTCCCCGGATAACCTCCGGCTAGCTCTCGTCGCTCCTTGTGGGTGGAGAAACCTCACCACAACACCTTGAGAACCTCTGAGCACAAAGACTACTGTTTGGCCCTTAACCAAGACCAAACTCGTCAAAAATCTCAGCCACCACGAAGTCCTCTTTAAATAGGACTCGGGCTGAAACCCTCACCACCAGTTGACTGCTCCAAGGGCAGTCAACTGGTGCCAGCCAAATTCGACCGTTGCACCCCAACGTTCGAATTTTAGCCAACTCACCAGCCACCTACCAGTCGACTACTCTTGGGGCAGTCGACTGGTCACCAGCTGAATCCCTTCCCGAGTACATTCACACAACACTCGATCCTTACGACTCGACTGACTCCTCATCCGCAGCCTCGACTATTGCCTTCGCGCCCTCTTCATCTTCGGCTCCCGTCCCTCGGATGCATGCAAGCCTCCAGCTTGCCTCCATGCCATCCTTCACGCATGCCTCGAAGTCCGCGCCCATCAGTTCATCGTCCCTGCTCTCCCAAGTCCCTCAGATGCGCACGTAAGCCTCCAGCTTGCCTCCATGCCATCCTTCACCGTATCGAGGTCATCCAATCAAGTCCATATGTGTAACCTGTACAACCTGCACACTCAACATACACATATAAGAATACAAGGGAAAACCTAACTTAAACCCTTTGCCCAAACATCAAAACCTATGGTCACTCCTGACCATCTTAGGACCGATTACTCCAACAGAAGCTGCTAGGACTATGCTTAATGCATATTCCCTTCCTAGCTACTTTTGGGCCGAAGCGGTTAACACCGCTTGTTACATTCAAAATCGGGTTTTGGTACGTAGGTTCTAGGAAAAACACCCTTTGAACTATGGAATGGGAGAGTACCACAAGTCCACTACTTTAGGATCTTTGGATGTAAAGTTTATATTCTAAATACCAAAGATGACCTACGGAAGTTTGAGTCAAAAGCCGATGAAGGAATTCTAGTTGGATACTCATCAAATAGTAGAGGTTATAGAGTTTACAATAAAAGGACAAAAGTGATTGAGGAGTCCTCAAATGTTAACTTTGATGAGTCAGCAAATACCTATCCTAGAAAAGCCTCAATTGATAAGGATATAGAAGAGGTCCAACCCCTTGCCCAAAGAATCCAAGACCTACATTTGGAAGGCAATGATAAAGGGGGAGTACGGAGTACCCTAGAGGATGAAGAAGAAGTAGTTAATGAACCTACAACCTCTAGGCCCTTGAGACATCATCAAGATCACCCTATTGACCAAATAGTGGGTGATGTCACTCAAGGAGTAAGGACTAGGTCCTATTTTAGGGACCAAACTAGTCAAATAGCATTAATCTCTCAATAAAAACCTAAGTCTATTGATGAAGCATTGGGAGATGTAGATTGGGTTCTAGCCATGCAAGAAGAACTAAACCAATTTGAGAGAAGTGAGGTTTGGGAGTTGGTTCCTAGGCCAAATGATTGCACCATTGTAACCACAAGATGGTTCTTTAGGAACAAGTTAGATGACCAAGGCAAAATCACTAGGAACAAGGCTAGATTGGTAGCTAGGGGGTTTAACCAAGTTGAGGGATTAGATTATGATGAGACTTATGCCCCCGTAGCTAGATTAGAGTCCATTAGAATTCTACTAGCCTATGCCACTCACATGGGTTTCACACTTCACCAAATGGATGTGAATTCGACATTCCTTAATGGGATCATTAAGGAAGAGGTCTATGTAGAACAACCCCTCGGGTTTGAGGACCCTAATTATTCAAGACACGTTTACAAATTGAGAAAAACCTTATATGGATTGAAACAAGCTCCCCGGGCTTGGTATGAAAGGTTTTCTTCATTTCTAGTGTCTAAGGGGTTTAGGAGAGGAACAATTAACCCTACTTTGTTTCTAAAATCTAAGGATAAGGGCGTATTTGTTGCCCAAGTGTATGTAGATGATATCATTTTTGGGTCAACAAATAATGACTTCTTACAAGAATTCATCAAATGTATGGAAGATGAATTTGAGATGA
Organism: Boesenbergia rotunda; assembly: GCA_024364735.1. Lineage (NCBI taxonomy): Eukaryota > Viridiplantae > Streptophyta > Magnoliopsida > Zingiberales > Zingiberaceae > Boesenbergia > Boesenbergia rotunda. The sequence continues at coordinate 45,566 of JAGFNQ010006474.1, forward strand.
GTCTTGTAGGAGAGCTAACCTTCTTTTTAGGACTTCAAGTCAAGCAAACTAATGAAGGAACACATGTTTTTCAAATCAAATATGCTAAGGAAATGTTGAAGAAATTTGGCCTAGAAAATGCTAAGGTAGCATCTACCCCCATAGGAACAAATGTAAAAATGGATAGTGACCTTGAAGGGAAAATGGTAGACTCTAAGCAATATAGGAGCATGATTGGTAGCCTACTATATCTAACCGCTAGTAGACCCGATATACTTTTTGCGGTAGATATGCGTGCAAGGTACCAATCTTGTGCCAAAGAGTCCCATTTAGTTGTAGTCAAGAGGATCCTAAGGTATGTCAAAGGTACCCTCAATGTCGGACTTTAGTATCCTAGAACCCCTAGTGTTGATCTTATTGGATACACCGACTTGGACTATGCGGGTTGTAAGCTAGATAGGAAAAGTACTAGTGAAGGGTGTCAATTCCTTGGGTCTTCCTTAGTTGGTTGGAGTAGTAGGAAACAACCATGCGTTGCCCTATCAACAACGGAGGCGGAATATGTGGCAATGGGTGTAACGCCCATAAAATCCTCTCAATTTTTACATGAACACTAATATGAATATTAGTACAATTCTTGTAGGTGGAATTCTAGTATAATTCTTAACGGGCTTTATGTGGGTTTTTAGAAAATAAATAAATAAATAAAAGGGGAAAGAACCAAAAAAAATAGTAATTGCCAAGGTTTGAACATTGGACCTTAGGTGGTAGCAAAGCCTTATGATGCATGGGATAAGCAATAGCCCTAGCAAGGGTGTGCTATTAGAGAGGAGAGGAAAATTATGGTTAAGGGTAGGGAATGTGAAGAGACACTATGTGAAGAAGGTGAAGAGACACTTGTGAAGAGACAAAAAGGCATTATAAATTCTCTTCTTCCTCCTTCTTCCATCCCCCATCGAAATCCCATCTCCCTCTCCCATTTCCAAAAAAATCTCATCTAGGATCTCTCCCCTTGGAAAGCTTCACAAGAGGACTCCCTCTTGAAGATCCAAAGTTTCCTACAATGCTACAAGGCAAGGGGTCTTTTAAGGTCAAGAAGGTCTTCACTTTCTCTTCTATTTAAGGTTTATAACCAAGACAACAAGAGATAAGACTCCCTCACCTGTGGTATAATAGTTTTCTATGTTGTCTATCATGATTTAAGTTTTGCTTGGGATCTATGTTGAGAAAACTATGGATTAGGGTTTCTACAAGTTTCGGCCAAGCATGGTTTTTGGGTTTGGGATGATGTTAAAACCTCACTTATAATTCCTAATGCTTTTCCATGATAAATAAAGAATAAATTATGAGTTGTGAAATTTTTGTAGCACCCAAGGCACCCTACAAGTTTCGGCCACCATCCCATTTCCATGGTTAGGATTAGATCTAACCATCCAAGTATGCTTATTATGATTCACTATGATATAATGGATGTTAATTGTGAATTATATGAATTTTTCCATGGGCTTAAGACCCTTATAAGTTTCGGCCAAGACCAAATGTTAGGGCTAGGAGCTAGGGTTAGCCCAATCATGTGTTCTAATGGCTTCCTATGGCATTGTATGTATTGTGTTGGATGTTAATTATGAATTATATGAATTTTCCATGGACTTGTGGCCCCTTTAGGGTTTCGGCCAAGACCTAATCTAGGGCTAGGAATTAGGGTTAGCCCCAATCGCGTGTTCTAATGGTTTCCTATGGTATTGTATGAATTTTAACCCTAACTTTATGTGCTATGCATCATGATCTTGTATGCTTATATTATGTGTCATGTTTTAGTAGGATTATTTATCGATGTTTTAAACCATATGGCATGAACATATGTATTATGATATGTATATTATGATTATGTAGACCTATGTATGTTTTATGTGGAATGTCATGAACCTATGTAGTATACATCATGTTCATATGGATCCTACCCATGCATGCTTTATGATAGATACCATGATCATGTATGCTATGTGCTACGTACCATGTATGTAAAAACTTATCTATGCATGCTTACCTTATGTACCATGATCATGCAAGCTTTATGAACTAAGATTATGTTTATGCCTTAAGGCATGATTATGTATGTATGTCATGCCTTATGAATGAAGATGATGTTCATGCCTCTAAGGCATAATAATGTGTGCATGACATACCTTATGAATGAAAATGATGTTCATGCCTTTAAGGCATAATGATGTTATGCATTAACTATGAATGATGAAATGCTAAGTATGCTTTATATCATGCTTCATGTATTAAGATCATGTTATGTCTTTAATGATGTTATGTAAGTTCCATGAATGATGAAATACCAAGAGTATTTCTTATGATGTAAAAAGAAGCATGTGAAACTATTTTACTTTATGGATGGGCTTGTACCGGACCCAAATAAGGTCCAAGGGATGGGCTCCTCATGAAAGCGTCGGTTCAGGACTACCGCAGCTGTCCTTGGTTCTGGGACTACCGCAGCTGTCTAACAGGGATGGGCTCCTCATGAAAGCCTCGGTTCTGGACTACCGCAGCTGCCCTAGGTTGAAGGTAACCTAGTACCCTAGTAGGTCAAGACTAGCTACCTCGCATTTACTAAGGGATGCGCTCAAATGATGGATGTATGTATGTGGTACAAACCGGGACCCCCATGATGTTATGATTTATGTTTAAGTATTTATAAATATGATTTTCAAATAAGCATCCTTATGTTATGTGCATTTAACTCATGCATTCATTCATGTTATGCATCTATGTTATGTCAAGAACCATGTCATGTCAAGTATGTCATATGCTTATGTTTATGTCAAGAACCATGTCATGTCAAGTATGTTCATATGCTTATATTTTATGTCAAGTACTTCTTATGTCATGAACTCTATGCACCTTCATTTCATGTTAAGCACTTCTATATGATTATGTATTTTCATGTACATCTATATGCCTTTTCATGTCAAATGCTTTATGAATACTCTCTCATGATATGTTTTGTTTTATGTTACACTCTCCATGATATGTCTTTCTATTGACTATATTTGACGTATGGTTTTAGTAAATAGGAAAGAGTCTTACTAAGCCTATGTGCTTATAAGTTTTACTTTCTTATACCGCAGATCAAGCAAGAGGATATTAAGCTAAGGGAAGCAGCAGGAGGGGCAAGTGTGTGTGTGTGGCAGTGACATGGCAAAAGAAAAAGAAAAATATTCTAATACTTATACTTTGTCACATGTCTTATATTTTGCATTGTCCTCTTTAGTTTCATGCTATACTTATGATGATTTTGTCTAAAAACACACTTACCACTTATGTTGCTTATGAACAACTTATGTGATTTTTATATCATGCTTTATCGCTACACTTATCATTGCTAAATTATGATGTTAACATGCTATACCATGATGTGTTCATTTAGAACAATAAGTTGGCTTAAGCTTGATGGTAGGATAAGTTATGTTTAATGCAAGTATGTTCAAGAATGTTATGTCTCACATGCTATGTTTTATGTTATGACAAATGCTAAGTTTACCAAGTAACCATGTTTAAGAATGATAGCTAAGATACATCAACATGTTTCAAGTTTTAATTGCATGGTTTAAACGCATATGTATAAAGTTTTAAATTATTCCGCTGCATTAAGATCTCCATATGCATATATGTATGTTCGCGTAGTGCCGCCTTCCGCCTACATCGTAGGACGGGAAGGGGGCATTACAGGTTGGTATCAGAGCCAGTTTGCCATCTCACTACACACACATCAAGCCTTCTTCCTGCTATTGTGACTGGGTGCATGTTGACATGGATGCGGGTTCGTAATTTTAAAATTAATTACGTGCAGCGGAAAGTTTAGCATAAATAATTTCTCAAATTATTTAACCACACATCTAAGCATGCAATTTTATCTTGTGTAGACATGATCATATATTTAAAATTTTGCAGAAACATAAACTAATTTATGTATTACCTCGCGTAACTCGAAGGAAGGGACGAGATCCAACCGTAAGTGTCCCTTGGAAGCTCCGCCTCTATTCGCGTCCACGTCGAGTATCTTCGGGATGACTTCGCAAAGCCACGAGTTTCATGTTCTCGAGAACTACTAGATTCTCCGAAAACGCGACAAGAAAAACCAAGAGAGAAGTCGGAAGACTAACCACAAAAGGATGGCCGGAATCAAAATTCCGACGAAGCAAAAGAAGAGGCTTGCGGCAAAAAGATCCTTGCAGCAAACTCTAATTCCGGCAGCACCTTCTTCCGGCCAAGAGATGGCCGGAGCTTCCTGTAGGGTTTTTCGGGCCGCGAAAACCACTTTTTCGCGTCGCGGAAACCCCAAAAGCCCCAATAGAAAGGATCCGAGCGAAGAAAACCATTTCAAAAATTTACGAGTGCTCGTTTACATGCTTCCAAACCGATCTACGACCTAGATCTATTAGAGAAGAGAAAAAATTACCTTCGATGCGTGCCCCGCAATTCCCGCTCGCTCCTCGGTTGGTGTCGGATCTCAAGGATGCAAAGTAGCAACCCTCTAGAAGTATCCACACAAGCAAGAGAGTGGAGAGGAGAGCCAAAAAGTGTGCTAGCACTTGATTGGGTCTCGGCAAGATGAGAGGAGAGGGAGAGCCAAAACCGAAAACTAGTTGGGAGAAGAATCAATCACACACAAAAAAAAACTCATATTGTGTGTATAAGTGGCAGGTCACTTAATGGCCATTATTGGCCATTAAGTGGCCGGCCACCACCTTCCATAACCCCCTTATTTGAATTCAAAATTCAAATGGGGAGGTTACTTAGCCTTGATGATGATGCCAAGTCATCACTTGGTCAAGTCAAGGTGATGTGGCTTGAGTCAAGTCAAACTTGCCTCTTATGGACTTTCCATATTTAGCCAAAGTCAAACTTTGACTTCATTATTCTCCCATGATTAGATTCATCCAACACTTGGATCAAACTCGAGTCCAACTCAAGTTGTCTAATTTGAGTCAAGTCAAACTTGCCTTTTATGGACTTTCCATATTTAGCCAAAGTCAAACTTTGACTTCATTATTCTCCCATGATTAGATTCATCCAACACTTGGATCAAACTCGAGTCCAACTCAAGTTGTCTAATTTGAGTCAAGTCAAACTTGCCTTTTATGGACTTTCCATATTTAGCCAAAGTCAAACTTTGACTTCATTACTCTCGGTCCATCATATGGACTTATTCTCCATCTATTGCTCTATGTGTGTGACCCTATAGGTTCTTGTAACGTTGGCAATGCCCTTAAACCTATTTAAGGACATAAGCAATGAGAGGTATCTAGCAACACATCATTGCTACCCAAGTTACAAGAATGTCGAGATCCAACATCACCATTGTGACTAATAATTGTGACCATCACAATATGTGACAACGTCCTTCTATCCTCGATATCTAGATTGATCTTTCATGAGGCATAGACCGTGTCATCCTCCAATCAATCTATGTGTCTTGAACTCCAAGTAGACTCACTATAATCAAATAAGCTCAATATCTCATATTGCCTTATTTGGGCATGGCCATGCACTTAGTGATCTCACTCTATCAAGACTATGATATCTCTCCCGTCATATAGGAGGGATAGATCCCATCTACATCACTCACATCCCTCCGCATAATTTGTTACATACCCAGTAATCGCCTTTATAGTCCACCCAGTTACGGGTGACGTTTGACGAAACCAAAGTACATAACTCCTTATGTAGGGAACTATGGTGACTTCAGGTCTAAGGACTAATAGTCATACTAATAGTCACATGAGAAAGTATATGACACTCATATAACGATCCATGATACTTTCTCATGGCGGGCCATTCAGTATACATTCTCTAATGTATACCCATGTGTCAACTTGATATCTCATATCCATGACTTGTGAGATCAAGTCATCATGTTGACCTACATGCTAGTCTCTATGCATTAACATTGTCCTTGAATGTTAATACTTGACTAGGAATAATTAAAAGTAGTGTTCTCTATATCATCTCACTATCGATTCAACTAATCGATTGATATAGATAAGAACCTTCTACTCAAGGACGTTATTATACTAAGTTATTTGGCACCAATACACATAAGTACAATAACCATAAGAAATGCCTTTATATATAAGAAATATATATACAAGAATATGATACAATGAGTCCAAAAAGTAATCATCATATGATTGGCTCTAGGGCTCTCACTAACAATCTCCCACTAGCACTAGTGCCAATCGCTGTAGTATCTAATACCCAATGACCTAGTGTGACCATCATGCTTATCTGTGCCAAAGCCTTGGTCAAGGGATCTGCGACGTTAGCCTCTGTGGGTACTCTGCAAATCTTCACATCTCCTCGATCGATGATCTCTCGAATGAGATGGAATCGCCGTAGTATGTGTTTGGTCCGCTGGTGTGAGCGAGGTTCCTTAGCCTGCGCAATAGCTCCATTGTTGTCACAATAGAGCTCTACGGGATCAGATATGCTAGGAACCACCCCAAGCTCAGTGATGAACTTGCGGATCCAAACTGCCTCCTTTGCTGCCTCTGATGCAGCAATATACTCAGCTTCTGTTGTAGAATCTGCAACTGTGTCCTGCTTCGAACTCTTCCAGCTCACAGCTCCGCCATTCAAGCAAAACACGAACCCTGACTGCGATCTGTAATCATCCTGGTCGGTTTGGAAGCTGGCATCAGTGTAACCCTTTACAACTAGATGCTCATCGCCTCCAAATATCAAAAAATATTCCTTAGTCCTTCTCAAGTACTTAAGGATATTCTTGACCGCTATCCAGTGACGTTCACCTGGATCTGACTGGTACCTGCTCGTCATGCTCAAAGCATACGAGACATCAGGACGAGTACATAACATGGCGTACATGATAGATCCTATGGCAGAAGCATAAGGGATCTTATCCATGCGGTCTCTCTCCTCTCTAGAAGAGGGACTCTGAGTCTTCGAAAGACTCACACCATGTGACATTGGCAGAATTCCTCTCTTGGAATTCTGCATGGCAAAACGGTGTAATACCGTATCGATGTATGTACTCTGACTTAGGCCAAGCAATCTCTTAGATCTATCTCTATAGATCTTAATGCCTAGAATGCAGGCTGCTTCACCTAAGTCCTTCATTGCGAAACAAGTCCCCAACCAAGTCTTCACAGACTGTAGCGAAGGGATGTTGTTCCCAATGAGTAGTATGTCATCTACATACAAAACAAGGAAGACAACTGTGCTCCCACTAACCCTTTTGTAGACACAAGGTTCATCTTCATTCTTGATGAAACCAAACTGTTTGATTGCATCATCGAATCGAAGATTCCAGCTTCGAGAAGCTTGCTTTAGTCCATAAAGGGACTTATGCAGCTTGCATACTCTACCAGTATGCTTTGGATCTACAAAACCCTCAGGTTGTGTCATGTACACTTCCTCGAGGAGGTTTCCATTCAGAAAACGCAGTTTTGA
>JAGFNQ010006474.1:77931-104535 GCA_024364735.1 Boesenbergia rotunda
ACACTTGGATCAAACTCGAGTCCAACTCAAGTTGTCTCATATGTGTGTATAAGTGGCAGGTCACTTAATGGCCATTATTGGCCATTAAGTGGCCGGCCACCACCTTCCATAACCCCCTTATTTGAATTCAAAATTCAAATGGGGAGGTTACTTAGCCTTGATGATGATGCCAAGTCATCACTTGGTCAAGTCAAGGTGATGTGGCTTGAGTCAAGTCAAACTTGCCTCTTATGGACTTTCCATATTTAGCCAAAGTCAAACTTTGACTTCATTATTCTCCCATGATTAGATTCATCCAACACTTGGATCAAACTCGAGTCCAACTCAAGTTGTCTAATTTGAGTCAAGTCAAACTTGCCTTTTATGGACTTTCCATATTTAGCCAAAGTCAAACTTTGACTTCATTATTCTCCCATGATTAGATTCATCCAACACTTGGATCAAACTCGAGTCCAACTCAAGTTGTCTAATTTGAGTCAAGTCAAACTTGCCTTTTATGGACTTTCCATATTTAGCCAAAGTCAAACTTTGACTTCATTACTCTCGGTCCATCATATGGACTTATTCTCCATCTATTGCTCTATGTGTGTGACCCTATGGTTCTTGTAACGTTGGCAATGCCCTTAAACCTATTTAAGGACATAAGCAATGAGAGGTATCTAGCAACACATCATTGCTACCCAAGTTACAAGAATGTCGAGATCCAACATCACCATTGTGACTAATAATTGTGACCATCACAATATGTGACAACGTCCTTCTATCCTCGATATCTAGATTGATCTTTCATGAGGCATAGACCGTGTCATCCTCAAATCAATCTATGTGTCTTGAACTCCAAGTAGACTCACTATAATCAAATAAGCTCAATATCTCATATTGCCTTATTTGGGCATGGCCATGCATATAGGAGGGATAGATCCCATCTACATCACTCACATCCCTCCGCATAATTTGTTACATACCCAGTAATCGCCTTTATAGTCCACCCAGTTACGGGTGACGTTTGACGAAACCAAAGTACATAACTCCTTATGTAGGGAACTATGGTGACTTCAGGTCTAAGGACTAATAGTCATACTAATAGTCACATGAGAAAGTATATGACACTCATATAACGATCCATGATACTTTCTCATGGCGGGCCATTCAGTATACATTCTCTAATGTATACCCATGTGTCAACTTGATATCTCATATCCATGACTTGTGAGATCAAGTCATCATGTTGACCTACATGCTAGTCTCTATGCATTAACATTGTCCTTGAATGTTAATGCTTGACTAGGAATAATTAAAAGTAGTGTTCTCTATATCATCTCACTATCGATTCAACTAATCGATTGATATAGATAAGAACCTTCTACTCAAGGACGTTATTATACTAAGTTATTTGGCACCAATACACATAAGTACAATAACCATAAGAAATGCCTTTATATATAAGAAATATATATACAAGAATATGATACAATGAGTCCAAAAAGTAATTATCATATGATTGGCTCTAGGGCTTCTCCGGCAGCAGGTGGTGGTCGGCAGGGAAAGGGCAGGGGCAGCCGGCTGGTGCTCCTTCTTGGGGCTGGTTGGCGCACGGCAAGAAGGGGAGAAGAGAAGGAGGAAAGAGAGGGAGAGAGCCTATGCCTTTTTCTTTTCGATTATTTTTCAAGTCTTGCCTTGGGTCCTTTATATAGTAGCCTCTCAACCATCAAGACTCTCAAATATGGAATAACTTATTCCATCATGTCAAGTTTGATTTTATATCATGGTTAAAATCATATTTTAATTCATGATAAAATCAATCAAGTCTCTTCTCTCCTATGAAATAAATTTCCTTATCATGGTAAATCAATCCATGATTGATTTTATAAAATAAACCAATCCATGGTTCATTTTAATTTCCATGAAGAAATAAACCAAACCTTGGTTTATTATAAAACAAACCACACTTGGTTATTTTATAAATTGATCCAAAAACTTGGTTCTCTCCCTTTGTTGTGGCCGGCCAAGCAAAGAGGATGGAGGCCCTCTTTGGCCGGCCCATCCAAGCCACGCCCCAATGAATTAAACTTATTTAATTCATCTATTAAGTCTTCAAAAGACTTAGCCATTTTACGCTTCCGATGCGTCTCTGAAAAATTCAGATTCGACTTATCGTTTGGCTCAACCAAACCTAATCTCTCTTGATTGGAAAATCTAATTTTCAACTCGTTTTAAATCCCTCGGATTACTCGTAGTGCGTGTGACTAAATAGGCTTTCGATTTATGTTGGTCGTCTATAATTAATCAATTATAGAACGATCATGAGTGGCACCTAGTAGTACATCATGATCCCCAATTAATCGAAAGATCAACGGTTGACCTCAGAAACAATTCTGAAACCCTTCAGCAGCTATAATGAATCGTGCCCCATTCCCTTCACCATCTTATACCCACTTGGTTCAGGACATGGTCTATGTGTGTCAGTCCCCACTAGGCTGACTACGTCACACCTAGCCCAAGTAACGTTTTCTCGTCCTACGGATTCTAATTACTCTCATGTATTTAAGAGATTCATACTCTGAACATGTCATGCTCTGGCCAGAGGCTTCGAGTAACAATCCGACGATAGGCCTCGGGTATACATCTCCTCGCAAGGAGTGGTGAATCCTTTGTAGGCTGTTCAAACATCTTCGGGCACTTCGGCTTATACCCAATCATCCTGGGTCCACACCTCCTTGGAGATGCTTGCTTAAGATGTCAAAGTATAAGTCTCCATGACCAAGATGACTTGAACACCGCAAGTCAAAGGAACATCGCACTTAAGCTGCAGTAAGAACTTCACTGACATATCTATATGTAGACTACCATATGAAGTTTTACAGCCAGTCACTCCAATGAACTAGTTCCCTTAACTAGCATTCATGTTTATCTCCGGACATCTCAATGTCACCAGCCAGTGAGAATCAGCTGATTAGAGAATAACCCATGCTAGTCTCAACAGAATTGATAGTGTCCGTATTTATCAATTCATCGACTAGGGACAATTTCAATACTTCACAATTGCACATGTAGAGATAATCACTAGTTGTGAATTCATCACAAATTCTCTCATGCTGTGAATTGTATTGCGGACATTCAGTAAATGAGTTTAAGATCTCAATCAAATACACAAACATGTATACTCAAATAGTGAATATTCATTTATTAAAATAAATGATTACAATCATAAGGCGATTGCCTTAGGACACTTCTCTCATATCACTAACAAACTCCCACTTGGCCTAATGCAATCGCTACGGTACCCAATACCACAGGCTCTAACATGACCCTCAAACTTGCTTTGAGGCAAGGCCTTAGTTAAAGGATCCGCTAAATTCCTTTCAGTGGGAATTTTCTCAATTTGTATATCATTCCTACTTATAATCTCTCTGATCAGATGATAGCGGCGAAGCACATGTTTGGATCGCTGATGAGACCTTGGTTCCTTCGCTTGTGCAATAGCTCCATTGTTGTCGCAGTAAACCGGTATTGCTTCATCAATGGTTGGAACCACACCAAGTTCTGAGACAAACTTCTTGATCCAGACTGCTTCCTTTGCTGCTTCCGAAGCTGCAATATATTCCGCTTCCGTGGTAGAATCCGCTACGGTGTCTTGCTTGGAACTCTTCCAACTTATTGCGCCTCCATTCAAAATAAATACGTATCCGGACTGAGATTTGGAGTCATCCTTATCTGTCTGGAAACTGGCATCTGTATACCCACGTATTACCATATCACCTTCTCCATATATTAGGAACACATCCTTAGTGCTTCTTAAGTACTTGAGGATTGTCTTGACAGCCGCCCAATGATCCATTCCTGGATCAGACTGGTATCTGCTTGTGACGCTCAGAGCATACGATACATCGGGCCTAGTACATAACATAGCATACATGATAGATCCTATCGCGGATGCATAAGGAATCTTATTCATGCAAATCCTCTCGTTTTCTGTGCGCGGACACATAGACTTCGAAAGGTTGATCCCATGCCTGATGGGAAGGTAACCTTTCTTGGATTCCGACATGCTAAACCTTTCTAGCACTCGGTCTATATATGTAGACTGCGAAAGACCAAGCAATCGTTTTGATCTATCTCTATAGATTCTAATCCCAAGGATATAGGTTGCTTCTCCCAGGTCTTTCATGGAGAAAGTTTTGGACAACCAAATTTTAACTGACTGTAAGACTGATATATCGTTTCCTATAAGTAATATGTCATCGACATATAACACTAGGAATACGACTGCACTCCCACTAACCTTCTTGTACACACAAGGTTCGTCAGGATTTTGTGAGAAATCAAACTCTTTGATTGTCTCATCAAAACGGATGTTCCAGCTCCTGGATGCTTGCTTTAGTCCATATATGGATCGTCGAAGCTTGCATACTTTGGTTTTATTAACCGATGTGAATCCTTCAGGTTGTATCATGTATACATCCTCAAGCAGGTTTCCATTAAGGAAAGTTGTTTTCACATCCATTTGCCATATCTCATAATCATAATGAGCTGCTATGGCCAGGAGCATCCGAATGGATTTAAGCATAGCTACTGGTGAATAGGTTTCATCATAATCAATTCCTTGTTTCTGACGATATCCTTTTGCCACTAATCTAGCCTTAAAGGTAATAACATTACCTTCCATGTCGGTTTTCTTCTTGAAAACCCACTTGCACCCTATAGGCTTAATCCCTTCAGGTGGGTTAACCAAGTCTCATACTTGATTTTTGTACATGGAATCCATTTCCGACTTCATGGCTTCAAGCCATTTATCCCTTTCTAAATTTTTCAGAATATCTTCATAACTGATAGGTTCGTCATTGTTAATGAGTAACACGTCGTTCGATTTACTTATGAGAAATCCGTATCTCTCTGGAATATTGCGTGTCCTATCAGACCTACGATGAAGTGGTGTTGTTTTAGGTTCAACTGATAGCTCATCATTATGAGTTATTGGTTGTGGGTCTAGACTAGGTGTCTCTGTAATGTCTATTGGAGTTTCTTGAACTTCTTCAAGTTCAATGCTACTCCCACTGTTTTCTTGTAAAAGAAATTCTTTTTCTAGAAATACAGCATGCCTTGAAACAAACACCTTTTGTTCCAAGGGATGATAGAATTGGTAACCTTTCATTTCCTTAGGGTATCCAATAAATAGACATTTATCAGACTTCGCATCCAATTTGTTTGATACAGTCCGCTTTACATAAGCAGGACAACCTCATATCTTTAGGTGAGATAAATGAGGTTTCTTACTATTCCACGTCTCATATGGAGTAGTAGAGACTACCTTGGTCGGGACTCTGTTTAGTAAGTAAACAGCTGTCTTAAGCGCATAGCCCCAAAAGGATTTTGGAAGAGTTGCATGATTCATCATAGATCTAACCATGTCCATCAAGGTTCGGTTACGCCTCTCAGATACACCATTATGCTGTGGTGTATATGGCGGAGTCCATTGAGACAATATCCCATTGTCCCTAAGATAATCTTGAAACTCTTGACTTAAGTATTCACCACCCCGATCGGATCGAAGTATCTTAATACTTTTGCCAAGCTGTTTCTCTACTTCACTTCTGAACTTTTGAATTTCTCAAAAGCTTCAGATTTGTGTTTCATTAAGAACACATACCCGAATCGTGAGTGATCATCGATAAAGGTAATGAAGTAACTATAACCTCCTTGTGCAAGAGTTGACATTGGTCCACATACATCAGTATGTATTAGACCAAGCAATTCTCCCACTGGTTTACCTTTTCCGGAAAAGGGTAATTTGGTCATCTTGCCTTTTAAGCATGATTCGCATGTATTAAATGAACCGGGTTCAAATGATTCCAGAATTCCACATCGGTGTAATTTGGTCATGCGTTTCTTACTTACATGGCCAAGACGACAATGCCACGTATAGGAGTCTATTTGATTATCTATTCGAGCACGTTTGTTGCTAACTTCGATATTGAAAACGTCACTGGATAAATCTAACGTGTAGATACCATTGCATAAAGTTCCGGTCCCATAAAGAACACCATTTAAAGTTATGTAACAGCAATTGTTACTAAAAATTAAATGATAACCCTTTTCATTCAAGCATGAAATAGATACAATGTTCTTTATTAATGAAGGAATAAAATAACAATTATCCAATTCTAAGACAAGTCCAGTAGGGAGCTTTAGCAAATATGTTCCGATGGCAACAGCAGCAATCTTTGCTCCATTTCCAACTCGCAAATTCGCTTCTCCCTTGACGAGTCTTCTTCTATTCCTTAGCCCCTGTATGTCATTACATATATGTGAGCTACACCCAGTATCAAGTACCCAGGTGTACGAGGAAATAGAGTGACATTCAATAACGAAGATACCTGAAGAGGATGGGGCATCGGATGCCTTCTTCTTCAAGGACTCAAGATAAACCTTGCAGTTTCTTCGCCAGTGGCCCTCCTTGCCGCAGTGATGGCAAGTGTCTTTTGGTGCCTTTTCAATCTTTTTGGCCTTTTTCTTCCTTCCCTTATTTTGTTCTTTGGGCTTCCTCTTAGAGCCTTTCTTTGAGGAACCAACTAACAGTACCGTCCTCTGATCCTGCTTTACAGAAGGCTCTACAGTCATCAGCAGGTTAAGCAACTCAGGAATGGTAGTCTCCAGTTTGTTCATCTGATAGTTCATCACAAATTGTGAGTAACTCTTGGGCAAACAATGCAGAATTAAGTCAATACTTAGTTCGTGATCCATTGCAAATCCGAGTGTGCCTAGTCGCTCAATGTACCCCAACATCTTCAACACAAACTGTGAGACAGAAGTGTCTTCCTGCATCTTAGAGGTGAAGAGGAGTTTGGAGACCTCAAACCTTTCGGATCTCGCCTGCTCGTCAAACAACTCATGAAGATGGAAGGCGATGGTATGAGCATCCATATGCTCATGCTGCTTTTGTAGCTCAGGTACCATAGCGGCCAGCATGATGCAACTCGCAAGTTCAGAATCGGTCACATGTTTCTGATAGGCCACTAATTGGTCTGGAGTTGCATCTTCAGGAGGATGGTTGGGAAGTTGTTCTTCAAGGACATAAGCAAGCTTTTCTGCCTTGAGGACTATCCTCAGGTTTCGAAGCCAGTCCATGAAGTTTGGCCCAGTCAGCTTATTGATGTCCAAAATGGAACGCAAATTCAGAGAAGACATGATCAGGTGATTATCCTAGAAATACAAATTGAGCTTATGTGATAAGAATGATAAAGAATGCATCAATATACATTAATTAAATCCTATTTATTTTTCGAATTGAATAACCCTTTTTATCAATTCGGGAGATCGTAGGAACATCTCCAAATAGGCTGATATCCAACCATAGATAAGAACAACCATGGCTAGAGTCCATCAAGTTATTCTTAGCTATGAAGGTAGGTAATTATACCGATTACATATTATACATATGTAACTATCACATTATGCTATCAACTAATTGAATGTTTGCATAAATCATTGGGTTGTTAACTCATTAACAAGTATGCAACAATATACATAGCACCCAACTGCACCTCTCTTTACATCGACCTTGGCTGTGGCACAACAAATCGATGCTCCAAGCTTAAGGCTGACCCATTAATCAAGAAATAGTTTTAACATGGTTGGAGCTCATTCAACCGTTTAGTCAGGCTTGGATGTGTCCAACAACCAAAACTAAGGATTGACCTTTGACTCCAACTATATTAATCATAAACTAATTCCATGGTTTGAACATGTTGAGGTTCAAGCCGGGCATGGATGTGTCCATCAACCCAAACGAGAAACAAACTCCGGTTCTAACCATATTAATGGAAGGTGTTGGCCTTAATATTTTGTAAGGGGTTTTGGGTCTCATCCTTTTTCTTTTATGCACATTCATGACATGTAATTATGTCATGTTCTAACGATTTCCTTAATAAAGTATGTATGTGACTTAATTTATTAAGTCTCATTAATTGAATTAGGAACCGTATTTCCTAATTTTAATTTCATACTTTATTCAAGGAATTATTTTTGGGAAACAATTTCCTAAATTATCATAATCAATTTCGAAATTAATATGTTTAAGACTTTGATTTCTCTAAATCAAATCTTATTAAATTAAGAGACAGATTCCCTTAATTCAACCACATATTATTTTCATGAAAATCTTATTTAAGGAAATATACTCTATAGGAAATAATTTTCCTAATTAATTTTGGAGACAATTGTAACGCCCCAAATTTTCCGCTCTAGCGTAGTAATAATGAAACATGTGGCCAAGAATAATATTATGAATTTAGGGGGAAAAGTTGTGAATAAAGAAATGTTAGGCATTATCTTGACACGTAGTGGAGGTGTGATAATTAAGCTTAGGTATTATATTTAATGATATGCTTAAGTATCCTACACATGTATGAATGAATAATGATATGCATATGCATGTGTATAAATTAAATAAGTAGCATTCTCTAGGTGGGCTTTGGTTATGCGAGCTTGGAAAAAAAATAATAAAAGGAAGAGAAAGTAAAAATAAGAGGAGGTGCAAAGGATTGAACCTTGGACCTCAAAGGAAAGCAAAGCCTTAAGAATATTCATGTAACCAATTCACCTAGCAAGGGAGTGATATTAGAAGAGGATGGGAAATTATAGATAAGTGGGAAAGAAGATGAAGAGACACAAAAAAATTGAAGAGACACCATTAAAGAGGTGCTTGCCTCTTTACTCACCATAAAAGGCCATGAAGAGGAGGAAATGCCTAAGGCATTTCGACCAAGAAACCTTTCCTCTTTCTCTCCACCAAACTCTTCTCCTTCCTCCTCTTCCTCACCGAAATCCTTGTGGCCCTTGCTACCATTTTTAAGTCATTCACCTCCTAGAGAAAACCGGACCAAAAGAAGAGAAGAACAAGAGGAGTGCTAGAGTTTAAGAGGTCTTTTCTTCTCCAAAACTTTGAGATATTTTGGGAACATAAGCACAAGTAGTAAGACTCCCTCACCTGCAACATAATGGATTTTTTATGTGTTTTTATGATTTTTATGTTTGCTTGTGATGTTGGGTGAAAGAAAATGGAAGAAAACCTTGAGGGAAGTTTCGGCCATAAAGGGGTACCCCCCTTTTCTATGTCCAAAAACTTAAAGGAAGAGTTCATGAAATTGTTACTACCTTTTTGTAATGAATATAAGATGGATACATGGTGTTTGAATGCCCTCCATGATGTAAAGGACTTGGAAGAATTCGGCCAAGTCATGAAATGGGTAAATATTGATGTATGAAGTAGGCTATTGTTCTAATGATTATTTCCTTGCTATATAAATGTTTTAGGCCAAGAAATTTTTTGGAATCTAGGATAAGGGACCCCTGTAACATTCGGCCAAGGGACCTTAAATTATGCCTTAAAACAGATTTTTATAGACCTCCATGAAGTTATGGTTAAATCAAGTGATATGCATGTGATTGGGTGTTTTATTTCATGATGGAAATAATTTATACCTTAGGGTCAGTACTTATCTAAGTTATTTGAGCCTAAACTCATGCTCCATTCTATGTATTGATGTTTAGAAAAAAGTTACATGGACCCATATGCATGATAATCCAAGTAGAACTCTAGATCATACACCTAGACTAGTGTTTGGTGAAGTACAAACTACTTTTGCACTTGTGAATGAATTCTTATGAAAAATATGCTTTAATTCCCATGTTATGTGAATGATTATGCTATGAAATCCCTACTGTGAGTTTTGACAAATTACAAGAATAAGGGTTAAGAATAGGCTGAGTACAAAGCATGCCCCTAAACTAGTGTTTAATGAAGCCTAGAATACCTTTATGCTTGTGTATGACCTTAAGGGTAAAATATGTTTTTGTTTACATGTTATATAAACTTTTATACCATGTTATACATACTGTGAATTTTGGCAAATTACAAGGGTAAGGGTTAAGAATAAGTGCAAGTACGATTCATGCACCTAAGCTAAGGTTTAGTGAAGATTAGTCTACTTTTGTACATGGTAATGATCTCTCATGTAAATTATGTTTTATTTCCATGATTGGATGACTTTTATGCCATGTTATCTAGCTATGAATTTCGGACCAATACTGGAATGAGGGTTAAAAATAAGCTCAAGCACAAAACATGCACCTAAACTAGTGTTCAATGAAGCCTAGACTACCCTTGTGCTTGTATATGATTCCATGTGTAACGTATGTTTTTATTTCCATGATTATATGAATTTTATACTATGTTATCCATGCTGTGAATTTTGGCCAATTACTAGAATAAAGGCTAAGAATAAGTTCAAGTACAATTCATGCACCTGAACTAGTGCTTAGTGGAGTCTAGACTACCAGTGTACTTGTAAATGACCTCTTATGTAATGTATGTCTTTATTCCAATGCTATGTGGGTTTTATGCTATGATATCCTTGCTATGAAGTTTCGGCCAGTAGGTATTAAGATGAGAAAAGGAAGATTAAACTAACATATTGCCTTGATTAAGACAAGCATGTTATATGTATGATGTATTGATGAAACTAGCATGATGGTTGCTTCACTTACATGTGTTAAAAGAAAGGTCCTTCCATGTCTTGCTATTTATGCTAATGATTATGCCATGAAAGTATGCCTATGTTTATGAATGATTGAATGCCTATAGTACATGCAATATGAAAGAAAGAAAGAAAAAGAAAGAATGCATGTTCTATATATGAAAGTATGCTTATGATTATGAATGATTGAATGTCTATAGTACATGCAATATGAAAGAAAGAAAGAAAGAAAGGAATGCATGTTCTATATGAAAGAAAGAAAGAAAAGAAAAGAATGCATGTATGTATTTTACTTTAAAGATTGGCTTGTACCGGATCTTGAAAAGATCCACGGTTCCGGACTACCGATGATGCTGTTCCTAGGCTGAAAGATAGTAAGCCTAGAATGTAGACCCCTGTAGGTCGGGATTAGCTACCTCGCATCCTACATAGGGGTAGCGCGCAAAAGAAAGAATGGGTACAAAGCCGGGGACCCCAAAGAAGATGATGTATATGATTTTAAAGTATTATTTACTATGTTTTCCAAAGAGCATCCTAATGTTTTGAAATGCACATGTTCTATGTTTATATGTCTTCATGTATCTTATGTGCCTTATGAATTTTATGCTATCCATGAAATGTTATATGTTTTAAAATGCATGCGACGTACGGATTTAGTGAGTAGGAAAGAGCTTACTAAGTTTTATACTTATAGTTTGTTTGCTTATGTTGCATACCAACATAGAAATTTCTGAGGAATGGGCAGCTGCAGGAAGGGCTAATGTGTGTGGTGGTGACTTGATTGATCGATCCACTTTAATGTCATCTATAGATTTAGTTCTTATTTCTAATAAGACATATGTTATGTGATGTTATTACTTCTTTATCGTTGCATATGCTTTTAGTTATGTTTCATTTCCGCTGCAATGTTAGATTCATACGCAATGATATAAGTAAGTAAGAAAAAAAAAAGGTTAAAGGTAACGCGTCGTCTAACGGTAAGGGGCGGGCGTTACAACAATAATATGTAAGAGCATCACCTCATAAATCAAATAAGGAAATTATCGTTTGAGAATCACCTCAAAAATTTTCAAGATTTGATCACATATTTTATTTATGGAAAATTAATATCAATAACTTAATTTGGACGGCTCCTCGAGGCTCAATCCAAATTAATCATTTGACAGCTTAAATCCAATTTAGGAAATTTAATTATAACAACTAACTTTAAATTGGACGGCTACCTGAGGCTCAATCCAAAATAAAGAATTTTGTAAATAATTTAATTTCCAATTATGAATTTAAATGCCAATTAATATTCCCATAATTTGTCTAGACTTCCTTGAAAGAAAGTGCCCAAAATTGCGAGCTTTCCATAAATGGAAAGTTTCCGAAAATAAAAGGTTTTCAGAATAATTGTAAGTTTCTGGTACAAAGAAAACTTACGTTTTTCCAAAATTGGAAAATTTTCCAAAATGGGAAATTTCCAAAATTGGATTGTTTTCAAAAACGGTAAGTTTTCACAATTATCATAAAATTTCAGAAACAGAGATATTTCAAAAGTTTGCGAAATTTCATGAGGATTTCCAAACTTTGAAATTCCTAAATCGAAAATTTACCATAATTGGAAAGTTTCCATAATTGGAAAAATTTTCAAAATTGACATCATGACAAAGCTTTCCGCAAAAACAATTATATGATTATGTCGAACACAAACCTCGCTCTGATACCACTGTTGGGACTAGGTGCATGTTGACATGGATGCGGGTTCATAATTTTAAAATTAATTACGTGCAGCGGAAAGTTTAGCATAAATAATTTTTCAAATTATTTAACCACACATCTAAGCATGCAATTTTATCTTGTGTAGACATGATCATATATTTAAAATTTTATAGAAACATAAACTAATTTACGTATTACCTCACGTAACTCGAAGGAAGGGACGAGATCGAACCGTAAGGGTCCCTTGGAAGCTCCGCCTATATTCGCGTCCATGCCGAGTATCTTCGGGATGACTTCGCAAAGCCACGAGTTTCGTGTTCCCGAGAACTACTAGATTCTCTGAGAACGCGACAAAAAAACCAAGAGAGAAGTCGGAAGACTAACCACAAAAGGATGGCCGGAATCAAAATTCCGGCGAAGCAAAAGAAGAGGCTTGCGACAAAAAAATCCTTGCGGCAAACTCTAATTCCGGCAGCACCTTCTTCCGGCCAAGAGATGGCCGGAGCTTCCTTCTCCGGCAGCAGGTGGTGGTCGGTAGGGAAAGGGCAAGGGCGGCCTGCTGGTGCTCCTTCTTGGGGCTGGTTGGCGCACGGCAAGAAGGGGAGAAGAGAAGGAGAGAAAGAGAGGGAGAGAGCCTATGCCTTTTTCTTTTCGATTATTTTTCAAGTCTTGCCTTGGGTCCTTTATATAGTAGTCTCTCAACCATCAAGCCTCTCAAATATGGAATAACTTATTCCATCATGCCAAGTTTGATTTTATATCATGGTTAAAATCATATTTTAATTCATGATAAAATCAATCAAGTCTCTTCTCTCTTATGGAATAAATTTCTTATTATGGTAAATCAATCCATGATTGATTTTATAAAATAACCCAATCCATGGTTCATTTTAATTTCCATGAAGAAATAAACCAAACCTTGGTTTATTATAAAACAAACCACACTTGGTTTATTTTATAAATTGATCCAAAAACTTGGTTCTCTCCCTTTGTTGTGGCCGACCAAGCAAAGAGGATGGAGGCCCTCTTTGGCCGGCCCATCCAAGCCATGCCCCAATGAATTAAACTTATTTAATTCATCTATTAAGTCTTCAAAAGACTTAGCCATTTTACGCTTCTGATGCGTCTCTGAAAAATTCAGATTTGACTTATCGTTTGGCTCAACCAAACCTAATCTCTCTTGATTGGAAAATCCAATTTTCAACTCGTTTTAAATCCCTCGGATTACTCGTAGTGCGTGTGACTAAATAGGCTTTCGATTTATGTTGGTCGTCTATAATTAATCAATTATAGAACGATCATGAGTGGCACCTAGTAGTACATCATGATCCCCAATTAATCGAAAGATCAACGGTTGACCTCAGAAACAATTCTGAAACCCTTCAGCAGCTATAATGAATCGTGCCCCATTCCCTTCACCATCTTATACCCACTTGGTTCAGGACATGGTCTATGTGTGTCAGTCCCCACTAGGCTGACTACGTCACACCTAGCCCAAGTAACGTTTTCTCGTCCTACGGATTCTAATTACTCTCATGTATTTAAGAGATTCATACTCTGAACATGTCATGCTCTGGCCAGAGGCTTCGAGTAACAATCCGACGATAGGCCTCGGGTATACATCTCCTCGCAAGGAGTGGTGAATCCTTTGCAGGTTGTTCAAACATCTTCGAGCACTTCGACTTATACCCAATCATCCTGGGTCCACACCTCCTTGGAGATGCTTGCTTAAGATGTCAAAGTATAAGTCTCCATGACCAAGATGACTTGAACACCGCAAGTCAAAGGAACATCGCACTTAAGCTACAGTAAGAACTTCACTAACATATCTATATGTAGACTACCATATGAAGTTTTACAGCCAGTCACTCCAATGAACTAGTTCCCTTAACTAGCATTCATGTTTATCTTCGGACATCTCAATGTCACCAGCCAGTGAGAATCAGCTGATTAGAGAATAACCCATGCTAGTCTCAACAGAATTGATAGTGTCCGTATTTATCAATTCATCGACTAGGGAAAATTTCAATACTTCACAATTACACATGCAGAGATAATCACTAGTTGTGAATTCATCACAAATTCTCTCATGCTGTGAATTGTATTGCGGGCATTCAGTAAATGAGTTTAAGATCTCAATCAAATACACAAACATGTATACTCAAATAGTGAGTATTCATTTATTAAAATAAATGATTACAATCATAAGGCGATTGCCTTACGACACTACTAACACCTGCAGCTTCCAAGTACCTCTATGCATACCTTACTTTCTTTTATGATTCTAGAATATGCAAGTATGGATGATACCTTAGGATAGAGAGTAATTTTTAGGATATGTAAATATGAATGATACCTTACCTTACTTTATGATATCGAAACTTTAGAGTTTGATATGCAGGTAGGAATAACAATAACTTATATTAGCCTTACATGTCTTTTATGAAGAAAAGCATGCGAGTGCATCAGTTAAACACAAAGCTATGTCTTCTCAAGTTTCAAAAATACACAACGATTGAAACGCTTCTTCTTCTTGAGAATAAAGACGTAAAATAAAATTGCTCACTGCGTTCTACTATATCCAACATAGATATATTCTTACTTCATCAAATACACTCTTTTCTCTGATTATTCTCAGTCTCCTCTAAATCTCTATGCTTGCTGACTCACACTAGAAGCAAATAGTCTACATTTCATAATCAGCTATAACTTCTCTAACAACACTAATATACTTATTTCTTATCTTTAATCTTCAACAAAATCTTAATATATATATATATCTAATTCTACTATCTCTTAATTGATTCAATATTTAAACTTCGCACTTTAGAGATTGCACTACTGAACTTAATCTATTATCCTTCACATCTTCTTAATTGCTTTCTTCTTATTTGAGTACTTACTTTTCTCTGCTCTTTTCTACCTTACTATCAAATCTATCTTCTCTCTAGGTTTTTTTAATCTACTTACTACTACTCTACAAATTAAAGCATATTTATATTTTAGCTCTTCTCGTTCTCTAATTTATTCTCTTGCTTACATAACATACATCTTTTCTCAACTTATATCTTTCTCTGTATATCTATCTTCACATTCTTTCAAAAAAAAAATTCTCATATAACATTTTTCATAAGCTTTAGCATATCTATCGCAAAATACAATACATTCTTAACAATTATAATTAAACAATACACTAATTATAAATATCTATTTAAATCCATTTTGAATACTTTACATTTTAAGCTGTCTAGTCTTCTGATTCACATCTCCGTTTTTCTCATCTTTCACTTGATTTATCATCGTTTTAATCAGTTCTTTTTATATCTACTTACTCAATAGTCTTACATCACACTAATCTTTTTAGTATAAATTCAAGCTACTTCATAACTCCTTAATGTTAATACTACTTTTTTTCCTAAGTTCATTTTTCACAAAATTTGCTTTTCTCCTTCTAGTAATTATCTCAATCTTATTTTTTTACTTATAAGAATAACTTCTTTTCTAAAGTATATCTTCAAATTGTTTGATACTTCATCTCAATTCTCTTAAATCTCTTATAATTATAATTATTACTTATCATCTCATCACACACATAGCAAGTTGTAATTTATTAAGTAGTAATAAAACTGATTAAAAGTAGACAATGAGACGTAGAAGTGCTAAAGAAGAAATATTAGAAAGAAGAAGTATAACCGAAAATAATGAGATTAGAGATGTAATAGTAGATCTAGCAAGAAAAGAAGTAGTATTAAGAAAAGAAAAACTAATAATAGAAGAGAAGTATAATTCAGGTAAAGATTAAATAGAAGAACATAAAGAAGTATAGAGAATATGATTAAGCATTGTGAAGTACGTAGATTGAGAACGATAAGAGTAGAATATGATGTAAAGCTCAGTAGAGTATGAGAAGGAAAGGCAGAAAGTGTTTTATAAAAAAAGAGGTGTTATAGAAGTAGAGTTAAAGAGATAAAAGATGATAAAGTAATAAGTAGAAAAATGATTAAGATTAAAAGATAACTGAGAGAGTAATTGGATAAATGTTTTTATGGCTGGAGAAGTAAGTGTTGTTGAGAATAGAGCATCAATAATGACAACAAAGAAATGATCTGTGACATTAGTGGAAGATATAAATAAAGAGTTAAGTAGGCTAGATGAGAAAAAAAATGATGAGGATTAATGTTAATGAATAAGTAAATATGTTGTA
This sequence comes from Boesenbergia rotunda, assembly GCA_024364735.1. Classification (NCBI taxonomy): domain Eukaryota; kingdom Viridiplantae; phylum Streptophyta; class Magnoliopsida; order Zingiberales; family Zingiberaceae; genus Boesenbergia; species Boesenbergia rotunda. The sequence goes on from JAGFNQ010006474.1 coordinate 94,375, forward strand.
GTAGAGTAGTTAAGATAAGTAAAATAGATCCGAAGCGAATACTGCGATAAGTGTGTTAAAATCAGAAGAGATTCTTAAATACATTTGTAGAGGAATAATGTTTAGTTAACAAAATGAAGTGCTGATTGATCTAAAAAAATAAAAAAATAAAAAAGAGAGAGAGGAAAGTAGATTGTTAAAGATAGAGTGATGAGAGAAATTATAATGAAGAAGAGATGTGAATTATGGGAATCAATTAATATGTGAAAGCTTAATTTTAAGTTCGAGGACGAGATGAGACGCAAGTACCCGGAGCTATTCTAGGTTAGAGGACGAACTTTCACAAGGTATGGGGGATTATAACGCCCATAAAATCCTCTCAATTTTTACATGAACACTAATATGAATATTAGTACAATTCTTGTAGGTGGAATTCTAGTATAATTCTTAATGGGCTTTATGTGGGTTTTTAGAAAATAAATAAATAAATAAAAGGAGAAAGAACCAAAAAAATAGTAATTGCCAAGGTTTGAACCTTGGACCTTAGGTGGTAGCAAAGCCTTATGATGCATGGGATAACCAATAGCCCCAGCAAAGGTGTGCTATTAGAGAGGAGAGGAAAATTATGGTTAAGGGTAGGGAATGTGAAGAGGCACTATATGAAGAAGGTGAAGAGGCACTTGTGAAGAGACAAAAAGGCATTATAAATTCTCTTCTTCCTCCTTCTTCCATCCCCCACCGAAATCCCATCTCCCTCTCCCATTTCCAAAAAAATATCATCTAGGATCTCTCCCCTTGGAAAGCTTCACAAGAGGACTCCCTCTTGAAGATCCAAAGTTTCCTACAAGGCTACAAGGGCAAGGGGTGTTCTAAGGTCAAGAAGGTCTTCACTTTCTCCTCTATTTAAGGTTTATAACCAAGACAACAAGAGGTAAGACTCCCTCACCTGTGGTATAATAGTTTTCTATGTTGTCTATCATGATTTAAGTTTTGTTTGGGATCTATGTTGAGAAAACTATGGATTAGGGTTTCTACAAGTTTCGGTCAAGCATGGCTTTTGGGTTTGGGATGATGTTAAAACCTCATTTATGATTCCTAATGCTTTTCCATGATAAATAAAGAATAAATTATGAGTTGTGGAATTTTTGTAGCACCCAAGGCACCCTACAAGTTTCGGCCACCATCCCATTTCCATGGTTAGGATTAGATCTAACCCTCCAAGTATGCTTATTATGATTCACTGTGATATAATGGATGTTAATTGTGAATTATATGAATTTTTCCATGGGCTTAAGACCCTTATAAGTTTCGGCCAAGACCAAATGTTAGGGCTAGGAGCTAGAGTTAGCCCAATCATGTGTTCTAATGGCTTCCTATGGCATTGTATGTATTGTGTTGGATGTTAATTATGAATTATATGAATTTTCCATGGACTTGTTGCCCCTTTAGGGTTTTGGCCAAGACCTAATCTAGGGCTAGGAATTAGTGTTAGCCCCAATCACGTGTTATAATGGTTTCCTATGGTATTGTATGAATTTTAACCCTAACTTTATGTGCTATGCATCATGATCTTGTATGCTTATATTATGTGCCATGTTTTAGTAGGTTTATTTATGGATGTTTTAAACCATATGCCATGAACATATGTATTATGATATGTATATTATGATTATGTAGACCTATATATGTTTTATGTTGAATGTCATGAACCTATGTAGTATATATCATGTTCATATGGATCATACCCATGCATGCTTTATGATAGATACCATGATCATGTATGCTATGTGCTACGTACCATGTATGTAAAAATTTATCTATGCATGCTTACCTTATATACCATGATCATGCAAGCTTTATGAACTAAGATGATGTTTATGCCTTAAGGCATGATTATGTATGTATGTCATGCCTTATGAATAAAGATGATGAATGAAGATGATGTTCATGCCTCTAAGGCATAATAATGTGTGCATGACATACCTTATGAATGAAGATGATGTTCATGCCTTTAAGGCATAATGATGTTATGCATTAACTATGAATGATGAAATGCTAAGTGTGCTTTATATCATGCTTCATGTATTAAGATCATGTTATGTCTTTAATGGTGCTATGTAAGTTCCATGAATGATGAAATGTTAGTATTGTGAGAGAAGTGTCCTAAGGCAATCGCCTTATGATTGTAATCATTTATTTTAATAAATGGATATTCACTATTTGAGTATACATGCTTGTGTATTTGATTGAGATCTTGAACTCATTTACTGAATGTCCGCAATACAATTCATAGCATGAGAGAATTTGTGATGAATTCACAACTAGTGATTATCTCTGCATGTGCAATTGTGAAGTATTGAAATTGTCCCTAGTCGATGAATTGATAAATACGGACACTATCAATTCTGTTGAAACTAGCATGGGTTATTCTCTAATCAGCTGATTCTCACTGGCTGGTGACATTGGGATGTCCGGAGATAAACATGAATGCTAGTTAAGGGAACTAGTTCATTGGAGTGACTGGCTGTAAAACTTCATATGGTAATCTACATATAGATATGTCAATGAAGTTCTTACTGCAACTTAAGTGCGATGATCCTTTGACTTGCGGTGTTCAAGTCATCTTGGTCATGGAGAATTATACTTTGACATCTTAAGCAAGCATCTCTAAGGAGGTGTGGACCCAAGATGGTTGGGTATAAGCCGAAGTGCCCGAAGATGTTTGAACAGCCTACAAAGGATTCACCACTCCTTGCGAGGAGATGTATACCCAATGCCTATCGTCGGATTGTTACTCGAAGCCTCTGGCCAGAGCATTACATGTTCAGAGTATGAATCTCTCAGAAACATGAGAGTAACTAGAATCCGTAGGACGAGAAAAACATTGCTTGGGCTAGGTGTGACGTAGTCAGCCTAGTGGGGACTGACACACATAGACCGTGTCCTGAACCAAGTGGGTATAAGATGGTGAAGGGAATGAGGCACGATTCATTAAAGCTGTTGAAGGATTTCAGAATTATTTCTGAGGTCATCCGTTGATCTTTCGATTAATTGGGGATCATGATGTACTACTAGGTGCCACTCATGATCGTTCTATAATTGGTTGATTATAGACAGCCAACATAAATCGAAAGCCTATTTAGTCACACGCACTACGAGTGATCCGAGGGATTTAAAACGAGTTGAAAATTGGATTTTCCGATCAAGAGAGATAAGTCGAATCTGAATTTTTCAGAGACGCATCGGAAGCATAAAATGGCTAAGTCTTTTGAAGACTTATTGGACGAATTAAATGAGTTTAATTTGTATGGTTTTATCTTGGGTTTGGCCGGCCAAAGAGGGTCCCCACCCTCTTTGTTTGGTCGGCCACAACAAAAGGGGAAAACCGAATTTTTGGTTCAAATTATAAAATAAACCGAGCATGGTTTGTTTTATAAAATTATGGATAAAGAAATTTATATAAAGAAATTTAGATAAAGAGATTTATTTTTCATGGAAATTAAAATGAACCATGGATTGGTTTATTTTATTTTATAAAATCAATAATGGATTGATTTACCATGATAAAGAAATTTATATAAAGAAATTTATATAAAGAAATTTCTTTCCATAAGAAAAGGGAGACATGGTTGTTTTTATCATAAATTAAATTATGATAAAAACTTGGCATGATGGAATAATTCATAGATAAATTTATATGATAAATTTCTTATGAAAATTTATTCCATAAAAAGGAGACTTGGCGATTGAGAGGCTACTATATAAAGGAACCAAGACAAGGCTTGGAGATTAATCTAAGAGATCTAGAAATAAGCCCTCTCTCTCTCTCCTTCTCTCCCTCTCCCTCCTCTAGTGCCGCCGGCCCTAAAAGGAGGACCCCTTTGTTGCCGTGAGCTTCATCCACCAAGCAGCTGCCGAAGAAGAAGAAGAAGCGGGCGCAACTCCTTCCTTCCTCCCGGAATCTTGATTCCGTTCTTCGTTTGGTGGTTAGTCTTCTCATCTCTCTCTTGGTATTCTTGTCGTACCTTTGGAGAATCTAGTAGTTCTTGTCGGCACGAAACTCGTGGCTTTGCGAAGTCATCCCGAAGAAAACTCGGCGTGGACGCGAATAGAGGCGGAGCTTCCAAGGGACGCTTACGGTTGGATCTCGTCCCTTCCTTCGAGTTACACGAGGTATTAAGTAAATTAGTTTACTTTCTGCAAAATTTTAATATATGATCATGTCTACACAATATAAGGTTGCATACTTAGATGTGTGGTTAAATAATTTGGTAAATTATTTATGCTAAATCTTCCGCTGCACATAATAAATTTTAAAATTACGAACCCGCATCCATGTCAACATGCACCCGGTCCCAACAGTGGTATCAGAGCCGGTTAGTTTTCGACATAATCATATAATTGTTTTGCGGAAAACTTTGTCATGATCTCAATTTTGGAAAATTTTCCAATTATGGAAACTTTCCAATTATGATAAATTTTAGATTTAGAAATTTCAATGTTTGGAAATCCTCATGAAATTTCGCAAACTTTTGAAATATCCTAGTTTCTGAAATTTTATGATAATTGTGAAAACTTCCCATTTTTGGAAACTTTCCAATTTCGGAAATTTCCTATTTTGGAAATTTTCCAATTTTGGAAATATGTAAGTTTTCTTTGTACCAGAAACTTACAATTATTCTGAAAACCTATTATGGAAAGCTCACAATTTTGGGCACTTTCTTTCAAGAAAGTCTAGACAAATTTATGGAACATTAATAGACAATTAAATTCGAATTGGTTTTTAAATTATTAACAAAATTCTTTACTTTGGGGAGTGCCTCGGGGAGCCACCCAAATTAAAGTTAGTTGTTGTAATTTAATTTCCTATTTTGAACAAGAATTGTCAAGTTTAATTTGGCTACGCCTCGGGGAGCGGGCCAAATTACATTTACTACAAATTTCTTTTCTTTGGGTATCTGAGCCTTGGGGAGCCACCCAATGAAAATAATTTATTGTAATTAATTAGTCCATAAATAAAATATGTGATCAAATCTTGGAAATTTTTGAGGTGATTCTCAAATGATAATTTCCTTATTTGATTTCTTACATATTATTGTCTCCAAAATTAATTAGGAAAATTGTTTCCTATAGAGTTCATTTCCTTAATTAAGATTTTCATGAAAATAATATGTGGTTGAATTAAGGGAATCTGTCTCTTAATTTAATAAGATTTGATTTAGAGAAATCAAAGTCTTAAACATATTATTTCCGAAATTGATTATGACAATTTAGGAAATTGTTTCCCAAAACAATTCCTTAAATAAAGTATGAAATTAGAATTAGGAAATCCGGTTCCTAATTCAATTAATGAGAATTGATAAATTAAGTCACATACATACTTTATTAAGGAAATCGTTAGTACATGACATAATTATATGTCATGAATGTGCTTAGAAAGAAAAGGATGAGACCCAAAACCCCTTACAAAATATTAAGGCCAACACCTTCCATTAATATGGTTAGAACCAGAGTTTTGTTTCTCGTTTGGGTTGATGGACACATCCATGCCCGGCTTGAACCTCAACATGTTCAAACCATGGAATTAGTTTATGATTAATATAGTTGGAGTCAGAGGTCAATCCTTAGTTTTGGTTGTTGGACACATCCAAGCCTGACTAAACGGTTGAATAAGCTCCAACCATATTGAAACTATTTCTTGATTAATGGGTCAGCCTTAAGCTTGGAGCATCGATTTATTGTGTCACAGCCAAGGTCGATGTAAAGAGAGGTGCAGTTGGGTGCTATGTATATTGTTGCATACTTGTTAATGAGTTAACAACCCAATGATTTATGCAAACATTCAATTAATTGATAGCATAAAGTGATAGTTACATATATGTGATATGTAATCTGTATAATTACCTACCTTCATAGCTAAGAATAACTTGATGGCCACAGCCATGGTTGTTCTTATCTATGGTTGGATATCAACCTATTTGGAGATGTTCCTACGATCTCCCGAATTGATAAAAAGGGTTATTCAATTTGAAAAATAAATAGGATTTAATCAATGTATGTTGATGCATTCTTCTCACATAAGCTCAATTTGTATTTCTAGGATAATCACTTGATCATGTCTTCTCTGAATTTGCATTCCATTTTGGACACCAATAAGTTAACTAAGACCAAAAAGGCTGAAAAGGCACCAAAAGGCACTTGCCATCACTGTGGCAAGGAGGGACACTGGCGAAGAAACTGCAAGGTTTATCTTGAGTCCTTGAAGAAGAAGGCATTCGATGCCCCATCCTCTTCAGGCATCTTCGTTATTGAATGTCACTCTATTTCCTCGTACACCTGGATACTTGATACTGGGTGTAGCTCACATATATGTAATGACATACAGGGGCTAAGGAATAGAAGAAGACTCGTCAAGGGAGAAGCGAATTTGCGTGTTGGAAATGGAGCAAAGATTGCTGCTATTGCCATCGGAACATATTTGCTAAATCTCCCTACTGGACTTGTCTTAGAATTAGATAATTGTTATTTTGTTCCTTCGTTAATAAAGAACATTGTATCTATTTCATGCTTGAATGAAAAGGGTTACCATTTAACTTTTAGTAACAATTGTTGTTACATAACTTTAAATGGTGTTCTTTATGGGACTGGAACTTTATGCAATGGTATCTACACGTTAGATTTATCTGGTGACGTTTTCAATATCGAAGTTAGCAACAAACATGCTCGAATAGATAATCAAATAGACTCCTATACGTGGCATTGTCGTCTTAGCCATGTAAGTAAGAAACGCATGACCAAATTACACCGATGTGGAATTCTGGAACCATTTGAACCCGGTTCATTTGATACATGCGAATCATGCTTAAAAGGCAAGATGACCAAATTACCCTTTTCCGGAAAAGGTAAACCAGTGGGAGAATTGCTTGGTCTAATACATACTGATGTATGTGGACCAATGTCAACTCTTGCACAAGGAGGCTATAGCTACTTCATTACCTTTATCGATGATCACTCACGATTCGGGTATGTGTTCTTGATGAAACACAAATCTAAAGCTTTTGAGAAATTCAAAGAGTTTAGAAATGAAGTAGAGAAACAGCTTGACAAAAGTATTAAGCTTCGATCCGATCGGGGTGGTGAATACTTAAGTCAAGAGTTTCAAGATTATCTTAGGGACAATGGGATATTGTCTCAATGGACTCCGCCGTATACACCACAGCATAATGGTGTATCTGAGAGGCGTAACCGAACCTTGATGGACATGGTTAGATATATGATGAATCATGCAACTCTTCCAAAATCCTTTTGGGGCTATGCGCTTAAGACAGCTGTTTACTTGCTAAACAGAGTCCCGACCAAGGTAGTCTCTACTACTCCATATGAGACGTGGAATAGTAAGAAACCTCACTTAACTCACCTTAAGATATGGGGTTATCCTGCTTATGTGAAGCGGACTGTATCAGACAAATTGGATGCTAAGTCTAAGAAATGTCTATTTATTGGATACCCTAAGGAAACCAAGGGTTACCAATTCTATCATCCCTTGGAACAAAAGGTGTTTGTTTCAAGGCATGCTGAATTTCTGGAAAAAAAATTTCTTTTACAAGAAGACAGTGGGAGTAGTATTAAACTTGAAGAAGTTCAAGAAACTCCAATAGACATTACAGAGACACCTAGTCTAGACCCACAACCAATAACTCATAATGATGAGCTATCAGTTAAACCTAAAACAACACCACTTCTTCGTAGATCTGATAGGACACGCAATATTCCAGAGAGATACGGATTTCTCGTAAGTGAATCAAACGATGTGTTACTCATTAGCGATGACGAACCTATCAGTTATGATGATGTTCTGAAAAGTTCAGAAAGGGACAAATGGCTTGAAGCCATAAAGTCGGAAATGGATTCCATGTACGAAAATCAAGTATGGGACTTGGTTAACCCACCTGAAGGGATTAAGCCCATAGGGTGCAAGTGGGTTTTCAAGAAGAAAACCGACATAGAAGGTAATGTTGTTACCTTTAAGGCTAGATTAGTGGTAAAAGGATATCGTCAGAAACAAGAGATTGATTATGACGAAACCTATTCGCCAGTAGCTATGCTTAAATCCATTCGGATGCTCCTGGCCATAGCAGCTCATTATGATTATGAGATATGGCAAGTGGATGTGAAAACAGCTTTCCTTAATGGAAACGTGCTTGAGGATGTATACATGATACAACCTGAAGGTTTCACATCGGTTGATAAAACCAAAATATGCAAGCTTCGACGATCCATATATGGACTGAAGCAAGCATCCAGGAGCTGGAACATCCGTTTTGATGAGACAATCAAAGAGTTTGATTTCTCACAAAATCCTGACGAACCTTGTGTGTACAAGAAGGTTAGAGGGAGTGCAGTCGTATTCCTAGTATTATATGTCGATAACATATTACTTATAGGAAACGATATATCAGTCTTACAGTCGGTTAAAATTTGGTTGTCCAAAACTTTCTCCATGAAAGACCTGGGAGAAGCAACCTATATCCTTGGGATTAGAATCTATAGAGATAGATCAAAACGGTTGCTTGGTCTTTTGCAGTCTACATATATAGACCGAGTGCTAAAAAGGTTTAGCATGTCGAAATCCAAGAAAGGTTACCTTCCCATCAGGCATGGGATCAACCTTTCCAAGTCTATGTGTCCGCGCACAGAAGACGAGAGGATTTGCTTGAATAAGATTCCTTATGCATCCGCGATAGGATCTATCATGTATGTTATGTTATGTACTAGGCCCGATGTATCGTATGCTCTGAGCGTCACAAGCAGATACCAGTCTGATCCAGGAATGGATCATTGGGCGGCTGTCAAGACAATCCTTAAGTACATAAGAAGAACTAAGGATGTGTTCCTAATATATGGAGAAGGTGATATGGTAATACGTGGGTATACAGATGTCAGTTTCCAGACAGATAAGGATGACTCCAAATCTTAGTCCGGATACGTATTTATCTTGAATGGAGGCGCAATAAGTTGGAAAAGTTTCAAACAAGACACCGTAGCGGATTCTACCACGGAAGCGGAATATATTGCAGCTTCGGAAGCAGCAAAGGAAGCAGTCTGGATCAAGAAGTTTGTCTCAGAACTTGGTGTGGTTCCAACCATTGATGAAGTAGTGTCGGTTTACTGCGACAACAATGGAGCTATTGCACAAGCAAAGGAACCAAGGTCTCATCAGCAATCCAAACATGTGCTTCGCCACTATCATCTGATCAGAGAGATTATAAGTATGAATGATATACAAATTGAGAAAATTCCCACTGAAAGGAATTTAGCGGATCCTTTAACTAAGGTCTTGCCTCAAAGCAAGTTTGAGGGTCATGTTAGAGCCTTTGGTATTGGATACCGTAGCGATTGGCATTAGGCCAAGTGGGAGTTTGTTAGTATTGTGAGAGAAGTGTCCTAAGGCAATCACCTTATGATTGTAATCATTTATTTTAATAAATGAATATTCACTATTTGAGTATACATGCTTGTGTATTTGATTGAGATCTTGAACTCATTTACTGAATGTCCGCAATATAATTCACAGCATGAGAGAATTTGTGATGAATTCACAACTAGTGATTATCTCTACATGTGCAATTGTGAAGTATTAAAATTGTCCCTAGTCGATGAATTGATAAATACGGACACTATCAATTCTGTTGAGACTAGCATGGGTTATTCTCTAATCAGCTGATTCTCACTGGCTGGTGACATTGGGATGTCCGGAGATAAACATGAATGCTAGTTAAGGGAACTAGTTCATTGGAGTGACTGGCTGTAAAACTTCATATGGTAATCTACATATAGATATGTCAATGAAGTTCTTACTGCAACTTAAGTGCGATGATCCTTTGACTTGCGGTGTTCAAGTCATCTTGGTCATGGAGAATTATACTTTGACATCTTAAGCAAGCATCTCTAAGGAGGTGTGGACCCAAGATGGTTGGGTATAAGCCGAAGTGCCCGAAGATGTTTGAACAGCCTACAAAGGATTCACCACTCCTTGCGAGGAGATGTATACCCAATGCCTATCGTCGGATTGTTACTCGAAGCCTCTGTCCAGAGCATCACATGTTCAGAGTATGAATCTCTCAGAAACATGAGAGTAACTAGAATCCGTAGGACGAGAAAAACATTGCTTGGGCTAGGTGT
>JAGFNQ010006475.1:0-72052 GCA_024364735.1 Boesenbergia rotunda
AGAAAAGATATATTTATTGCCCAAATTTACGTAGATGACATAATCTTTGGATCAATAAACACAACTTCCTAAAAGAATTTGTCAAGATAATGGAAGATGAATTTGAAATGAGCTTAGTTGGTGAGCTTACCTTTTTCCTAGGACTACAAATCAAACAAACTAGGGATGGTAACTACGTTCATCAAATCAAATATGCTAAAGAGTTAATAAAGAAATTTAAAATGGATAACTCTAAAAGCATAAGTACCCCCATGGCCACTAATGCAAAAATAGACAGTGACCCTGATGGTAAACCAGTGGACCTTAAACTCTATAGGAGTATGATAGGTAGCCTACTGTATCTTACAGCCAGCAGACCTGATATTCTTTTTGCTGTAGGGATGTGTGCTAGATACCAAACCTGTGCTAAGGAAACGCACTTAGCAGCCCTAAAAAGAATTCTAAGATATGTAAAGGGCACCCTAAATGTAGGGATTTGGTATCCTAGGACCTCAACTTTTGATTTGATAGGATACTCAGATTCTGACTATGCTGGCTGTAAATTAGATAGAAAGAGCACAAGTGGAAGCTGCCAACTATTAGGTCAGAGTCTAGTTAGTTGGTGCAGCAGAAAACAACACTATGTAACTCTATCCACAACTGAAGCTGAGTATGTGGCCTTAGGAGAGTGTGTTGCTCAACTTTTATGGATGATGCACACACTTAAGGACTTCCAGCTCAACTACACTCAAACTCAAGTATTTATTGACAATATAAGTTCAATTAATTTAACTAAGAACCCAATCCAACACTCCAGAACCAAACATATAGAAGTCAAACATCATTTTGTAAGAGACATTGTAGCCAAGGGTGAAATAGTACTTAAGCATATTGACTCTAAATCCAACTTAGCTGATATATTCACAAAAGCCTTACCTGAATCTGAGTTCAGCTCACTAAGAAGACAGTTAGGATTATGTTCTGTAGAATAGATTAACTTTATTTTACTTGATTTAAAAAAATTTGTTTCTAAAAATAGAATTTGAAAAACTGTTTTACTTAATTTCAAAATCAGTTTTCATTTTTCGACTTAGTTTTATTTTTATTTCAAAACTACCCCCTTTCAAAACTAGGGCTTTTTCGAAAATGGACTTAGCCTAGGCCCTAACCCTAGAACTGCATGCACCTATAGACTTAGAAGCCAGCATCTCACAAGCACCTTAGGGTACTTTTGATTGATAACCTAGAAAGGGTTGAGATGCTTAGGTCTTTGCCTTAATTCAAGATGCTTTAAGTCAGTGCATCTGCAGTAATTGGGGCACTAAATACAACTTACACAGCAATCAAGTTAAGTGTCAAGTTTAGAAAATTTAACTTGAACAGAAACACTTAACTTGACTAACCCTAGCAAAAACTACTGTTTATAACAGTTAGTAAGTAGCTAATTGGGTTAGATAGGTCCCTACAGAGAAAATTGACTGATTTAGTTTAAGTCTAATTATGAATTGATTCAGTACAGCAAAATCTTACTTATTTCCTTTATGTGAATCTTATTTCTGCTATATTTATCTGTTTTGATATATGGCAAAGGGGGAGAGAAATAAGAAAGGAGAGAGTAAAATTAATTTTTAACTCTATCCTTTATTCAAAAAGTTTTCAAAATTTTCTTATCCTTTATTCAAAATTTTCAAAAATACTTAAGCTTTCAAAATTTTGCTAAGTAAGCTTTCAAAATTTTGCTAAGTACACAAACCTTTCAAAATTTTCTAACTTAAGTTTGTCAAAATTCAAAATTTTCTAACTTAAGCTTGTCAAAATTCAAGATTTTCTAACTTAAGCTTGTCAAAATTTTGTAAAACTTCTATAAGTACTTTAAGCTTAAGTTTCTCAAAACTGTATAAGTACAATGTTACTAAGTACTTAAGTTTTCAAAATTATTAAGTACTTAAGTTTTCTAAATGTACTTCATTTATCAAGTACTTAAGTTTTTCAAAATTATTAAGTACTTAAAGTTTTACAAAGTGTTTCAAAGTTTACTAAGTACTTAAGCTTTTTTTAATCCTACTAAGTACTTGAGCTTTTTAAATCCCACAAAACACTTAAGCCAACACTTTCAAAAAAAATTTTGAGTACCTTAAAACTTAAAGCTTCAAACTTTTTAAGTACTCTAAAATCATGCTTCAAAAACTTTCCTAAGTACTTTTAACTTAAGTTATTAAAAGATTTCTAAGTACCCAAAAACTTAAGTTTCCAAAGTACAAGTTTTTGTTAACCCCACGAATTTTTGAAAAATCTAGGGGGAGATTCCTTCCAGGGGGAGGGAACAAAATTTAACCTTTTCATGCTTGCTTAAACTTAACTTTTTGAACTAAGATTGCCATAAATCAAAAAGGGGGAGATTGTTGGTGCAGAATGCACCCAAGTCAAACCTGTGTTTTAATAATGGCAACAGAGGTCAAAAGTTAAGTCTTACTTATTTTCTAACAAGTCACTCTAGTGTGCAGGAAAAGTCCTAGCGAAGGACTGCTAGGCACTGGCGAAGGAATGTCAGGGTAAAAAGTCCTAGCGAAGGACTGCTAGGCACTGGCGAAGGAATGCCAGGGTAAAAAGCCATAGCGAAGGACTGCTAGGCACTGGCGAAGGAATGCCAGAGTCAAAAGCCCTAGCGAAGGACTGCTAGGCACCAGGCGAAGGACAGCCTGGACTGAAGACCTAGCGAAGGAATGCTAGGCACCGAGCGAAGGGCAGCTCGGCATCCAAGACCTGACAAAGGACCGTCAGGCAAAAGTCCAACCAAAGGAACGGTTGGCATCAGGTAAAATCTCCCGAGAGGAGTAGGTGAGGACGCGTTCCCCGTCGAGGGAACAGTAGGCGTCGGTTCGACCTAAGGCTCCATTTTGGAAACCCAAAGTCAGAACCAAGACAGCTAAGGCTGTATAATCTAATACTTTATTGTTTTATTGTGTTTTGGACTAACCCTGGATGCAGGACCGAAGGAACGTGTGTCTGCAGCTCAGAAAGCCTCAAAGGAATGAGGCTACAGCTGACCAGGGCGCCCGGAGTGTCCCGAGCGCCCCCAAGGCAAACACAAAACACAAGACAGCAAGATGGGCTTCGACAGTTCAACTCCCTGGCGCCCCCATGCTCCCGGGCGCCCCCGCTGCTCCAGGGCGCCCCCAGCGCTCCGGGCGCCCCCATGCACAAGCGTCGAAGATCAACCCAGCGAAGCCGAGAGATAAGATTTGACCCGGTCAATCCGGGCGCCCCGAGCGCTCCGGGCGCCCCGGTCAAAGCGGATCCCGAAGATAAAGGGATCAGACGCTGACCGAGATTGAACCGGATCGAAGGACACGTGGGGGGCACCCCCGACGTCCCGGGCGCCCCCAGGCCCTATATAAAGGGCCCTCGACCAAGGCTTCAGAATATCAATTCTCTCGACGCTTCTACGCTCTTCTACTCACACGCTGCGCCCCGGAATCCTTCCAACTCGAGCCAACGATGTCCCGCTGCTCCGAAAAAGTTGAACCACCTCGGACGTCGGTAAAAGAGCTATTTAAAAGTTTACTGTACTTAATTCTGTAATCCTTTGTAAACTATTTTGCGCCTAATATAGAATTGCCCAAAGTAAACGGTCAACGACCGTGGGCCTTGGAGTAGGAGTCGACCCAGGCTCCGAACCAAGTAAAAACGACTGCGTCTCTGTGCTGTTTTTCTTTTTATTTCCGCTGTGCACTTGCTCTTAATTTTCCAAAAAACGAATACCGATATTCACCCCCCCCCCTCTATCGGTTCTATCGATCCAACAGAATGCACTTTTTCGAATCTTGGATCTCTACAGAATTGTTAGCGCAGCGGAAATAATATGCAAAGGAATTAAACAATGCTAACACTTATCGTTTACTTGGTATCCACCCAGATGGGTGACTAGTCCAAGGATCCACGCCGCGAGCACCACTTTTCACTAACGAAAAGTCTCCTTGAGGTGGAGAAACCTTTACAACAAGATCTTCCTCTTTACAGATGCAGAAATACGAGAGAGGAAGCAAGAATCACTCTACAGATGAGTAGCACTTCGACACTGTACGGAATTGTACCGTGCACGTACAAAAAGTGCTCCTTTTATAGGTGAACAGGACAGATTCGCAATCTGTCCAGCCCGCACCAGTCGACTGCCCCTAGGACAGTCGACTGGCCTAGCATTAATTGCTAGCCAATGGCTAGTTTCGGGGTATACCAGTCGACTACCCAAATGTCAGTCGACTGGTCCGAGGCCGCAAACTTTCTATGGGTTTTGGCAGTCGACTGCCCCAGGGCCAGTCGACTGCCCTGCTTCACAACTCAGCTCCAGCCACTCCGGACCTTCTCCTTCACGTGTGCCTTCAGGTCTACTCCCTTGGCTCGCCCCTTGAAGTCCTCTTCCTCTGGCTATCGTCCCTCGGATGCGCACGCAAGCCTTCCCTTAGCTTGCCTCCATGCCACCCTTCACGTGTGCCCTTGAAGTCCACTTCCCGGCTTGCCCTTGGAGCTCTCCTCCCTCGGCTCTCGTCCCTCGGATATATCCACCATGTGTGATTCTCCAAGTCCTGCAAACTCAATCACACATATCAAATACAACACAACACTCTAACTTTAAACATATTCACCCACACACATTAAAACCATGATCTTCTAATCATTTAAGGGCCGATTGCCTCAACACAATATACCTATTCTTCTTGAACACATGGAGCAGTCGATTGGCAAATCGAACAGAATGGTTCCAGGGCTAAATTCACTCGGATCAGTCAACTGCCCCCTAGGGCAGTCGACTGATACCTGAATTTCAGGTTTTCAGCCCAATTTCAGAAATGCCTAGATAATTCCATAAATCTCCAAAAAAATCTGAAATTTCGTGGAGAGATTTGTAAAACTTATGTCTACCTGGGAAAAATATGTTTCTAAATAAATGTACTCCAGATCCCATGATTGGTACGAAACTCAACCCCTCCTAAATTGTATCATTTAAACTTCTCCCAAAAGTCCTAATTGTGGCCTTTCCTTGATATATCTTCTAATACCTGACAACGATACATTCTTAGCACTGAATTATATGGTATTTTCCCATTAAACCTTAATTTTATCGAATATAACCCTATTTTCATCCTTTTCTACCTAAAACCCCTTTTAATGTGTCAATTCCCTAGGATTAAGACTTACCCTAGTCTTCCAATCCCCTTGGCACATTACATCTAATTTCCTAGGAGAATATTTCTTGAGATTCATTCACCATGGACCCCAAAGTCTCCTAGAGCTCCCCCTTGAGCTCTTAACCCTAGTCACCTCCCTAGGTGACTCAATCCACACTAGACCACACCGGTGAGCCCCCGGTGATTCTTGGCCTACAAAATGAACCCTCTTAACCTTAGACACCTTGTCTTTAGTTAAGTCATTTTCTTTCCCTTGAAATGGCACCCCCTTGCCATTCTTGGACTTCTCCTTCTTGCCATGATTATATGCTTTGTTGGGACCGGGTGCATGTTGACATGGATGTGGATTCATAATTTTAAAATTAATTATGTGCAGCGGAAGGTTTAGCATAAATAATTTCTCTAATTATTTAACCACATATCTAAGCATATAATTTTATCTTGTGTAGACATGATCATATATTTAAAATGTTGCAGAAACATAAACTAATTCACATATTACCTTGCGTAACTCGAAGGAAGGGACGAGATCCAACCGTAAGCGTCCCTTGGAAGCTCCGCCTCTATTCGCGTCCACGCCGAGTATCTTCGGGATGACTTCGCAAAACCACGAGTTTCGTGTTCTCGAGAACTACTAGATTCTCCGAGAACGCGACAAGAAAAACCAAGAGAGAAGTCGAAAGACTAACCACAAAAGGATGGCCGGAATCAAAATTCCGGCAAAGCAAAAGAAGAGGCTTGCGGCAAAAGGATCCTTACGGCAAACTCTAATTCCGACAGCACCTTCTTCCGGCCAAGAGATGGCCGGAGCTTCCTTCTCCGGCAGCAGGTGGTGGTCGGCAGGGAAAGGGCAGGGGCGGCCGGCTGGTGCTCCTTCTTGGGGCTAGTTGGCGCACGACAAGAAGGGGAGAAGAGAAGGAGAGAAAGAGAGGGAGAGAGCCTATGCCTTCATCTCTTCGATTATCACCCAAGTCTTGCCTTGGGTCCTTTATATAGTGGCCTCTCAACCATCAACCCTCTCAAATATAGAATAACTTATTCCATCATGCCAAGTTTGATTTTATATCATGGTTAAAATCATATTTTAATTCATGATAAAAATCAATCAAGTCTCTTCTCTCCTATGGAATAAATTTCCTTATCATGGTAAATCAATCCATGATTGATTTTATAAAATAAACCAATCTATGGTTCATTTTAATTTCCATGAAAAATAAACCAAACCTTGGTTTATTATATAAAAAAATTTATATCATCCATAATTTTATAAAACAAACCACACTTGGTTTATTTTATAAATTGAACCAAAAAACTTGGTTCTCTCCCTTTGTTGTGGTCGGCCAAGCAAAGAGGATGGAGGCCCTCTTTGGCCGGACCATCCAAGCCAAGCCCCCAATGAATTAAACTTATTTAATTCATCTATTAAGTATTTAAAAGACATAGCCATTTTACGCTTCCGATGCGTCTCTGAAAAAATTCAGATTCGACTTATCGTTTGGCTCAACCAAACCTAATCTCTCTTGATTGGAAAATCCAATTTTCAACTCATTTTAAATCCCTCGGATTACTCGTAGTGGATGTGACTAAATAGGCTTTCGATTTATGTTGGTCGTCTATAATTGATCAATTAATTATAGAACGATCATGAGTGGCACCTAGTAGTACATCATGATCCCCGATTAATCGAAAGATCAACAGTTGACCTCAGAAATAATTCTGAAACCCTTCAGCAGCTATAATGAATCGTGCCCCATTCCCTTCACCATCTTATACCCACTTGGTTCAGGACATGGTCTATGTGTGTCAGTCCCCACTAGGCTGACTACGTCACACCTAGCCCAAGTAACGTTTTCTCGTCCTACGGATTCTAATTACTCTCATGTATTTAAGAGATTCATACTCTGAACATGTCATGCTCTGGCGAGAGGCTTCGAGTAACAATCCGACGATAGGCCTCGGGTATACATCTCCTCGCAAGGAGTGGTGAATCCTTTGTAGGTTGTTCAAACATCTTCGGGCACTTCGGCTTATACCCAATCATCCTGGGTCCACACCTCCTTGGAGACTCTTGCTTAAGATGTCAATGTATAAGTCTCCATGACCAAGATGACTTGAACACCGCAAGTCAAAGGAACATCGCACTTAAGCTGCAGTAAGAACTTCACTGACATATCTATATGTAGACTACCATATGAAGTTTTACAGCCAGTCACTCCAATGAACTAGTTCCCTTAACTAGCATTCATGTTTATTTCCGAACATCTCAATGTCACCAGCCAGTGAGAATCAGCTGATTAGAGAATAACTCATGCTAGTCTCAACAGAATTGATAGTGTCCGTATTTATCAATTCATCGACTAAGGACAATTTCAATACTTCACAATTGCACATGTAGAGATAATCACTAGTTGTGAATTCATCACAAATTCTCTCATGCTGTGAATTGTATTGCGGACATTCAGTAAATGAGTTTAAGATCTCAATCAAATACACAAACATGTATACTCAAATAGTGAATATTCATTTATTAAAATAAATTATTACAATCATAAGGCGATTGCCTTAGGACACTTCTCTCATATCACTAACAAACTCCCACTTGGCCTAATGCCAATCGCTACGGTACCCAATACCACAGGCTCTAACATGACCCTCAAACTTGCTTTGAGGTAAGGTCTTAGTTAAAGGATCTGCTAAATTCCTTTCAGTGGGAATTTTCTCAATTTGTATATCATTCCTACTTATAATCTCTCTGATCAAATGATAGCGGCGAAGCACATGTTTGGATCGTTGATGAGACCTTGGTTCCTTTGCTTGTGCAATAGCTCCATTGTTGTCGCAGTAAACTGGTATTGCTTCATTAATGGTTGGAACCACACCAAGTTCTGAGACAAACTTTTTGATCCAGACTGCTTCCTTTGCTGCTTCCGAAGCTGCAATATAGCTGCAATATATTCCGCTTCCGTGGTAGAATCTGTTGGAGCAATCGGCCCTAAGATGGTCCGGAGTGACAATGGGTTTTGATGTTTGGGCAAAGGGTTTAAGTTAGGTTTACCCTTGTTATCTCATATGTGTATGTTGAGTGTGCAGGATGTACAGGTTACACATATGGACTTGACTGGACGGCCTCGGTACAGTGAAGGGTGGCATGGAGACAAGCTGGAGGCTTGTGTGCGCACCTGAGGGACTTTGGTGAGCAGGAACGATGAGCTGATGGGCACGGACTTCGAGGCATGCGTGAAGGATGGCATGGAGGCAAGCTGGAGGCTTGCATGCATCCGAGGGACGGGAGCCGAAGATGAAGAGGGCGTGAAGGCAACAGTCGAGGCTGCTGAAGAGGAGTCAGCCAAGTCGTGAGGGTACGAGTGCTGTGTAATTGTACTCGAGAAATCCTAGGGTTTGAGTGCGGAGTGGAATGTACTCAGGAAGGGTGACCTTAGGTGGGTGAGTAGACCAGTCGACTAGCCTGGGGGCAGTCGACTGATGGAACTCACAGAAAGGTCTCAGCCTGGGACCAGTCGACTGGTAGGTGGCTGGTAAGCTGGCAAATTCGAACGTTGGGAGTGTCAACGGTCGAATTTGGCTGGCACCAGTCGATTGCCCTGGGGGCAGTCAACTGGTAGCGAGAAATCAGCCTCGAGTCCTATTTAAAGAGGACTTCGTGGTGGCTGAGTTTCTTGATGAAACTTGCTTGGATAGGGCAAGTTAGTAGTCTTGTGTGCTCAGTAGCTTGCAAAGGATTGTGGAGAGGTTTCTCCACCCACAAGGAGCGACACGGTTCTAGCCGGAGGTTATCCGGGGAGTGATCCACCGAAGGATTGTTGGATTAGTCACCCGACCGGGGTAGATACCAACTAAATCAGGTTGTTAGCGTTGTTTTTGTTGTTTATTGTATATTCCGCTGTGCTACTAACAATGCAGGTTCAAGAAAGAGTTCGAAATCGCTACCCACCCCCCTCTAGCGTTCGGGAATCGATCCTTACAATTGGTATCAGAGCGAGGACCGCTCTTGATCAGACTAATCGCCGAGGGAGCACTCACTAGAGAGAAAGGGGTCATGGAAGACAAGTTAGGGGACAACATCTACACCCCACCGCCCTACGACAATGATGATTTTGCATACTGGAAGGCGAGGATCGAGACGTGGTTCGGAATGGATTGGGCATGCCGAATTGCGCTTGAAGAGCCCTTCGAAGTTCCAAAGGACAAGCACGGGAAGAAGCTTCGTCCTAGATATTGGGACAAAGAGCAACAAGAACAATTCCGGGCCAATGAGAAGGTAACAAATATTTTGGTTGATATATTACCTAACGACATCATGAGTTGTGTAGGGTCATATCAAAGTGCATGTGAATTATGGAGCAAGGTGAAAGAGTATCATGAGACTCCTACAAAAATTCAAGAGCCTAAGGAGAAAAGCCCCGTGATTCAAGAAGAGGAAGAAGAAAGTGAAGAATCATCAACCTCCTCAAGAGAAGAAGAGGAAGAGGTCTCCACCTCAAGGATTGAGGGGGAGGAGAGATCCACTTCCATGCCGGATCAAGAGGAGGCCTCCACATCATCAAAAGTTGAAGAAGTCTCAACCTCCACCAAAGCAAGGAACAAAAACCACATTACATGCTTTGGGTGTAATGAAAAGGGGCACTACAAGGATAAGTGCCCAAAAGGTAAAAAGGAGGTACTCTCTAAACCCGGGTCCATTCGATTAAAATCTAACATAAATTGTAGGAATGGAGGAGCCCAAGAGAGAAAAATGAAGATTAGATGCTTCACATGTGGTGAGCTAGGGCACTACCACACTAAGTACCCAAAGAAATGTGAAATAAAGAAAATGGAGCATCTAAGGAGATGGGAGAAAGAAGAAAGAAAGAAGAAAAGAAGCCCACATCAAGGAGGGACTACAAGGGTAAGGGAGGTAATTCCTGACCCTAGATTAAATTGTCATTCATATTTAAGTTCCTCCATGAATGCTAAGAATCATGTCAATTACCCATCCATGAATATTAGAAATAATGCAAATTATTCATCCATGCATGCTAGATTTCATGAAAATTGTCTTTTTGTGCATAACCATGGTTTTAAATATCATGATAGGAATAAAGATAACAAGGTAGACACATATCTTAAGAAAAGCATGCATCATGGTAAATCTAAGACCTGTGTATCCAAGGCTAAAGGCATTAACCTCAAGGAAGGGAAACAAATGCCTAAGAAAATGGGTAATTCTAGGAATGTCCAAAGTGGGCATATGGACTACAAGGTTAAAGGTCTAGAGAGGGAAAATCAAGTCTTGAGGGCAAGGCTTGATACATTAGAAAAAGCCCTAGAAAGATTCATGGTTTGATCTAAGGGCTTAAACATGGTGTTGGGTAGTATAAAACCCAACTATGATAGATCGGGATTGGGGTACCGATCTAAGACCTCCAAGGGCAATGGAAAGAAGTATGCTGGGAAAGCATACAATCTTAGTAAGGAGGGAAGGTCTAAGGATGGCAAGGGGATGCCATCCAAGGGTAAAAAAAGTGACCTAACCAAGGACAAGGTGTCCAAGGTTAAAAAGGTCAACTTTGTAGGCCAAGAGTCACCGGTGGCATACCGGTGTGGCCTAGTGATGGTTGAGTCACCTAGGGAGGTGGCTAGGGCTAAGAGCTCAAGGGAAAGTTCTAGAAGCCTTTGGGATATATGGTGAATGGACCTTGGGAGAGTTGCTCCTAGAGGTCTAGATGGACCATGGAGTGTGCCAAAAGAATTGGAGACGGACTTGAGTCTCAATTCTTGAGTTTTGGCACGGTGTTTTTGAGTTTCATGCATGGAAATATGACATTGGGGTCATATTGCATGAAAATTGATTTTTGATGTATAAATGCCATGTAAATCAATGCTAGGAATGTATTGTGGGTTGGCATGGGCAGAGACATCAAGAGGAAACCAAAACTAGGACTTTAAGTCAAGGTTCTATTGAACTTTTTAGCTAGTTTTGGGTTTTGTGTCAAACATGGGAATGGTGATAGATACATTTTGGAATGTATTTTTCCCAAGTAGATATGGGTACCACAAACCTCTCCATAAAATTTGGGAATTTTTGGAGATTTATGAAATTTTTGGCGCATTTTTGAATTTCGTCAGAAATGCTGAAATTTCAGACTTTCAGAGTATCAGTCGACTGCCATTTTGGCAGTCGACTGGTCAAGGCTGATTTTTGTATCATCAGCTGGTTTGGGGTCTAAATGATGCAAAACAAGTGTATGGGGGGTTATTACACATTGTTTATGGTCATTGGGGATTAAAAGAACCGATAATTGGGATATTGTTGGGTTCTTTTTGATGTTAGGCAAAGGGGGAGAAGTATTAGGTTTAAGTTGGGAAACCAAACACTCCTTTGCAAAAAAACCCTAGGTTTAGGGGGAGTTGAGATTAAGGGGGAGCATGGTTGCTCCATTCTTGGCGTAAGAGGAACCTTGGAGAGGTTCTTAAAAAGCCTTTGTAAATCCAGTGTAAGGGGGAGCTTGGGAAAAGCTTTAAAAAGCCCGGTTTGGTAGAAAATCCTAGCTTGGAGGGCTAGGTGTAAAACTCCTAACTTGGAGGGTTAAGTGTGGGATGCCTTGGGATAGGATCCAGTTATGCATTGCATATGCATTCATTTAGCATGGTTTTTGCTATTTACTACTATCTTGCTTTCCTAACTTAAACGGATTGCCAAACATCAAAAAGGGGGAGATTGTTGGAGCAATCGGCCCTAAGATGGTCCGGAGTGACCATGGGTTTTGATGTTTGGGCAAAGGGTTTAAGTTAGGTTTACCCTTGTTATCTCATATGTGTATGTTGAGTGTGCAGGATGTACAGGTTACACATATGGACTTGACTGGACGGCCTCGGTACAGTGAAGGGTGGCATGGAGACAAGCTGGAGGCTTGTGTGCGCACCTGAGGGACTTTGGTGAGAAGGGACGATGAGCTGATGGGCGTGGACTTCGAAGCATGCGTGAAGGATGGCATGGAGGCAAGCTGGAGGCTTGCGTGCATCCGAGGGACGGGAGCCGAAGATGAAGAGGGCGTAAAGGCAACAGTCGAGGCTGCTGAAAAGGAGTCAGCCGAGTCGTGAGGGTACGAGTGTTGTGTGATTGTACTCGGGAAATCCTAGGGTTTGAGTACGGAGTGGAATGTACTCAGGAAGGGTGACCTTAGGTGGGTGAGTAGACCAGTCGACTGGCCTGGGGGCAGTCGACTGATGGAACTCACAGAAAGGTCTCAGCCTGGGACCAGTCGACTGCCCTGGGGGCAGTCGACTGGTAGGTGGCTGGTAAGCTGGCAAATTCGAACGTTGGGAGTGTCAACGGTCGAATTTGGCTGGCACCAGTCGACTGCCCTGGGGGCAGTTGACTGGTAGCGAGAAATCAGCCCCGAGTCCTATTTAAAGAGGACTTCGTGGTGGCTGAGTTTCTTGACGAAACTTGCTTGGATAGGGCAAGTTAGTAGTCTTGTGTGCTCAGTAGCTTGCAAAGGATTGTGGAGAGGTTTCTCCACCCACAAGGAGCGACACGGTTCTACCCGGAGGTTATCCGGGGAGTGATCCGTCGAAGGATTGTTGGATTAGTCACCCGACCGGGGTAGATACCAACTAAATCAGGTTGTTAGCATTGTTTTTGTTGTTTATTGTATATTCCGCTGTGCTACTAACAACGCAGGTTCAAGAAAGAGTTCGAAATCGCTACCCACCCCCCTCTAGCGTTCAGGAATCGATCCTTACAGAATCCACTACGGTGTCTTACTTGGAACTCTTCCAACTTATTGTGCCTCCATTCAAAATAAATACGTATCCGGACTGAGATTTGGAGTCATCCTTATCTGTCTGGAAACTGGCATCTGTATACCCACGTATTACCATATCACCTTCTCCATATATTAGAAACACATCCTTAGTGTTTCTTAGGTACTTGAGGATTGTCTTGACAGCCGCCCAATGATCCATTCCTGGATCAGACTGGTATCTGCTTGTGATGCTCAGAGCATACGATACATCGGGCCTAGTACATAACATAGCATACATGATAGATCCTATCGCGGATGCATAAGGAATCTTATTCATGCAAATCCTCTCGTCTTCTATGCGCGGACACATAGACTTCGAAAGGTTGATCCCATGCCTGATGGGAAGGTAACCTTTCTTGGATTCCGACATGCTAAACCTTTCTAGTACTCGGTCTATATATGTAGACTGCGAAAGACCAAGCAACCGTTTTGATATATCTCTATAGATTCTAATCCCAAGGATATAGGTTGCTTCTCCCAGGTCTTTCATGGAGAAAGTTTTGGACAACCAAATTTTAACTGACTGTAAGACTGATATATCATTTCCTATAAGTAATATGTCATCGACATATAACACTAGGAATACGACTGCACTCCCACTAACCTTCTTGTACACACAAGGTTCGTCAGGATTTTGTGAGAAATCAAACTCTTTGATTGTCTCATCAAAATGGATGTTCCAGCTCCTGGATGCTTGCTTTGGTCCATATATGGATCGTCGAAGCTTGCATACTTTGGTTTTATTAACCGATGTGAAACCTTCAGGTTGTATCATGTATACATCCTCAAGCAAGTTTCTATTAAGGAAAGCTGTTTTCACATCCATTTGTCATTTCTCATAATCATAATGAGCTGCTATGACCAGGAGCATCCGAATGGATTTAAGCATAGCTACTGGCGAATAGGTTTCGTCATAATCAATTCCTTGTTTCTGACGATATCCTTTTGCCACTAATCTAGCCTTAAAGGTAACAACATTACCTTCTATGTCGATTTTCTTCTTGAAAACCCACTTGCACCCTATGGGCTTAATCCCTTCAGGTGGGTTAACCAAGTCTCATACTTGATTTTTGTACATGGAATCCATTTCCGATTTCATGGCTTCAAGCCATTTATCCCTTTCTGATTTTTTAGAACATCTTCATAACTGATAGGTTCGTCATCGTTAATGAGTAACACGTCGTTCGATTCACTTATGAGAAATCTGTATCTCTCTGGAATATTGTGTGTCCTATCAGACCTACGAAAAAGTGGTGTTGTTTTAGGTTCAACTGATAGCTCATCATTATGAGTTATTGGTTGTGGGTCTTGTAACGACCCGGCCCGTCTACCGGCCCATTTACCGGTCCTCACGACCGTCGTACCGTCGTACCGTCGAGTATCGACCGTGTCGTTACTCATACTAGGTCTTCCCACCCCTGGGTGTGGATTTTTGCCTTCCCAGGATTCGAACCCGAGACCCAGGCTTAAATCTAGTTCTTTATGAATCCTGAATACCAATTGAGCCATAAAGAACTAGATTTAAGCCTGGGTCTAGGGTTCGAATCCTGGGAAGGCAAAAATCCACCGACCAGGCGGTGGGAAGACCTAGTATGGTAACGGCACGGTCGACGGTACGATGGTACGACGGTCGTGAGGGCCGGTAAATGGGCCGCCAAACGGGCCGGGTCATTACATGTCTAGACTAGGTGTCTCTGTAATGTCTATTGGAGTTTCTTGAACTTTTTCAAGTTCAATGCTACTCCCACTATTTTCTTGTAAAAGAAATTCTTTTTCTAGAAATACAGCATGCCTTGAAACAAACACCTTTTGTTCCAAGGGATGATAGAATTGGTAACCCTTCGTTTCCTTAGGGTATCCAATAAATAGATATTTATCAGACTTAGCATCCAATTTGTCTAACACAGTCCGCTTTACATAAGCAGGACAACCCCATATCTTTAGGTGAGATAAATGAGGTTTCTTACTATTCCACGTCTCATATGGAGTAGTAGAGACTACCTTGGTCGGGGCTCTGTTTAGTAAGTAAACAGCTGTCTTAAGCGCATAGCCCCAAAAGGATTTTGGAAGAGTTGCATGATTCATCATAGATCTAACCATATCCATCAAGGTTCGGCTACGCCTCTCAGATACACCATTATGCTGTGGTGTATATGGCGGAGTCCATTGAGACAATATCCCATTGTCCCTAAGATAATCTTGAAACTCTTGACTTAAGTATTCACCACCCCGATCGGATCGAAGTATCGTAATACTTTTGTCAAGTTGTTTCTCTACTTCACTTCTGAACTCTTTGAATTTCTCAAAAGCTTTAGATTTGTGTTTCATTAAGAACACATACCCGAATCGTGAGTGATCATCGATAAAGGTAATGAAGTAGCTATAGCCTCCTTGTGCAAGAGTTGACATTGGTCCACATACATCAGTATGTATTAGACCAAGCAATTCTCCCACTGGTTTACCTTTTTCGGAAAAAGGTAATTTGGTCATCTTGCCTTTTAAGCATGATTCGCATGTATCAAATGAACCGCGTTCAAATGATTCCAGAATTCCACATCGGTGTAATTTGGTCATGCGTTTCTTACTTACATGGCCAAGACGACAATGTCACATATAGGAGTCTATTTGATTATCTATTCGAGCACGTTTATTGCTAACTTCGATATTGAAAACGTCACCGGATAAATCTAACGTGTAGATACCATTGCATAAAGTTCTGGCCCATAAAGAACACCATTTAAAGTTATGTAACAGCAATTGTTACTAAAAGTTAAATGATAACCCTTTTCATTCAAGCATGAAATAGATACAATGTTCTTTATTAACGAAGGAACAAAATAACAATTATCCAATTCTAAGACAAGTCCAGTAGGGAGCTTTAGCAAATATGTTTCGATGGCAACAGCAGCAATCTTTGCTCCATTTCCAACTCGTAAATTCGCTTCTCCCTTAACGAGTCTTCTTCTATTCCTTAGCCCCTGTATGTCATTACATATATGTGAGCTACACCCAGTATCAAGTACTCAGGTGTCCGAGGAAATAGAGTGACATTCAATAACGAAGATACCTGAAGAGGATGGGGCATCGGATGTCTTCTTCTTCAGGGACTCAAGATAAACCTTGCAGTTTTTTCACCAGTGGCCCTCCTTGCCACAGTGATGGCAAGTGCCTTTTGGTGCCTTTTCAATCTTTTTAGCCTTTTTCTTCCTTCCCTTATTTTGTTCTTTGGGCTTCCTCTTAGAGCCTTTCTTTGAGGAACCAACTAACAGTACCGTCTTCTGATCCTGCTTTACAGAAGGCTCTACAGTCTTCAGCAGGTTAAGCAACTCAGGAATGGTAGTCTCCAGTTTGTTCATCCGATAGTCCATCACAAATTGTGAGTAACTCTTGGGCAAACAATGTAGAATTAAGTCAATACTTAGTTCGTGATCCATTGCAAATCCGAGTGTGCCTAGTCGCTCAATGTACACCAACATCTTCAACACAAACTGTGAAACAGAAGTGCCTTCCTGCATCTTAGAGGTGAAGAGGAGTCTGGAGACCTCAAACCTTTCGGATCTCGCCTGCTCGTCAAACAACTCATGAAGATGGAAGACGATGGTATGAGCATCCATATGCTCATGCTGCTTTTGTAGCTCAGGTACCATAGCGGCCAGCATGATGCAACTCGAAAGTTCAGAATTGACCACATGTTTCTGATAGGCCACTAACTGGTCTGGAGTTGCATCTTCAGGAGGATGGTTGGGAAGTTGTTCTTCAAGGACATAAGCAAGCTTTTCTGCCTTGAGGACTATCCTCAGGTTTCGAAGTCAATCCATGAAGTTTGTCCCAGTCAACTTATTGGTGTCCAAAATGGAACGCAAATTCAGAGAATACATGATCAGGTGATTATCCTAGAAATACAAATTGAGGTTATGTGATGAGAATGATAAAGAATGCATCAATATACATTAATTAAATCCTATTTATTTTTCGAATTGAATAACCCTTTTTATCAATTCGGGAGATCATAGGAACATCTCCAAATAGGTTGATATCCAACCATAGATAAGAACAACCATGGCTAGAGTCCATCAAGTTATTCTTAG
The DNA here is from genome assembly GCA_024364735.1 of Boesenbergia rotunda. Taxonomy (NCBI): domain Eukaryota; kingdom Viridiplantae; phylum Streptophyta; class Magnoliopsida; order Zingiberales; family Zingiberaceae; genus Boesenbergia; species Boesenbergia rotunda. Next base: position 17,062 of record JAGFNQ010006475.1, read on the forward strand.
CTATGAAGATAGGTAATTATACCGATTACATATTATACATATGTAACTATCACATTATGCTATCAACTAATTGAATGTTTGCATAAATCATTGGGTTGTTAACTCATTAACAAGTATGCAACAATATGCATAGCACCCAACTGCACCTCTCTTTACATCGACCTTGGCTGTGGCACAACAAATCGATGCTCCAAGCTTAAGGCTGACCCATTAATCAAGAAATAGTTTTAATATGGTTGGAGCTCATTCAACCGTTTAGTCAGGCTTGGATGTGTCCAACAACCAAAACTAAGGATTGACCTCTGACTCCAACTATATTAATCATAAACTAATTCCATGGTTTGAACATGTTGTGGTTCAAGCTGGGCTTGGATGTGTCCATCAACCCAAACGAGAAACAAAACTCCGGTTCTAACCATATTAATGGAAGGTGTTGGCCTTAATATTTTGTAAGGGGTTTTGGGTCTCATCCTTTTCTTTTATGCACATTCATGACATATAATTATGTCATGTTCTAACGATTTCCTTAATAAAGTATGTATGTGACTTAATTTATCAAGTCTTATTAATTGAATTAGGAACCGGATTTCCTAATTCTAATTTCATACTTTATTCAAGGAATTGTTTTGGGAAACAATTTCCTGAATTATCATAATCAATTTCGGAAATAATATGTTTAAGACTTTGATTTCTCTAAATCAAATCTTATTAAATTAAAAGACAGATTCCCTTAATTCAACCACATATTATTTTCATGAAAATCTTATTTAAGGAAATATACTCTATAGGAAACAATTTTCCTAATTAATTTTGGAGACAATAATATGTAAGAGCATCACCTCATAAATCAAATAAGGAAATTATCGTTTGAGAATCACCTCAAAAATCTCCAAGATTTGATCACATATTTTATTTATGGAAAATTAATATCAATAACTTAATTTGGATTGCTCCCCGAGCCTCAATCCAAATTAAACATTTGACAATTTAAATTCAATTTAGGAAATTTAATTATAACAACTAACTTTAAATTGGACGGCTCCCCGAGGCTCAATCCAAAATAAAGAATTTTGTAAATAATTTAATTTTCAATTATAAATTTAAATGCCAATTAATATTCCCATAATTTGTCTAGACTTTCTTGAAAAAAAGTACCCAAAATTGCGAGCTTTCCATAAATGAAAAGTTTCCAAAAATAAAAGGTTTTCAAAATAATTGTAAGTTTCTGGTACAAAGAAAACTTATGTTTTTCCAAAATTAGAAAATTTCCAAAATAGGAAATTTCCAAAATTGGAAAGTTTCCAAAATGGAAAGTTTTCACAATTATCATAAAATTTCAAAAACAGAGATATTTCAAAAGTTTACGAAATTTCATGAGGATTTCCAAACTTTGAAATTCCTAAATCGAAAATTTACCATAATTGGAAAGTTTCCATAATTGAAAATTTTTCAAAATTGAGATCATGATAAAGCTTTCCGCAAAACAATTATATGATTATGTCGAACATAAACCTCGGCTCTGATACCACTGTTGGGACCGGGTGAATGTTGACATGGATGCGGGTTCGTAATTTTAAAATTAATTACGTGCAGTGGAAGGTTTAGCATAAATAATTTCTCTAATTATTTAACCACACATCTAAGCATGTAATTTTATCTTGTGTAGACATGATCATATATTTAAAATTTTGCAGAAACATAAACTAATTTACGTATTACCTCGCGTAACTCGAAGGAAGGGACGAGATCCAACCGTAAGCGTCCCTTAGAAGCTCCGCCTCAATTCGCGTCCACGCCGAGTATCTTCGGGATGACTTCGCAAAGCCACGAGTTTCGTGTTCTCGAGAACTACTAGATTCTCCGAGAACGCGACAAGAAAAACCAAGAGAGAAGTCGAAAGATTAACCACAAAAGGATGGCCGGAATCAAAATTCCGGCAAAGCAAAAGAAGAGGCTTGCGGCAAAAGGATCCTTACGGTAAACTCTAATTCCGGCAGCACCTTCTTCCGGCCAAGAGATGGCCGGAGCTTCCTTCTCCGGCAGCAGGTGGTGGTCAGCAGGGAAAGGGCAGGGGCGGCCGAGTGGTGCTCCTTCTTGGGGCTGGTTGGCGCACGGCAAGAAGGGGAGAAGAGAAGGAGAGAAAGAGAGGGAGAGAGCCTATGCCTTCATCTCTTCGATTATCACCCAAGCCTTGCCTTGGGTCCTGTATATAGTGGCCTCTCAACCATCAACCCTCTCAAATATGGAATAACTTATTCCATCATGCCAAGTTTGATTTTATATCATGGTTAAAATCATATTTTAATTCATGATAAAAATCAATCAAGTCTCTTCTCTCCTATGGAATAAATTTCCTTATCATGGTAAATCAATCCATGATTGATTTTATAAAATAAACCAATCCATGGTTCATTTTAATTTCCATGAAAAATAAACCAAACCTTGGTTTATTATATAAAAAAATTTATATCATCCATAATTTTATAAAACAAACCACACTTGGTTTATTTTATAAATTGAACCAAAAAACTTGGTTCTCTCCCTTTGTTGTGGCCGGCCAAGCAAAGAGGATGGAGGACCTCTTTGGCTGGCCCATCCAAGCCAAGCCCCCAATGAATTAAACTTATTTAATTCATCTATTAAGTCTTTAAAAGACTTAGTCATTTTACGCTTCCGATGCGTCTTTGAAAAAATTCAGATTCGACTTATCGTTTGGCTCAACCAAACCTAATCTCTCTTGATTGGAAAATCCAATTTTCAACTCGTTTTAAATCCCTCGAATTACTCGTAGTGTGTGTGACTAAATAGGCTTTCGATTTATGTTGGTCGTCTATAATTAATCAATTAATTATAGAACAATCATGAGTGGCACCTAGTAGTACATCATGATCCCCAATTAATCGAAAGATCAACGGTTGACCTCAGAAACAATTCTGAAACCCTTCAGCAGCTATAATGAATCGTGCCCCATTCCCTTCACCATCTTATACCCAGTTGGTTCAGGACATGGTCTATGTGTGTCAGTCCCCACTAGGCTGACTACATCACACCTAGCCCAAGTAACGTTTTCTCGTCCTATGGATTCTAATTACTCTCATGTATTTAAGAGATTCATACTCTGAACATGTCATGCTCTGGCCAGAGGCTTCGAGTAACAATCCGATGATAGGCCTCGGGTATACATCTCCTCGCAAGGAGTGGTGAATCCTTTGTAGGCTGTTCAAATATCTTCGGACACTTTGGCTTATACCCAATCATCCTGGGTCCACACCTCCTTGGAGACGCTTGCTTAAGATGTCAACGTATAAGTCTCCATGACCAAGATGACTTGAACACCGCAAGTCAAAGGAACATCGCACTTAAGCTGCAGTAAGAACTTCACTGACATATCTATATGTAGACTACCATATGAAGTTTTATAGTCAGTCACTCCAATGAACTAGTTCCCTTAACTAGCATTCATGTTTATCTCCGGACATCTCAATGTCACCAGCCAGTGAGAATCAGCTGATTAAAGAATAACTCATGCTAGTCTCAACAGAATTGATAGTGTATGTATTTATCAATTCATCGACTAGGGACAATTTCAATACTTCACAATTGCACATGTAGAGATAATCACTAGTTGTGAATTCATCACAAATTCTCTCATGCTGTGAATTGTATTGCGGACATTCAGTAAATGAGTTTAAGATCTCAATCAAATACACAAACATGTATACTCAAATAGTGAATATTCATTTATTAAAATAAATGATTACAATCATAAGGTGATTGCCTTAGGACACTTCTCTCATATCACTAACATGCTTCCCCTACATACTTCTTTTCCTTGGCATTAGAGACCTTAGACAAGTATCCCAACCCCGATCTATCATAGTTGGGTTTTAAACTACCCAACACCATGTCTAAACCATTTGATCCAACCATGAATCTTTCTAAGGTCATTTCCAATGTATCAAGCCTTGCCCTCAAGGCTTGATTTTCCCTTTCTAGGTTTCTAAACCTAGAATCCACATGTCCACTTTGGACATTCCTAGACCTACCCATCTTCTTAGATGCTCCTTTTCTTGAGCTTTCCACTCCTTGGGCATTTCGTATGGTAGTGTACTAGCTCACCACACGTGAAGCATCTAATTCTCTTTCTCTTTTCTTAGGCTTCTCCATTCCTACACCCCATGTTAGATTTAGAAGGAATTGAAATAGGTTTAGGGGTTACCTCCTTTTTCTTACTCTTTGGGCATTTGTCCTTGCTGTGGCCCTTTTCATTACATCCAAAGCATATTATATGGTCATTTTTCTTTGCTTTGGTGGAGGTGGAGGCTAGGTTGACTTCTTCTTCAACCTTGGATGAAGTGGATGTTTCCTCTTGTTCCGGCATTGAAGTGGGTCTCTCCTCCCCCTCAATCCTTGAGGTGGTGACCTCTTCCTCCTCTCTTGATGAGGTTGATGATCTCTCATTCTCTTCTTCCTCCTCTTGGGCTATCGAGCTCACTTCCTCGGGTTCTTCCACTAATTGAACTCGTGTAGGGTTTTCATGGAATTCTCCTACCTTTCTCCATAGATCATGTACATTTTGATATTCCCCTACACCATCTAACACATTAGTAGGCAAAATGTTAAGCAATATATCAATTACCTTCTTATTTGCCATAAATTGTTCTTGTTGCTCTTTGTCCCAATATCTAGGATGAAGCTTCTTACTGTGTTGTCCTTTGGAACTTCGAAGGGCTCTTCTATTGCCATCCTACATCCCCACTCCATTCCAAGCCACATCTTCATTCGCATCTTCCAATATCCGAAATCTTCATTATCGTAGGGAGGTGGAATGTAGATGTCATCACCCAACTTGTCTTCCATTGTTTTTCCTCTAGCTTTCTTGCTCCCTCGGCAGTTAGTCCGACAAGAGTGGTCGTTCGCTCTGATACCACTTGTTGGATCTTATACGGTTGCTAGAGGGGATGAATAGCACTTTTCGATTCTTCTCTACAAGATTGTTAGCATGCGCAAGCGGAAACAATAATAATAAACAAATACAACGCTAACAATACCGATTTTACTTGGTATCCACCCCTAAGGGTGACTAATCCAAGAATCCTTCGGTGGATCACTCCCCGGATGACCTCCGGCTAGCTCTTCTCGCTCCTTGTGGGTGGAGAAATCTCGCTACAATACTTCGACAATCTCCAAGCACCAAGACTACTATTTGGCCTTTAACCAAGACTAAATTCATCAGAGATCCCGGCCAAAACGAAACCCTCTTAAATAGGACTTGCCTTCTGTTTGGCCGCCACCAGTCGACTGCCCCATAGGGCAGTCGACTGCCTCCACTCAAATTCGACCGTTGACACCCAACGTTCGAATTCTGAGTGCCACCAGTCGACTGCCACTAGGGCAATCGACTGATCCAGGGTCAACTCCCTTTCTGTGAGTTTTATCAGTCGACTGGTCCACTCACACACCTAGAGTTTCCCTTCCCGAGTACACTTCTCTCAGCACTTGAACCGTAGGATTTCCCGAGTACAATCACACAACACTCGTATCCTCACGACTCAACTGACTCCTCATCAACAGCCTTGACTATTGCCTTCGCGCCCTCTTCATCTTCGGCTCCCGTCCCTCGGATGCACGCAAGCCACTAGCTTGCCTCCATGTCATCCTTCATGCATGCCTCGAAGTCCACGCCCCTCAGCTCATCGTCCCTGTCATACCAAGGTCCCTCGGGTGCACACAAGCCTCCAGCTTGTCTCCATGTCATCTTCACCATACAGAAGCCGTCCAGCCAAGTCAATATGTGTAAACCTGCAATCCTGCACACTCAATTACACATATTAGTGTTAGTGATATGAGAGAAGTGTCCTAAGGCAATCGCCTTATGATTGTAATCATTTATTCTAATAAATGAATATTCACTATTTGAGTATACATGTTTGTGTATTTGATTGAGATCTTAAACTCATTTACTGAATGTCCGCAATACAATTCACAGCATGAGAGAATTTGTGATGAATTCACAACTAGTGATTATCTCTACATGTGCAATTGTGAAGTATTGAAATTGTCCCTAGTCGATGAATTGATAAATACATACACTATCAATTCTATTTATCAATTCTGTTGAGACTAGCATGGGTTATTCTCTAATCAGCTGATTCTCACTGGCTGGTGACATTGAGATGTCCGAAGATAAACATGAATGCTAGTTAAGAGAACTAGTTCATTGGAGTGACTGGCTGTAAAACTTCATATGGTAGTCTACATATAGATATGTCAGTGAAGTTCTTACTGCAGCTTAAGTGCGATGTTCCTTTGACTTGCGGTGTTCAAGTCATCTTGGTCATGGAGACTTATACGTTGACATCTTAAGCAAGCATCTCCAAGGAGGTGTGGACCCAGGATGATTGGGTATAAGCCGAAGTGCCCGAAGATGTTTGAACAACCTACAAAGGATTCACCACTCCTTACGAGGAGATGTATACCCGAGGCCTATCGTCGGATTGTTACTCGAAGCCTCTGGCCAGAGCATGACATGTTTAGAGTATGAATCTCTTAAATACATGAGAGTAATTAGAATCCGTAGGACGAGAAAACGTTACTTGGGCTAGATGTGACGTAGTCAGCCTAGTGGGGACTGACACACATAGACCATGTCCTGAACCAAGTGGGTATAAGATGGTGAAGGGAATGAGGCACGATTCATTATAGCTGCTGAAGGGTTTCAGAATTGTTTCTGAGGTCAACCGTTGATCTTTCGATTAATTGGGGATCATGATGTACTACTAAGTGCCACTCATGATCGTTCTATAATTGATTAATTATAGACGGCCAACATAAATCGAAAGCCTATTTAGTCACATGCACTACGAGTAATCCGAGGGATTTAAATCGAGTTGAAAATTGGATTTTCCAATCAAGAGAGATTAAGTTTGGTTGAGACAAACGATATGTCGAATCTGAATTTTTCAGAGACGCATCGGAAGCGTAAAATGACTAAGTCTTTTGAAGACTTAATAGATGAATTAAATAAGTTTAATTCATTGGGGCTTGGCTTGGATGGGCCGGCCAAAGAGGGCCTCCATCCTCTTTGCTTGGCCGGCCACAACAAAGGGAGAGAACCAAGTTTTTTATTCAATTTATAAAATAAATCAAGTGTGGTTTGTTTGATAAAATTATGGATGATATAAATTTTTATATAATAAACCAAGGTTTGGTTTATTTTTCATGGAAATTAAAATGAACCATGGATTGGTTTATTTTATAAAATCAATCATGGATTGATTTACCATGATAAGGAAATTTATTCTATAGGAGAGAAGAGACTCGATTGATTTTTTATCATGAATTAAAATATGATTTTAACCATGATATAAAATCAAACTTGGCATTAACAATAAATAACAGACAAGTCATGTAGTGGATCAATTCTTTCTCTATAGTTCAAATACATTAACAAATAAATAACAATAAATAAATACAATTTACAATGTCAAAATATTAACTCGCGCAAGTAAATAATCGCCCAATAAATTCAGAGTTAACATTATAATCGAATAAATGAAAGAGTTAATATATTACTGGTTAAAAAATATCTTCTTAGTAAACCATAATAAAATCTAAATATAAAATGAGTCAAAAAATATACTTTATCAATTTATTTCTTTTTATTTTTTCGAAATATGCGAGAATTAGATTTCAACGTTAATTCCGATTTTTGCGGATCTTATTGGAAGCAGATGGCGAAGGACCCAGATTCTATTTCTACGTACAAGCAGCGTTCTATCTCCTCGTACGATATACATTGAATCGAGTGATTTCCGTAGGAGAAGAGACTGAAAGAAGAGCTTCGAGGTTCTTGATTCTTGTTACGTTGTTCGAGCTTCGAGCTTCGAGACCGACGATACATGATCTCTTGAGGTGACCTTTTACTCCGATGAACATACAACAAGCAGGTGGTGATGATCTCTCTAATTGCGAACCAATTTGCGTCTCGGTCGATGAAGAAATTAAAACTAATTAATCTGAATCTTTGCCTATTTTTACAGACACCGGAACTGGAAGGGCACTGAGTGATGGGGCACCGGCAGCGTCCCCCAGTGCCGGCTCTGCGTCCATGAAAAGGTGCATCGTCGTCGTTAAATGCACAGTCGATCATGTCATGCAATCTTTTGATTAATAACTTGCCTTTATTTTTTTTTATCTTCCGCTGATCGATGTTTTGTTTGATGTTCAGGATATTTACGACTCCATTGGCAAGCGATGCACAGCACGGACCAATTCAGACGCAAAACCCTAAACGTTGCGATGAAACTGAAGAATTGGCAGAAGAACTGGTTTGTTAATTCTTAATTTCTTCCTCTTCTTTTGTATCCAGTGAGCACTTGATTTTTATATCGCACTGCTATTGCAGGATCACGCCTTGCTCGAGACTGTTTCTCCGTCTTGCGAAATTCCAGACATTGATAGATGTGATGCGGATAATCAACTTGCAGTCGTTGAATACGTAGAAGAGTTATTCAAATTCTACAGGGAGATTGAGGTGAGTGTTTGATTGTTGCACCTAATTAATTATATGAATAAGAATGTTTCTTACAACTAATTATTTGTTCTATTACTATGTTTCACGTACATTTTTAGGTCAAAAGTTATGTGGATATTGATTACATGTCTTTCCAATTGCACATCAATGAAGACGCGAGAGCTTCGGTCGTTGACTGGCTGATAAACGTATCATATATATATTTATATATATACATATATTTCATTTTCTTGCATTGAATATATAATTACTTACTTTGTAAGTCACCCTTCATTAATTACAGGTCCATTGGTGCTGCTTTGAATTAAGGGACGAGACACTTTATTTGACAGTTAACATTCTTGACAGATTTTTGGCAAAAAAGACAATTTTACATGACGAGTTTGAGCTTGTGGGAATTACAGCCCTTTTTGTGGCTTGGAAATACGAGGAAGATATAGTAGATCCTGAGATGAATGAATTACTTCTCATATCAGACTTTGATTGTCACTACGATCACATCCTCATTATGGTATTAATTACAAAATTTCCATATTTATTTATTAATGTAGTAGTGTTATATACATGACATTTTTTTAATGTTTTAACACGACCTATTCTTTTTGTTAGGAAACATTGATGTTGAATGTGTTGGAGTACCAACTCTCAGTGCCAACTCCTTATGTCTACATGAGTAGGTTTCTGAAGGCAGCTGAGTCTAGCAAAACGCCAAGGGTAAACAATTAACACAATTAAAACAATATCAATTTACTTATCCAACAAAAAAAAAAAAATAGTTACAATCTTGTTTTTGCTCTGTTGTCCTAATGAACTTACGCAGATGGAGGTGCTTTCTTATTTCCTCCTCGAGCTTTCACTGCTTGAGTACAAAATGCTCAAGTTCAAGCCTTCCATGCTCGCTGCCGCTGCAGTATACACCGCACAATGCGCTCTTCGAGGACACAAGTATTGGACTAAATCCAGTGAAATGCACACTAAATATTCAGAATGGCAACTCTTGTGAGTCCTAATTGCAAAACTGATACCAAAAATTGTTTAATCCTTTTTTCTTGACCTTACAAGTTTGCTTAATTGTTCTACTTCTTCTCCAGGGAGTGCTCTCGATTGATGGCCAAATCACACCAGAAAGCAATTTCCGAAAAGCAAACGATTATTTATGATAAATATTATGAGAATCATAATTGGATTTCAGTCTCTCATCCAGCTTATTGTTTGCTAGTTGATACTTACTAGACGTAGGTTAGTTGTGATACGGATTGAAGTTACTGTTAGTGCTATAGTTTCACTTTGGAATGCATCAATTTTTTTCTTAAATTTCTAATACCATGCAACTTATGGAGGTAGGCAAGCCTAGGGATTATTCGATTAAAATTGAATTGAATTAATCAAAACCCGAATTAATCAAAAATTTTCAAACAAATTAAACTGAATTTTTCAATAAAAATGAATCAATCAAACGGATAAAATATTGATTAACTCGATTGAAAATCGAATTAACTAAATTTGTTAGAATAATGGGAGATTTAATTAAAATCAAAATTGAATTTTTATATTCCACGAGAGATTTACTGGTTTAATTTTTTAATTAAGATTTATTCGGTTTAATCGAATAAGGAACTTTAAATCGAAACCGAACCAAATTAATCGAATAAATTATTTTTTTTGAAAAAAAATAAATTAACTGAATCAAATTTTAAAATTTGATTTATTCGGTCGGTTAATTCGATTTAATTAATTTTTGCTCAAGAGCCATTGACGAATGAGGAAGCAACCATTTGTTGGATATCATGTGAATGGGAAGGGAGGTGTGGAGGAAAGAAGCTCCTTGGTGAGTGGGACTTTAGTCCCACATTCGGAGTTTCTAGTAAGGCTGCGTTTGGGTGTAATCCACCCTGTAATGTAATCGAGATTACATTACAAGTTGGATTCCTTTGTTTGGAATCACTTTAATATTGTAATGTAATGTAATCTCGATTACAAAAGAGGTTGATGATTTGTAATCTAGATTACAAACCAAAACCTCCGTAATCTGGATTACATTACAGCTTGTAAAGTCGTCGGTCGGGCGGCGATAGTCGTCGGTCGGGCGGCGACAGTCGTCGGTCGGGCGGTGACAGTCGTTGGTCGCCGCCGGCGACCACCACCGCCGGCGACACCGCCGCCGGCCGGCCACCGCCCAGCCGCCGGCGACACCGCCGCCGGCCGCAGACGACCGCCGCCGCCGGCTGCCGGCGGCCGCCGGCGACCACCGCCGCCGGCCGGTCGTCGGCCGCCGGCGACCACCGCCTGCCGCCGACGACCACCGCCGACCGCCGACGACCACCGCCGGCCGCCGGCGACAATCGCCGGCGACCACCGTCGGCAGCGACCGCCGCCATCGCGGGTTGGCGGCGGTCACAGGCGTTCGCCGACCGGTCAATGGTCACCGGCCGCCCGGCGACGGTCGTCGGTTATCAATCTTGATTACATTACAGGATGGATTGCCCCTCACCAAACAAAAGAATCTAACTTGTAATGGTTATCAAAGATTACATACAACTCATTACCAAACATAACAATGTAATCAAGATTACATTACATTACATTACAAACTTGATTACATTACAGACCGGATTACATTACCCCCTACCAAACGTAGCCTAAATGGAAAGGAAGGTGGAGAATAAAATGACTCCATTGTGAGTGGGGCTTTAGTCCCACATTGGGAGTTTTAAAGCATAATTGTTGGTTTATATTGTTTCACAAGCATGTTAGTTGTGAACAAATGCAAGTGGAGAGGCTCTCTCTCACGCATGGGCACGCAGGGGGTGCAAATCCAAGGCCCGAATTTGTACTGAACTAAGTGAACTCGTGTGCGTGCCAAACCTGCGCACGTCGAATATCCGACCGATCGGGGCAAAATTTGTCCAAGCAGATGAACCAACGTTTTACAAAATTTTTTGCCTCAAATGTAACTCATGCGTTAACTTTTGATTAATGCAAAATCAGTAACCCCCGGACATTTAGATCTGGGCAGTTAATTGGCAATAAATGACGTTAATTCGGTCATTGATTACTGCGGGGGTCTGAGCCTATATAAAGGGGCTGTGACCGAGAGCAAAAGATAAATTATCTTCCACCTCCTTCCCGACCCCCCTTGATAGCGTTCAGGTACTTCCTCAGTTCGCCACGAGCATTTCCTCCAACACCATTTAAGTGACTAACTAGAAAGAAAAACATTTGTTAACTAACTGTTTGAGGAAGCTACATTTGTTTGCATAACTAACCAAACGAAGCAAGCTAGAGAATAAGATCAGTTATATTAATTTCTTGGTTTAGATATAAGCATAAGTTACTAAATGAAAATTCTTACAATGTATTATATTTTTAGTAGCAATATATAGTTCTATTATTGGACAGTTTTTTTTCCTCCAAATGGGGCGTGAATCTTATGACGCTAAGCTTCTAGACCACCCACCATGAGCGCTTCCCAATTTATCCTGGTGACCGATGGAAAACTTTCGTAGGACCGAACCGGTCATCCCAAATTCATTTACTATCTAGTCCACTAATTCGGCGGGTAAGTTTTTGAAGCTGATTAGGGGTGATAACTACTATTTTATTGATTATTTCAGGCTTAAAAATCCATGTTTGACCCATATTTTACATGCTTAATCTTGAGTTTACCCTAGGTTCCATGTATTAATTCTATTTTGGGTTTAATTACAAATCTTTGCAATTTTGAGATGTTTTGATATCTAATTTGAATCTGACTTTTGTAGGCTAATGGAACATGGACCTAGGTCAAGGTTGGGTCAGAATCGGGCTCAGATCAAGGCGATCAAGCTTTGGAGAATCGTGAGCCGTCCATTCAGAAGGCAAGTAGATCTGGGTCATCCAGGGCAAATCAGATTGATCCCAGCCGAGGAGAGGTAGATCTGACCTTCAGATTGGGATCTGGGATTTTAGGGTTCAATTAGAGAAGATCCGACCGTTGGATTGAGCCTGAACAATCTCAGTCGTCCATTGCTAAGTATTTAATCAAAAATCCCTCAAAAATTTAGCGTCGTCGCGTGTCGCAGTTTCTTCCGAGTTCTTCCCTGTTCTTGCGTCGTTCTTCTCCGTTTCTTCATCAAGCGCGCGGCCACATCAGAATCGAATTTGGTTTGGGTTCCAGATCATCAGATTTGTGTCTCCTTGAAATTTCCTGCTCAAGATTGTCGCTGAGAAGAGCTTGGGAGGGGTTCACCAGTTCTTGCCAGTTTCGGATCGAATCACACTTGTTCTCCATCCTCATCAATCGGATGTAAGTCGAAGGGGTTCTTTGAGTTGCTCTGATTGCTCCTGAATCATCATCGCACTTCATCACAGCAAGTACGAAGAGATCGGAGGATTGGCTCTCTCAACGGCAAAATCTGAGCTGAAATTGATCGCGGGAGCTGAGGAGCTGTTGATTTGTCGAGCTACGGGGTTCGTAGTTGTTTCTTGAGTGACTACAAGAAGGATTCGAACTGAGGGATGAGTCTGATGTTTAGTTTCTGTTAAATTGCATTTTTGAATTCTGTTCTTCGCAGTTCCATTCTGTAGCCAATAACATTTCAGACACTGATCGGTCTGTCGACTGACCCAAGCATCATCTGATCGGTCTGTCGACCGATCAGGCTTGCTTCTGATCGGACTGTCGACCGATCAGGTGGTCTAGCTTCAGTTCATGCTCTGTTTCGCTTAAGCTTTACTTGTTTCAATTCTTCCAACTTGCCGTGAGACACAATTACTTGCATTTAATTTTAATCCTCAAATTCCTTTAGTTACCGTGTCCTTGCACTTAATTTTAACTTTGAATTCCAATCTTATCATTTCAAGTTGTATGTTTAATTGTTGCTTAGTTTAAGTGTGGTTTTTGCAATCATATTTGTTTAGTTAAGTTCATTTTATTCCTGTTATTTCCTTCTAAATTGCAAAACAAACCGCCATATTATTTGAAAACCCCAAAACAATTGACGACACACAAATTCGAGCTTGAATCAAACATCCTAAACTAGTCCTTGGAAAAAACATGGCTTGATGCCCCTTTACTACATTTTATCTTGTGAACTAGGGTTTTCAATCTATAAATATCTAAATTTGAGACCCACATTCGTGACATCTATTTTGGGTCCATTAAATTTTTGGCGCCGTTGCCGGGGAGTTAACTAGTTGAGTTTGTTTGATTTTTGCTTGCGTGTTTATTGCCATATTCTGTGATCTATTTTACTTATTTTATTTTTCTATATACATTTATTACGATTTGTGTGTTTTATGACCATGTCTGTAGGTGGTGATCTTGAGGAACTTGATCCTGAAATTGAGAGGACTTTCAGAGCAAGGAGGAACCAAGGCAGAATTTCAGAGGTTATTGATATTCCTCCTCTTCAAACCATTTCTGCTCATTCAGGCATTATTATGGCAGACCACCAAAAGACCATGAAAGAACTTGCAGCACCAGATGACACTTTCCAGTTCTCCAGCATTGCTTATCCAGAGCTTACTGGTGACTTTGAGCTTAGACCAAGACTCATCCACTTGTTGCCTAAATTTCAAGGACTATCTGGGGAAGATCTAAACAGGCATCTGCATGAATTTCACGTAGTCTGCTCCACCATGAAGCCTCAGGGAATTTTAGAAGAAGATATCAAGCTGAGGGCATTCCCATTTTCCCTGACTGGAGCAGTAAAGGATTGGTTCTATTTTCTGCCTACTGGGCATGTCTCTAGCTGGATTTCTATGAAGAAAGCATTTTTGGAGAAGTACTTCCCAGCTTCCAGGACTGCAATCATCAGAAAGAGTATCTGTGGAATACAGCAGGTAGTGGGAGAGACTCTTTATGACTACTGGGAGAGATTTAACAAGCTATGCTCTAGTTGCTCACAGCACCAGATCAATGAGCAGCTACTTATCCAGTACTTCTATGAGGGTTTGCTCCAGATGGAATGGATTATGATCGACGCTGCAGCTGGAGGAGCCCTAGTAAACAAAACACCGGATCAAGCTAGGGAGTTGATTTCGAACATGGCAGAGAACTCACAGCAGTTTGGAAGCAGAGCTTTATTCACCAGAGGAGTGAATGAGGTCCAGGTGTCTTCTAATGAACAAAGGGATATCAGGAATTCTTTGGTAGAGCTTACATCATTGGTGAAACAAATGACTCTAAATAATGCAAGCCAGAATCCCAATTTTTCAGTACCTCCACCATCAAGCCAAGTGATGAGGTTATATAGTATTTGTTCTAGCCAAGAACACAATCAGATTCATGTCCCAACCTCCAACAAGATGAAACAATAGCGGCGTTGGCTAGGGGACAATTTCAAGCCAAGAATAACCCCTACTCATCTACTAACAACCCTGGTTGGAGGGATCATCCAAATCTGAAGTATGACAACTCTTTTTATCAACAAAACCCATCACAACAGCCCTATCAGCAGCCCCAACCGAATTTCCAGCAAAATCAGCAAGGGCAGCCCCAATTTCAGCTAATTCAGCAAACATTTCAGCAATTTCAACAACCTTTTCAAGGGAATCAGCAAGGCTTTCAAGGAACTCTGAATTTTCAACAACAATATCAACCATGACAGCAACAATTCCAACCATCTCAGCAAGGATTCCAGCCCTACAACCAGAATTTTCAGCCACAAAATCAAAGTTTCCATCCCACTCAATTTCAGCCTTCATCACAACAATTTCCACTTCAAAACCAGAATTTTCAGGGCTATAATTCTCAGCAAGTTCAGCTACCATTCCAGCCCAATTGCCAACCATTTCAGCAGCCATTTCAACCCTATAATCAGCCCCAACAGCCCCAATTCTAGAATTCACAGCAGGGTAACAATTTTCAGCAGCCTACCTCATCATTTCAAGGTCAACCGAAGACTTACTCTAATCAAGGAGGCTATGGAGGCTCTAGTGGGGAAAATGCACATCAACAAAGGCTAGAAGAGATGTTACAACAACTTTTGCAACAACAAAGAAACGATCCCACCTTGCAAAACATTGAGAGACAAATAGGACAATTGGCTAGTGGGATGAACCAAATACAAACCCAATGATCAAGCCAACTACCTTCTCAAGCTACTCCCAATCCAAAGGGAAACGTTAGTGCTATTACTTTGAGGAGTGAGAAGGTCACTTCAACTTCAAATGGTCCAAGGGCTGATTTTTCGGAAAACAGGACAGCAGCTATAATTCCAGCCCCAAACAACCTTGAAAAGACTCCAAATTCAATTGGTTCCACCCCTAGTCCGAGCTCAATTCCTTCCTCAAGTAATCCTGTGATTTTGGTGGAAATGAGGAAGAAATCAGTGGCGAAAGCGACTTTACAACAGCTACATCAAGTGGGATTTCAGCTCAAAATTCAGCCCCTCAAATTTCGGTTCAAGAGGAAGAAGTAAGGGTTCACTTGCCCTTTCCACAGCGCAAAATTCAAGCCAAAAGGCAAGTGGAGGAGGAGAAATCTAAGGAATACAATGAGCTTGTGAAGTTGTTTAGTAAGGTAGAGATTAATGTACCCCTGTTGACCATGATCAAACAGATTCCTAAGTATGCAAAATTCCTCAAAGACTTATGTGTTCACAAGAAGAAGTTGAAGGAGAATGAGTTGGTCAGCTTGGGGAAAAATGTTTCCACACTCATCCATGTCATCCCTCAGAAGTGTGAAGACCCAGGAGTTTTTACTGTATCTTGTGAGATAGGGAGGACTATGTTTCACGATGCCATGTTAGACTTGGGAGCCTTCATTAATGTAATGCCCAGATCAGTCTTCCAGATGCTTGGTATTGGCCCTCTGCAGCCCACTGGAGTGGTAATTCAATTAGCGGACAGAAGTCAGACTCATCCAGTCGGTATTATTGAAGATGTTTTGGTAAAAGTAAAGGAGCTAATTTTCCCTGCAGATTTCTACATTTTGGATATGGAGGGAGACTACCTTTTACACAGATCCCCACTCATACTTGGGAGGCCCTTTCTGAAGACTGCTAGGACAAAGCTCGATGTTTATGGTGGTACACTGTCCATGGAAGTGGAGGACACAGTAGTCCAGTTCAGTATTTTCGATGCCATGAAGTACCCTAGAGAAGATCACTCTATTATGAGCATTGACATTCTGGATGGACTGGTTGATACAGATTCAGTGGTTGAGGGAGTTTCACATGATTTTCCAGAGGAGATGTCATTTCAGAGGAGGTTAAGGATATACTTGCTATTGAGGAGGATGATTCAGAGGTTATTTCAAATTCATTTCCAGCGGGAGAGGATTTTCTAGGTGTAGGGGATTGCACAGAGCCCCAAGGATCACCTACTTCTATTGAGATTTCAAAGGATTCAGAGCACAGGTATGATTGTGTAGGGGATTGCACAGAGCCCCAAGGATCACTCATACCCACTGAGCAGGCCTAGATTGAGCTTAAGCCTTTGCCAGATCATTTAAAATATGCTTATCTAGGGGAGGAGCAGACTTTTCCTATCATTATTGCACATCACCTAGATTCAGAGCAAGAAGAAAAATTATTGCAAGTCCTGAGGCAACACAAGAAAGCTATTGGGTGGACTTTATCAGATATATCAGGTATTAGCCCAGCTCTCTGCATGCACAGGATATTCTTGGAAGAAAATGTTAAATCAATGAGGCAGCCACAAAGGAGACTTAATTCACTCATTTTGGATATTGTTAAGAAAGAGGTGACTCAACTACTACAGGCAGGTATCATTTACCCCATTTCTGATAGCCAGTGGGTTAGTCACATACATGTGGTGCCCAAGAAATCTGGAGTTACGGTGGTGGAAAATGGAAGCAACGAACTAGTGCCTACCAGAGTTAAGAATTCCTGGAGAGTATGCATTGACTATAGAAAGCTAAACAAAGTCACGAGGAAGGATCACTTCCCATTGCCCTTTATTGATCAGATGCTTGAGAGACTGGCAGGGAAGTCCCATTACTACTTCTTGGATGGGTACTCAGGCTATTTCCAGATATGCATAGACCCAGAGGATCAAGAGATGACTACCTTCACTTGTCCTTTTGGCACATTTGCCTACAGACGAATGTCATTTGGACTCTGCAACGCTCCAAGAACGTTCCAGCGATGCATGGTAAGTATATTTGGTGAGTTGTTAGAGCATTGCATGGAGATCTTCATGGATGACTTTTCAGTTTTTGGCACTTCATTTGATTCATGTTTAGATAACTTGTCTAGGGTTTTGCACAAATGCATTGAGACTAACCTTGTGCTTAATTTTGAAAAATGTCACTTTATGGTAGAGCATAGAATCGTATTAGGACACAGTCTCTAGGAGAGGTATTGAGGTAGATCCTGCAAAAATTAGTGTTATTTCTTCTTTATCTTACCCCATATGCGTACGGGATGTTCATGTCTTTCTTGGACATGCAGGATTCTACCGCAGATTCATTAGAGACTTCAGCGATATTGCTCGGCCCTTGACAAGACTGTTGCAAAAAGAGATTGATTTTTGTTTTGATGATAAGTGCAAAGAAGCTTTTCACAGACTCAGGGAGGCTCTTACCTCAGCTCCTATCATTAGACCACCTGATTGGAATTTGCTATTTGAATTAATGTGTGATGCATCTAATTTTGCAGTGGGAGTTGTTCTTGCTCAGAGGGTGGATGGAGCACCTCATGTCATATGATATGCCTCCAAGACCCTAGATGTCGCCCAAGCAAATTACACCACCACTGAAAAAGAGCTTCTTGCCATTGTTTTTGCTTTGGATCAATTTAGATCTTATTTGTTGTGCTCACATGTTATTATTTTTTCTGATCATGCAGCTCTGAAATACCTGTTGAAGAAACCAGATGCTAAGCCTAGACTAATCAAATGGATGCTCCTGCTCCAAGAATTTGACCTGGAGATCAGAGACAGGAGTGGCAAAGAGAACCTAGTTGCAGATCACTTGAGCAGAATTTAGAGAGATGGACCTTCTACCCCTATTGATGATGATTTTAGAGACGAGCATCTTCTTGCGATACATGGAGAGTCGCCTTAGTATGCAGACCTTGTTAACTTTTTAGTAGCACATGTTTTTCCTACACACTTTTCTAAAGCTCAAAAAGATAAACTCAAAAGCGATGCAAAATTCTACGTGTGGGATGACCCTTATTTATGAAAGTTTTGTAATAATCAAATAATTAGGAGATGCGTACCCGACCATGAGTTTTCTTCTGTCCTTACATTTTGCCATTCATCAGCTTGTGGGGGGTATTTTGGACCCCAAAGAACAGCTAGGAAGGTGTTAGAGTGTGGATTGTATTGACCCACCCTATTTCATGATGCATATATGTTCTATAGGAATTGTGATAGATGTCAACGAACTGGGAACATAGGAGCGAGAAATGAGATGTCCCAACACACTATACTTTTCTGTGAGATTTTTTATGTTTGGGGAATATATTTTATGGGACCTTTTCCTGCATCATGTGTTATCTGTATATTTTGCTTGCTGTAGATTATGTTTCTAAATGGGTGGAGGTTATTCCTTCCAAGACTGATGACTCTTGTGTTGTTGTTAGCTTTGTCAGGTCACATATTTTCTGCAGATTTGGAATTCCAAGGGTTATAATAAGTGACCAAGAATCTCATTTTTGCAATAAACACATGAAGGCTCTACTTGGCAAGTATGGGATTGTGCACAAAGTTTCTACATCCTACCATCCCCAAACAAATGGACAGGCCAAAATTTCTAATAGAGAGATCAAATCAATTTTGGAAAAGACCGTTGGGCCCAATAGGAAAGACTGGAGCAAGTGGCTTGATGATGCACTTTGGGCCTATAGAACGACATACAAGACCCCCATTGGAATGTCTCCTTACCGCTTAGTGTATGGAAAAGCTTGTCATCTTCCCGTGGAAATAGAGCACAAAGTATATTGGGCGGTAAAGGCTTGTAACTTTGATGCTACCAAGGCGGGAGAAGAGAGAAAACTTAAACTCCAAGAACTTGAGGAGATTAGACTAGAAGCTTTTGAGAACTCAAGGATCTATAAGGAAAAGACTAAGATTTTTCATGACAAGCACATCTTGAAGAATGAATTCCAAATTGGCGACAAGGTTTTGTTATACAAGTCAAGGCTCAAATTGATTAAGGGTAAGTTGAGGTCGAGATGGGAAGGACCATTTGTTGTGACTAATATTTTCCCTTATGGTGTTTGTGAAATCAAGGATGAAGCCAATAATTTTGTTTGGAAAGTCAATGGTCACCGGCTCAAAAAGTACTTTGAAGAATTAAAGGAGCTAGAGGTGGATGGATTGGACATCGAAGACGTTATCTACCCAAATTAAGGGGAGTTTACTTTTCTTGCACTTTGATTTCATTGTATATATCATTTTCATGTTTCTAGAAGTAAATCTTTCTCGTTGAAGTGAGTTGTTGATAATAAATGCTTAGGAAGTATAGACGAATAAATAGTCATTGTAAATACCATGTTATTTCTTTTGGTACTTTTTCTCAATGAGTAGGAATAATTGTATCCCTCTAGGTTGTCTCCATATCATTTTAGAGTCTCTTGAAAGCAAATTAAATTTGGTTGTTAAAACTTAAGATTTGAGCTTATGGATGAAATTCTTGGATGCTTGAGCACTACTTGGTGATGGATTCTAGATTGATGAAGTGAGATGAATTATTTCTACCTAGTGAAGATTTAGCCTAATCATTGTGATACACACATGTGATTGTGTTTTAGAACTTGCTTAGGTTCTTTCAAAACCATAATTCTATGATTGAACCATATCTATAGAGGCTAATCACTTTGTTTCATATCAGTTTTTGCAATAATCATTGTTGATACATGATCTATTCTTCTTCCTTTCCATGTTTTTTCTGCTCATAACTATTTTCCTTCCATGAACTTGGTTGTTTGGGATGGTTCTTAATGATACTTTGCCCGAGACGGACAAAAATTTAAGTGTGGGGGAGGTGGCTAGAGCTTTGAAATGTTTCGGAATGAAGAAGCATCAAGGATACAATTCAAGAAAAATTGAATTGAGTTTGGTATCAAGAAGGAATTGCAAGAAGTGGCTAGGGAAGGTAACAATTGAAGTATCTATATTCCTAAGCATTATTTGATATTTCAGGTTTGATGAACCATTGTAAGGAGGTGAATGAAAAAAAAAGGAGAAAGGAGAAGGAAAGCTACTGTGAAAGCAGCTGAAAAAAAACAGAAAATAGAAAAACAAAGAAGAGAGAAAAGAAAAAAAAAGAGAAGAATAAATATGAAGCATCAGGAGATGTGTGAGAATTCTGAAGTAGAAGTTGTGAATAAGAAGCTAGTTGGATTTGAGATATGGGATTGAAGGAGAGAACCAAGGTAGAATCAGTTTCAGATTCGGAAATAATTTTTGGCTACTGATCAGACTCTGACCGGTCCAGTGACTGATCAGGAAGCAGCCAGTCCGTTCCAGTGACCGATCAGAGGCAATACAGTACGATCGGGAGCAGCTCAGACCGAACTCCAGTCTGATCAGTTAAAGGTTGATCGGTCTCCAGACCGATCAAAAGGAGCTGGCACACTGTTTCTTGAGGGTTTCTCCTCCAAATCAGCTGATACCTACCCGCCACAACTCTGATTTCATTGAGAAGACCATAAAAGAGGGCAAAATGCATTAGAAACATTTCTTGAGCATCCAAGTCTTCCACTCCCTTAATTTCTCCATTTTCTAAGCCTTTATTTCATTCTTGTCATTTCATATTCCTTTAACGTGTTCTAATAAGCTTTTGTAGATATGGATCCAAGTCAAGAATGATGGTGGAGAGTAGATAACAAGCAAGCTTATGGTAGTACAAGAACCATGTTGTGTTTGAGTGAGCTCCACTTCACCACAGATGTAGAATTTAGGAAGAGAGTCACTAAATATTCCCTTGATAGGCTTTGTGAGTTTAGTTCATCTCAATGAATCATGAAGGATGAATACGCTAAGTTATTGATTTAAGGACGAGATACTAGTCCATTGGGCTTAGATTTTTGAGAATTGACAACCCTAGGTAATTTCTTTTCAATTGCTTCTAACCATGATTGAGAATAATCTAGGAGGTACATATTTAGTTAGCTTGTGCGAGACGCCCAAGTTTAAGTATGGGGGAGTTGATAACTACTATTTTATTGATTATTTCAAACTCAAAAATCCATGTTTGACCCATATTTTACATGCTTAATCTTGAGTTTACCCTAGGTTCCATGTATTAATTCTATTTTGGATTTAATTACAAATCTTTGTAATTTTGAGATGTTTTGATATCTAATTTGAATCTGACTTTTGTAGGCTGATGGAACATGGACCTAGGTCAAGTTGGGTCAAGGTTGGGTCAGAATCGGGCTCAGATCAAGGCGATCAAGCTTTGGAGAACCGTGAGCCGTCCATTCGGAAGGCAAGTAGATATGGGCCATCCAGGGCAAATCAGATTGATCCCAACTGAGGAGAGGTAGATCTGACCTTCAAATTGGGATCTGGGAGTTTAGGGTTCAATCAGAGAAGATCTGACCATTGGATTGAGCCTGAACAATCTCAGTCATCCATTGCTAAGTATTTAATCAAAAATCCCTCAAAAATTTAGCGTCGTCGCGTGTCGCAGCTTCATCCGAGTTCTTCCCTGTTCTTGCGTCGTTCTTCTCCATTTCTTCATCAAGCGCGCGACCACATCAGAATCGAACTTGGTTTGGGTTCCAGATCATCAGATTTCTGTCTCCTTGAAATTTCCTGCTCAAGATTGTCGCTGAGAAGAGCTTGGGAGGGTTTCGCCAGTTCTTGCCAGTTTCGGATCGAATCACACTTGTTCTCCATCCTCATCAATCGGATGTAAGTCGAAGGGGTGCTTTGAGTTGCTCTGATTGCTCCTGAATCATCATCGCACTCCATCACAGCAAGTACGAAGAGATCAGAGGATTGGCTCTCTCGACGGCAAAATCTGAGCTAAAATTGATCGCGGGAGCTGAGGAGCTGTTGATTTGTCGAGCTACGGGATTCGTAGTTGTTTCTTGAGTGACAACAAGAAGGATTCGAACTGAAGGATGAGTCTGATGTTTAGTTTCTGTTAAATTGCATTTCTGAATTCTGTTCTTCGCAGTTCCATTATGTAGCCGATAACATTTCAGACACTGATCGGTCTGTCGACTAACCCAAGCATCATCTGATCGGTCTGTCGACCGATCAGGCTTGCTTCTGATCGGACTGTCGACCGATCAGGTGGTCTAGCTTCAGTTCATGCTCTGTTTAGCTTAAGCTTTACTTGTTTCAATTCTTCCAACTTGCCGTGAGACACAATTACTTGCATTTAATTTTAATCCTCAAATTCCTTTAGTTACCGTGTCCTTGCACTTAATTTTAGCTTTGAATTCCAATCTTATCATTTTAAGTTGTATGTTTAATTGTTGCTTAGTTTAAGTGTGGTTTTTGCAATCATATTTATTTAGTTAAGTTCATTTTATTCCTGTTATTTCCTTCTAAATTGCAAAACAAACCCCCATATTATTTGAAACCCCCAAAACAATTGACAACACACAAATTCGAGCTTGAATCAAACATCCTAAACTAGTTCTTGGAAAAAACACAACTTGAGGCCCCTTTACTACATTTTATCTTGTGAGCTAGGCTTTTCAATCTATAAATATCTAAATTTGAGACCCACATTCGTGACATCTATTTTGGGTCCATCAAGGGGCCCGGTCGGTTTGGGTATGGGTCTGACGGAGTAAGTCGGGTGCAGTATCGGATGGGTGCGCTGGGTACTGGTCTGGCTAAGAGGCTCAAGATTTGAAGCAAGGTGAGCCCCAATCAATGATACCTCAGCAGACGTACTCGGCTGGAGACTCTAGTGGTCGGGGATCGCCGGTCGTGAAAGCTCAGTCGAGATAGTGTAATCTAGTGAAGTTAGAAATACTTACCGGGTCTCTTTGTTACGGGAGCATCCTGAACACAATAGTCATCTCGGATGGGGTGTTTCGGTCGAAAAGTCGCAGTCGGGTATCCTCGGTCATCCTGGGTCGGTCACTCTGAGTCGGTCACCCTGGGTAGACCACCCTGGGTTGGTCACCCTGAGTCGGTCATCCTGGGTCGGTCACTCTGAGTCAGCCACTTTGAGTCAGTCATCCTGGGTCGGCCACTCTGAGTTGGTCACCCCGGATCGGCCACCCTAGGTCGGTCACCCTGGGTTGGTCATCCTGGGTCGGTCACTCTGAGTCGGCCACTTTGAGTCGGCCATCCTGGGTTGGCCACTCTGAGTCGGTCACCCTGGGTCAGGCACTTTCGAACCGCCCCAAAAACAGGAGTGGCCGAGAGGCAGAGCTTGTCTGACCAACCTGGGTCATGGGTTGGTAGATTTGAGCCGATTGTCTCGAATGAGTGACAGGTTGCTTCTGCAAAGATTGTCCAAATCTCTCCATTATGAGATAAAGACCTCTGACATAATCATGACCTGATAGAGCCACCACACATTAATGGGGATCAGAGGAGACAACTGGGACAGATTGGCAGGCGGTTGTGGCAGTCTCACAGGGCAGCTAAAGTTGTCATTAGTTCAGCCTGCCAACTGACCAATCCTTAATGAGACAGGACAGCTCTGACAAGTCAGAGGGTTTCTCCTCCCCTATATAAACCCCCCTTGGGGCTCCAAAAAAGGGGTTCCAGCAATTAAGATCCTTTGCTCCACCTTGTGCTCTCGTTTTTAGTCTGATCCGAGTGACTGGCGTCCTGTTCGCGTTCAAGCCAGACCCCGACTCACACGTTGTAGCAACCAAGGTCATCTTGGTCAGACCGAGTCATCCGGGGGAAAACCGTCTTCACTTGTCGACAGGATCAAATTTGGCGTCATCTATGGGAATCTGCCTGATCGAAAGACGAAGATGAGTGAATCCAACAGGGTGACCGTGACTCTCTCACAAGAGGACCTTGATTTACTGGTGGCCGCCAATGCTCAAAAGCTGGCAGCCGAGCAGAAGACCGTCGACCTCTAGACTCAAGAAAGTCCCTCCGAGCCAGCTGCTCGTGTCGGCACAGAGGGCGGAGTTCGCCCGGGTGACAGCCCTCACTTCCCCCGAGCGTTATTCGGCCCAGCAGAAGGTGCTGGACAATCTAACCCTCAAGAGGTTTCTTCCAGTCAGGCCAGAATCAACAAAGGGATGGCCCCCATCAGCCAAGCCTCGGTTGACCACACCGGGTTCCCCTTCTCTAGCCAAGTCCTACAAGAACTAGTTCCCAAGCACTTCCGACTCTTATCCATCCCTGAATATGGAAGAACTACAGACCCAGAGGAACACTTGATGAAGTTTGAGAATGCGGCGTTGTTGCATTAATACTCAGATGGTATCAAGTGTCGAGCCTTCCTGACCTTGGCAGGGCCGGCTCAGCGTTGGTTTGACAGACTCCTGGAGGGGTCTGTGAGGGAGTTTGCTAATTTCAAGAGACTTTTCCTCTAACACTCCACGAGTAGCAAGAGGCATCACAAGACCAATCTGAAACTCTTTGCCTTGAAGCAAAGCCCCAAAGAACCCTTGCGGGCCTACATCAAAAGATTTAATCAAGTTGCATTGGACGTGCCTACCGCCACTTCAGAAGTGCTGATCAGCACCTTTGCCCAAGGCCTACAAGAAGGGGAGTTCTTCAGGTTGCTGATCCGGAAACCCCCAAAAGACTTTGAGAGCCTCCTGGGCAAGGCTACTAAGTATGTAGATGTGGAAGAAGCGCAAGCCGCTCGACGATAGGAAGTCAAGCCCGTACCCATAGCTCCTCATCATCAAAGGACCACACCCCCTGGAGGACCTCTCAGAAGCCCCTGAGCCATGGGGCATAGGCCGGGAGCTGAGCGAGGCATGGTTCAACAGGTGGCCCAAGGGTGCTTCCCTACTAGATGGCAGCCCTATTGTTCTTTCCATAACAGCTACACCCATGACCTTCAAGACTGTTGGCAAACTGGTCGGAGGTGAGCTCGGCCTGGCCGAGGAACCCCCAGAGGAGCTCATCAGGGAGGGGCCCGAGGTCGAGGCAGGGCTCAACCGAATCAACACGACCCTAATGCTTAGGTGACCACCCCCGTAGCGCAGCAATTGTTCCCGACCCCCGGCTCCCCCGGGCAGAAAAGCGCAAGTGAAGAGTAGGCTAATCAACAAAATGGTGTACATGGATCCATTAATGTTATCTCTGTTGGGATCGGGTGCATGTTGACATGGATGCGGGTTCGTAATTTTAAAATTTATTACGTGCAGTGGAAGTTTTAGCATAAATAATTTCCCAAATTATTTAACCACACATCTAAGCATGCAACCTTATATTGTGTAGACATGATCATATATTAAAATTTTGCAGAAAGTAAACTAATTTACTTAATACCTCGCGTAACTCGAAGGAAGGGACGAGATCCAATCGTAAGCGTCCCTTGGAAGCTCCGCCTCTATTTGCGTCCACGCCGAGTTTTCTTCGGGATAACTTCGCAAAGCCACGAGTTTCGTGCCGACAAGAACTACTAGATTCTCCAAAGGCACGACAAGAATACCAAGAGAGAGATGGGAAGACTAACCACCAAACGAAGAACGGAATCAAGATTCCGGGAGGAAGGAAGGAGTTGCGCCCGCTTCTTCTTCTTCTTCGGAAGCTGCTTGGTGGATGAAGCTCACGGCAACAAAGGGGTCCTCCTTTTAGGGCCGGCGGCACTAGAGGAGGGAGAGGGAGAGAAGGAGAGAGAGAGGGGGCTTATTTCTAGATCTCTTAGATTAATCTCCAAGCCTTGCCTTGGTTCCTTTATATAGTAGTCTCTCAATCGCCAAGTCTCCTTTTATGGAATAAATTTTCATAAGAAATTTATCATATAAATTTTTCTATGAATTATTCCATCATGCTAAGTTTTTATCATAATTTAATTTATAATAAAAACAACCATGTCTCCCTTTTTATTATGGAATAAATTTTCACAAGAAATTTATTATATAAATCTTTCTTATCATGGAAAAATTAATTCATAATTGATTTTATAAAATAAAATAAACTATTCAAAGTTTATTTTAATTTCCATGAAAATAATAAACCAAACTTCGGTTTATAAAAATTTATATATATTATCCATAATTTTATAAAACAAACCACGCTCGGTTTATTTTATAATTTGAACCAAACAATTTGGTTCTCCCCTTTTAATGTGGTCGGCCAAACAAAGAGAGTGGGGACCCTCTTTGGCCGGCCAAACCCAAGCTTATACCATACGAATTAAACTCATTTAATTCGTCCAATAAGTCTTCAAAAGACTTAGGCATTTTATGCTTCCGATGCGTCTCTGAAAAATTCAGATTCGACTTATCTCTCTTGATCGGAAAATCCAATTTTCAACTCGTTTTAAATCCCTCGGATTACTCGTAGTGCGTGTGACTAAATAGGCTTTCGATTTATGTTGGCTGTCTATAATTAACCAATTATAGAACGATCATGAGTGGCACCTAGTAGTATATCATGATCCCCAATTAATCGAAAAATCAACGGTTGACCTCAGAAATAATTCTGAAACCCTTCAACAGCTATAATGAATCGTGCCCCATTCCCTTCACCATCTTATACCCACTTGGTTCAGGACACGGTCTATGTGTGTCAGTCCCCACTAGGCTGACTACGTCACACCTAGCCCAAGCAATGTCTTTCTCGTCCAACAGATTCTAATTACTCTCATGTATCTGAGAGATTCATACTCTGAACATGTGATGCTCTGGCCAGAGGCTTCGAGTAACAATCCGACGATAGGCCTTGGGTATACATCTCCTCGCAAGGAGTGGTGAATCCTTTGTAGGCTGTTCAAACATCTTCGGGCACTTCGGCTTATACCCAACCATCCTGGGTCCACACCTCCTTAGAGATGCTTGCTTAAGATGTCAAAGTATAAGTCTCCATGACCAAGATGACTTGAACACCGTAAGTCAAAGGAACATCGCACTTAAGCTGCAGTAAGAACTTCATTGACATATCTATATGTAGATTACCATATGAAGTTTTACAGCCAGTCACTCTAATGAACTAGTTCCCTTAACTAGCATTCATGTTTATCTCCGGACATCCCAATGTCTCCAGCCAGTGAGAATCAGCTGATTAGAGAATAACTCATGCTAGTCTCAACAGAATTGATAGTGTCTGTATTTATCAATTCATCGACTAGGGACAATTTTAATACTTCACAATTGCACATGTAGAGATAATCACTAGTTGTGAATTCATCACAAATTCTCTCATGCTGTGAATTGTATTGCGGACATTCAGTAAATGAGTTTAAGATCTCAATCAAATACACAAACATGTATACTCAAATAGTGAATATTCATTTATTAAAATAAATGATTACATTCATAAGGCGATTGCCTTAGGACACTTCTCTCACAATACTAACAATCTCTGGTGGCCCTACCTATAGAGATTCCAACCGGGCTCGAAAGTCCCAGGTCAGACGTTTGGAAATTCATCAAGTGGGTAGCAGTTCTGCCCAAGTCCGAGGACCGCAAATTAGTTTTGGCCACCAAGACTTGCAGGGCGTGGAAGTTCCCCATGATGATGCGTTGGTCATCACAGTGGTCATAGCAAATTACCAGGTCCACAGGACCATTGTAGATACTGGGAGCTCAGTGAACATTCTGTACCTGAAGGCGTTTGAGCAATTACAGATTGAGGCCAGCGAGTTACAACCTGTGGCCACGGCCCTATTCGGATTTACAGGAAATGAAGTCCAGCCATAGACCAAATCAAGTTGGTCATTTCACTCGGGGAAGAGCCTTTGAGGAGGATCCGGTGGTCAACTTTTATGATAGTGGATGCTCCCTTTGCCTATAATGTCATCCTTGGCAGACCTGCACTTAATGAGTTTAGAGCGGTGACATCAACTTTCTACTTGAAGGTAAAGTTTCCAGTGGGCGACCAAGTGGGAGAATTTAGAGGTGATCAGAAGGTGGCGCGCCGATGCTATGTCGACGATGTCCAGACAGAGGTAAGGAAGGCATTCCGAGCTTCTCCAGCCAGTTACAACATGGTTCAACCCTCTCCCTGGGCCGAACTAAGAGAAGAGAAGGAAGAAATACAGCTCATGCCAGATCGAGAGGAGATGAAGGTGAAGATAGCTCCAGGACTGCAGCCCGACCTCAAGCGGCGGTTAATAAAATGCTTAACTGAGAATTAGGATGTGTTTGCCTGGTCACAGAAAGATCTGAAAGGAGTTAGGCCGGAGATCATGGAACACAAGTTACATGTCTATCCTGATGTCAGGCCGGTGAAGCAGAGGAAAAGGGACTTCAGTCCCGACCAAAACAAGATCATTCAAGCAGAAGTGGCAAGACTCCTGGATGCAGGACACATCTGGGAACTGCAATTCCCGGCCTAGCTGGCGAACGTGGTGTTAGTATCCAAGCCAGAGAACAAGTGGAGGGTATGCATTCATTTCAGAGACCTTAACAAGGCCTACCCCAAAGACTGCTACCCACTCTCTAGGATAGATCAGATGGTAGATTCCACCGCAGGGAGTGAGCTCATTTGCATGTTGGATGCTTACCAAGGGTATCATCAGGTGTCGTTGTCCCTCGATGATCAGGAGAAGGTTAGCTTCATCACAGCTGAGGGCACCTATTGTTATACAGACATGCCCTTTGGACTCAAGAACGCAGGAGCTACTTACCAGAGGCTGATGAACAAGGTATTCAAAGAACAGCTCAGGAGGAACATTGAGGTGTATGTAGATTACATCCTCATCAAATCCCTCAAGGCAGCAGACCTGGTGGCCGACGTGGAGGAGACTTATTGCACCCTGAGAAGATATGGCCTCAAGCTCAACCCGTCCAAATGATTATTCGGAGCCAAGAGCGGAAAGTTCCTAGGATACATCCTGACTGAGCGGGGTATAGAGGATAACCCCGGCAAGGTGAAGGCTCTGCTGGACATGCCGCCACCCAGAAACCTGAAAGAAGTACAATGCTTGACTGGGAGGATCACAACCCTCTCCCGCTTCATTTCTCGGTCAGCTAATCAGAGTCTTCCCTTCTTCAAAATTCTACGCAAAGCTACCAAGTTCCGGTGGGACGCTGAATGTGATCAAGCTTTTGAAGAATTGAAGTCTTACTTGGTCAGCCTGCTAGTCCTTGCTAAGCCTGAGGAAGGAGAGATACTATATGTATACTTATCAGCCACCGAGGGAGCTATGAGTGCTGTACTTGTAAAACAAAAGGAGGCTGAGCAACAACCCATCTATTTCTTCAGGCACTTACTCAAGGAAGCCGAGTGTAGGTATAATACACTCGAGAAATTAGCCTATGTACTTGTGTTGATGGCTCGGCGTCTGCGCCCTTACTTTTTAGCTCATCCCATCCGAGTGCTGACTAATAGTACACTCGGGAAAGTATTGGTTAACCATGAAGCCTCGGGTCGGATGATTAAATGGACCACAGAGCTGAGTGAGTATGACATCCAATATTTACCCCGGACAACTATCAAGGCTTAGGCATTGGCTGATTTTCTTAGCGAACTTCACACAGAAGGAGAGGAGGAGACCTGGAAAGTATATGTGGATGGCTCAGCCACTCGGGCAGAAAGTGGCATTGGGCTCTTGCTATTCTCTCCAAAGGGAGATCATCTTCACTTGGTCGTGCGGCTGGAGTATCGGGTCACTAATAATCAAGCAGAATATGAGGCTCTTTTGGCCGGGTTGCAAGCTGCCAAACATGTAGGAGCTACTCAGGTCATGCTACACTCAGACTCCCAACTGGTGACTCGGCAGTTAGCTGGGCAATTCGAAGTGAACAACGAAAAGTTGCAAACTTATGTGGACGCGTATAAGCAGCTGAAGACAGGGTTCCAAGAGGTTCAAATACTGCAAATCCCCCGAGGGGATAATCTTAAGGCTGATGAGTTGGCTAAGCTGGCCAGTGCTATCACTCCATGGGTTTTCACTCATCCTTCACCCCAGAGCATGCTTGTGGCTCAGGTTGAAAGAGAAACGGAGATGGAGATAGAAGGAGATTGGAGAGCTCCACTTATAGCCTATCTACAAGATGGGGCTCTCCCTGCTCACCACGAGCAGGCTAGGCTAGTGAAGAAGAGGGCCGCTCGATTCACTCTGATTGGGGATACTCTATACAAACGAGCTTTCTCTTGGCCACTACTTAGATGCCTAGGAGAGGAAGATGTAGACTATGTACTAAGAGAGATACATCTGGGGTCTTGCGGAAGTCACTTAGGGGGTCGATCTATGGCTCGGAAGGTCTTGCTGGCGGGGTATTTTTGGCCAACACTTCAGAAGGATGCTAATCAGCTGGTCACTTCTTGCCTTTCCTGTCAAAAACACCAGAGCATGTCTCATCGGCCCGTCGAAGCTCTGAAGGCGTCCATTGTATCATGCCCTTTTGATCAGTGGGGCATGAATATAGTGGGGCCTTTCCCCTTAGCTGTCTCTCAGAAGAAATTCCTACTGGTTGCCGTGGATTATTTTTCAAAGTGGATCGAAGCGGAGGTGCTGGCTCAGATCACCGAGCAAGCTGTCATTAAATTTCTGTGGCAAAATATCTTGTGTCGGTACGGGATACCACACAAGCTGGTCTCAGACAACGGTCGGCAGTTCCAGGGTCGAAAGATACAAGAATGGTGTGAAGCCTATGGAATCAAGCAAGCATTCACTTCAGTGGCTTATCCCCAAAGCAACGACCAAGCAGAGGTAGCCAACCGAGAAATCTTGAAAGGCCTTAAGACTAAGCTAGATCATGTAGGTAGTACTTGGGTGGAAGAACTACCTAGTGTCCTCTGGGCTCTCCGAACCACCCCCAAAGAAGGATCAGGTTGTACCCCATTCCAGTTAGTATATGACAGTGAAGTTGTGGTTCCGATGGAGGTCGGATGTGAGTCTGACAAGAGGAGCCTATATGGGGAAGACAATGCAGAAAGGAGGCGCCTGGAGCTGGACCTGATTGAGGAGATCCGAGATCGGGCAGTGGTCCGCATGACTGCTTACCGGCAGCAAATGCAGCGCAGATACAACCTAAGGGTCATACCAAGGCGCTTTCGAGTAGGTGACTGTGTATGGAAGTGAGTTAAGCCAGTGGGGGAAGTAGGCAAGCTGGAACCACAATGGGGAGGACCCTTCTTGGTGATCGAGAAGTTGGGATCAGGAGCCTACTATTTGCAAGATGATCAAGGAAAGAAGCTGAGAAGGCCTTGGAGTGCAACACACATAAAGTTGTATTGTGAGGAGAGTCGAGTTGAGTGACCCTTGTAATTGTATCCCATGAATATGACAGTGAAACCCAAAGTATCTGAAACTTGCAGACCTAGACTCTCGCTAAGGCGAGTTATAAATGGGCATGCTCCCACGCACCCACCGGACTCGGCGTCGATCGGGAGTGGCGCTCCATGTTCGGTCGAGCCCGGTCGAGCGTGGCGCTCCACGTTTGGTCAGGTAAGCCAGACGGTGTCCAGACTCTCGCTAAGGCGAGTTATAAGTGGGCATGCTCCCACGCACCCACCGGACTTGGCGTCGATCGGGCGTGGCGCTCCACGTTCGGTCGGCCCCAGTCGGGCATGGCGCTCCACGTTCAGTCAGGTAAGCCGGTCGGTGTCCAGACTCTTGCTCTTGTAAGTTATAAGTGAGCATACTCCCACGCACCCACCGGACTCGGCGTCGATCGGGCGTGGTGCTCCACGTTCGGTCGGGTAAGCCAGACGGTGTCCAGACTCTTGCTCTTGCAAGTTATAAGTGGGCATGCTCCCACGCACCCACAGGACTCTGCGTCGATCAGGCGTGGCGCTCCACGTTCAGTCGGGCCCGGTCGGGCGTGGCGCTCCACGTTCGGTCGAGTAAGCCAAGCGGTGTCCAGACTCTTTCTCTTGCAAGTTATAAGTGGGCATGCTCCCACGCACCCACCGGACTCGGCGTCGATCAGGCGTGGCGCTCCACGTTCAGTCGGGCCCGGTCGGGCGTGGCGCTCCACGTTCGGTCGAGTAAGCCAGGAGGTGTCCAGACTCTTGCTCTTGCAAGTTATAAGTGGGCATGCTCCCACGCACCCACCGGACTCGGCGTCGATCGGGAGTGGCGCTCCACGTTCAATCGGGCCCCGTCGGGCGTGGCGCTTCACGTTCGGTTGAGTAAGCTAGACGGTGTCCAGACTCTTACTCTTGCAAGTTATAAGTGGGCATGCTCCCACGCACCCACCAGACTTGGCGTCGATCGGGAGTGGCGCTCCACGTTCGGTCGGGCCCCGTCGGGCGTGGTGCTCCACGTTCGGTCGGGTAAGCCAGACGGTGTCTAGACTCTTGCTCTTGTAAGTTATAAGTGGGCATGCTCCCACGCACCCGCCGGACTCGGCGTCGATCGGGCGTGGCGCTCCATGTTCGGTCGAGCCCGGTCGGGCGTGGCGCTCCACATTCGATCGGGTAAGCTAGACGGTGTCCAGACTCTTGCTCTTGCAAGTTATAAGTGGGCATGCTCCCACGCACCCACCAAACTCGACGTCGATCAGGCGTGGCGCTCCACGTTCGGTAGGGCCCGGTCGGGCGTGGCACTCCACGTTCGATCAGGTAAGCCAGACGGTGTCCAGACTCTTGCTCTTACAAGTTATAAGTGGGCATGCTCCCATGCACCCACCGAACTTGCCGTCGATCGGGCGTGGCGCTCCACGTTCGGTCTGGCCCGGTTGGGCGTGGCGCTCCATGTTCGGTCGGGTAACTTCAGGCCCTCCTAGGGTGACTTCAGGTCCTGCAATTGAATCTGAAATCACATGTTTTGATAGATTTTTTTATATATTAATATATTTATTAAATATTATTTATTATATTAATTTATATTAATCAAATATAAAAAATTATCTCTTTATATTTTTGAAATCATGTTGAAAGAGATGTTTATGCCCAAGATACAGTCATATTTATACATCTTTCTGTGTCAACTGATACGGTTAGAGAATATAACTGAAAATTATTGGTACTAAGTTTGCACATCAGAAATAACATCTCCTAAGTAAATTCTAAATAGAGATATCAAGTATGAAAAAATCCAACTATCCTAGGTCCATCAGTGGGTTTTCACCGAAACCCACTGATTCATCCTAGAAAACTCCTTTTGCAACATAATTTATAATCATTAGAAGTTTGGACACCAAAAATATTATCTCCTAGCTCAACTCTAACTATTAATATTGAGTTTTGAGAAATCCAAATATCCTAGGTCCATCAGTGGATTTTGGTGAAAACTCACTAATAGACCTAAAAATCTCTTATTGCAACATAATTTATAATTATTAGAAGTTTGGACACCAAAAATATCATCTCCTAGCTTAACTCTAACTATTGATACTGGGTTTTGAGAAATCCAAATATCCTAGGTCCCATCAGTGGGTTTTGGTGAAAACCCACTGATAGACCTAAAAAATTCCTATTGCAACATAATTTATAATCATTAGAAGTTTGGACATCAAAAATACCATCTCCTAGAACTATTGATATTTTTATTTAAATTAATAAATCATAATTAAATATTATAAAAAATATTTTTAAAATAAAAAAATTTTCAGTGCACGCAGGGCCTGAAGTCATCCGACTTTAGGCCCTTTAGGGCCTAAAGTCATCGAACTTCAAGCCCTCCTAGCGTGATTTCAGGCTCTACGTTTGAATATGAAATTACGTATTTTGATAGGTTTTTTTATATATTAATATATTTATTAAATATTATTTAATATATTAATTTATATTAATCAAATATTAAAAATCATCTCTTTATATTTTTGAAATCACGTTGGAAGAGATGTTTTTTTAACTGAAATATTTTTTCTTTCTTTACCTTACGTTTTTTAGCCGAATCCATAATATATTATTTTAAAATGAAAAGTCTGAAAAAGCATATTCAGATGTCTCAGAATTCGTTACTGAGAAAGAGAAAGACATGCAGTACTTGGCGGGAGGGGTATAAGAGGAAGTTCACTAAAATAGGTGCGCCCTTTAGTAACAATGAAACCATGGTACGCCTTTTGGTAAATATCAATTCTTGGGTACGCCCTTTGGTAAAAAGCCGGACATAATAAGTCATGCATTTAAGGTAAAAGAACTATAAGAATACAAAGGAGAAGTACTCGCCTTTTATTATAGAAGTTCGTAAATGAAGAGGACCTTCCACGATCAACCAAACGAATCCAAATCAGGGTTATATATCAATGATAAAGTTTAGCTAATTATAAAATTAACAAATTAGCTAAAGGAAATACTAAACACAATTAGGACAAATCCTATAGAGTAAATCCTAAGAAATAATTGATTACTTTTCATATTCGATCTAACAACCCTAGATCCAAATAGCAAGTCATCCATTCGAACCCATATCACCCCTGGCAGGCTTCATCTCACAAAACTCACGGCATAAAACTCGGCACGGGATCAAGAATCTAGGCTACTAACCACATCCTACATACATAGCCAATCCTAAGATAGAATTGCTACTAAGAAACGGAAATTTGATCACAAAAATAGATCCAATCAAAGACCAATTCACGATAGCATAAGGAAGAATCCAAAGAATTCATCTACATCCCATCTGATAACACAATCCATCCTACTGATCTAACATAATTTCATCTACAGATTATCCAAATTAAATCTAAACCAAACATGCCTTACCTGAGTTGGTGCCGATGTGACAGAGGGAACCGAAGAGGGAAGAGGCGCTCGACTTCTCCTTCGTGTGTGCCGAAGAGGAGGTCGGAGAAGAAGGAGAAAAATATGGAGAAGAACTTGTGCGAAGGGAAACCACGGCGGCGTCGACTAGGGTTCCACGCGAGGCAGTGGCGCGATCCAGGAGATGGGCATCGGATCATGCGAAGGAGAAGAGGAAGGAGAAGGAGAAGAATGCCGGCGACAGGTCGCGCGCAGCGCAGGGAGAAACCGCTCGCGTGGTGCTTCGGTGGCGTCGGGGCGGAAATGGGAGAAGAGAAGAAATGGGTTTTTGGGAGGAATTTAGGGTTTTTAATATTTTTGACATTTTTACAAAAAGGCCCTCTATGTTTGCATACTTCCAACTAGGTCCATAATTTTTGAAATTTACCATTTGAACCCCTTAAATTTCTGTATTTAACAGAAAATGATTCAGCTTACTATAGAAGAGGGATGAATAGCGTACATACAATAAAATTTTGAATTTCTCTGGCTAATGGCTTGGTAAGAAAACACACATATTAAACAGAAAATAAAAGCAAACATAAAGAGTAAGGACAAAATTATTTACTTGGTTCACAATCTCCAAGGTATTACATCCAAGTCCTTATGCACAGTTTAGCACATGTTTGCTATCATTCTTCTCTTCGGCAAAGTAACGAAGGCATAGAAGCCTCTTACAACAGTTGAGTACAAGAAGACGAATTAAAGCTTGAAGAACAAAAGGAGTTTCGTGGCTGTGTTGTGTTTTTGAATAGAGCTCCTTGCCTCCTTTTATTTAGTTTATTCAATTTGATTGAATAAAGAATTTTAAAACCTAAATCGAATCGAATTAACCGAAAAATCAATTTTTTGGAGGAGGGATTGAATTACCAAATTAACCGAATCAAAATTTTAAATTCTATCAACTCAGTCAGTTTTACCTAATTTTTGCTCTATCCCTAACCGAGTTTGATAAAACACCAAGGGTAATCAATTGACACTTAATGAAAACAATGTTAATTTACTATCTCATATATATATATATATATATATATATATATATATATAACTTGTTTATGTTCAAGTTCAAACCTTCCATGCTTACTGCCGCTGCAGTATACACTGCACAGTGTGCTCTTCGAAGGATCAAGTATTGGACTAAATGTTGTGAGATGCCGACTAAATATTCAGAATACCAACTCTCTTGAGTACTAATTGAAATAATGGTATCAAAAGTTATTGTTTCACTTCATGCTTAAGAACTAATAAGTTTGCTCGTTTGACTTCTTCTCTAGGCACCAGGGAGTGCTCTAGATTGATGGCCAAATCATACCAAAAAAAAATTACTGCAAAGAAGAGAACTATTTACTATAAATATTGTGCTGAGGATGATTGAATTTCAGTCTCTCATTCAGCTTAGTGCTTATTGGCTGATACTTATGAGACATAACTTAGTCATAATACTTATTGGAGTTACTGCTAGTACTTTGGTTGCAGTTGGGCATGTTTCCCTTTATTTAACTATTAATTTGATTCTATCAGTACATTTCAATAAAAAAAAATGGTTAGCCTAGTTTTTTTCTTTGAAATATCTATGAATTGCATAACAATATTGTTTGTTTTATATTAATTACATTCTCAGTCAACAAGCTTTTGCTTAAAATTCTAATAACCATGCAAATTATTACAGGCTAGCAAGCCTCTGTCAAAGCCCTAGTATTATTTGGTGTTATCCTTACGGAATGGACTGATGATTAATATGCGGGTGTTGCCATCAAGAGGTCTGGGGTCAAATCCTGACAAAGTCAGTATGTCCACCCTCCCCACACGCTAGCCACAACATCCGGGCTAGTAGCTCCCATGATTTACCTCCTCAGTATTGGTCCTGAGACGGATTGGTGGGGCATTGAGGACGAGCGATTCACTTTTTGCAACCTAGTGCTGTTTGTTAACTGACTCAAGGATAAGGAAACGGCCTTTTAACTGACTTGGAATAAGAAGCGTTTGACAATGTAACTGACCTGAGGATAAACTTGCTAGACAAGAGCATTGTATTACTAAAAACTATTTCAAAATTTTCAGTTGCAACAAAACTGCAACTCTGTACAATTAATTTCTTGGTATGTATAATATAAGCAAAAGTTAGTATACATGAAACAGTTTGGCATATATTATATCTTCCGTAGCCATAGTTTTATTATTAATTACTTGCGGTATTGTGTTGAAGTTACTTTTCTTCTTAATTGGTTGAGTATGTTCAGTTCGAGCTCGCTTTAGATAAAAAAAAAATGATTTTGTTCATATTAAACTTGATAAAGAAGTAAGTTAATTACTTGTTAGTCTCTGTCATGGGAGGGAAGATTGCCAATTAGGCAATCATTAGCTTTCATCGTTTCCAAACTAATTATAAATCTAACAGATTGTTCAAAATTAACATTAAAAAGAGTACATTATATAAAATTTGCTAAAATAAATTCTATTACCACCTTGGTTTAAAATTTTCAGTTATCTTGGAATTTTAATTTATGATTGGAATGATAGTACTGTATTTTAGTTTTGATATTTTTAAATATTAAATATATTAATTAAAAATAAATATTTAATCTACATTTAAAAAATAAAATATATATATTTTTTAGAAAAATACTAAGCATAACCTCCCAGTGATAAATAAATAAAAAATTTATTATAATATCTACTTTGAGGTAAAAAATTAAAGGGATTTTTTTAAAAAAATATCCCCCATGCAACCATGTTTTAAATCCCCCATGTATTATTTTTTTAATTTACTGAATTTATATAATATCTACTTTGTCGCCGCCATGGACCTTCCGAGCCAGTGGGAGCGCGAGGCTCATCTCCTGCCGTCATCGCCGGCTACACATTACATCAGTAACCTAGTCGGCGGAGGGACGGAGGCATGGTGGGTGGCCTGTTTCTGAGTTGGAGGAGGCCAACGAAGGAGCAGCAGCAGGCCTGCATCGCCCGCTCTGGCCATTTCAACTACGATCCTAAATTCCACGGCTCTACTACCTCTCCTCATTTGCGCGGTCAAAAATCCATCGAAGCCGTAGTGGGAGAAGTGGAGGAAGCACTCACCAAGAACGGTTTCTCCATCAACCACGCTAGGATCCTCCTTGGCTCTGGTCCCCGTACCTTCGACCTCGCCAAATCAGCCCTCCTCTCTTGGAAGTACACTCCATTCTCGTTTGATTGTGGTGGTGTATTTTCTGGAAAGACTTGATTTGTTTGCTGGATGCAGGCACTTCGGATTGGGATGGGCGTTTGTGAATCCGAAGACGCCGGTCGAGAAAGGGGAGAGGTTTTGCGTCTGCGTGAAGGAGGTGATACCATGGCTGATGATGCCGCTCCAGATTGCATATGTGCAGGAAGATACTGGCGGCCTCAGTCCGAACAAGGCGTCCTTCGGCTTTGGAAGCGGCACTCTTCGGGGCCACCTCTTGGTAGGCTTCTTTTCTTGCTTTTTGTTTCTTCTTGCTCTGAGCTTATAGTTGCTTGCTTGGTGAGAATTTGTACACTTAGTTACTGATGGAATTTTTCACTCGTTAAAAAAAAGAGAGACTATATTCCTTTTTTCTTTTTTATTTTATTTTATTTTATTTTGCGTATAATCCAACCGGATGCTCTAATATTTCCTTTTGGTTATACACTAGATGTGATGATGACCGCCAGAGGATTGAATAAATGCTCCAAAGCTTTTTTGTGGAGAAAATGCATTGTAATTTGACGTCTAGAAACCATTTACCTATTTCTTAAGCTGGCATGTAGATTTTAATCTCCATAGTCCAATTTAACTTCTCACTTCATTGTGGATAAAAGCATTACTCTTGGCATCAAATTCTGAATCTTGTTTGAACTGGAGTTGTTTGCCCATACCAATAGTGTTTTTTTAAAAAAGAAAAAGAAAAAAAAATGGTGAACATAACAGTTCACCAGATATCTATCACTCTCTCTCTATATATAGCTAGTGAGGATAACATATCTTCAACTAGGGGTTTCGTTAGCACAACACAGAATCAAAGCCAAAACATAAAGTAAGTGAGATACAACTAGATAAGTTAATAGAGCAATGGTACAATAGTTGTCAATGGAACTCAATCCTCTTTCCACTTCAACGACTAAATTTGCCATACCCAGAATAAGGTAGCAAAAGCCACAGTCAAACTTCAGCATGCCTCTAACAAGTATCCTCCTCAAGGCCACAGTATAAACAGCAGTTCTAAACATGTCAATAGCTAATATTACGTCTGGATTTTTTTTACGACTTTCTTCTTTTTAAAAAAATATATAAACAGACTATTCTTCCATGTTAGCATCATAAAATTAGGATTGGATATTTGCATGAGAAAGGCACATCTATCCTTACTCATTACTGCTGGTGTTCATTAAGAAATTTTAAATTTGAAATTTTTATAGGTTGTAAGAACTGATTTGATTGTCACAGCAATCTATGTTGTTTAAATCTTGTTTTCAGAGAATATTTAAGAAATCAGTTATCTATTTATGAAGTGATTAGGAGATAAATTATTCTTTTATCTAGGTTTTAGGAAAATAGATCAATGTTAGGCCTTTTAAACCTCAGTACCTATGGTTTGATAATCTTCAGTTTGATAATATTTCCTCTTCATGAGGTCGTTCTTTAGGGTGATTGTTGGTTTCTAGTAGTGGATCAGTTTTGTTTTAGAATTGAATTTCTAATGTGGTGTTTGCTATCCTTATGTACTTTGTACGAAACATTGCCTCTTCACAATATCTCCACAAATCATCATCATTGATGCCTCTTTCCTATGCACACACACCATCACTGAGTTCTTGCCACCCTAAGCCGACCTACATACATGCCCTTTATTTTGCATTGCCTTCCATCGCTTTACAACCCATATGAATCTCAAAGATCATCTTCTTCACCAGCATTGCCCACACCTCCACGAGAGCCAAAGATTCGTGTTGCTGCCACATCCCTCTCATTGCAAAAGCTCTTCCCATGAGGTGGCTACTGTTGCCTCCTACAAGACTCACTGTCGAGAGTTTCTCCTTTGCATATTTTTTCTAGTCTGATAACCAACCCTTTAGCCATCTCCACACTTACTCCTCACTTGTCTAGTGAACCGTGTGTTGTCTTCCAAGTCTCTCTTGACCCCTTTCCTATTTGTCCTTTGTGAACAACAAAGAAGGACCCTTTGGACTTGCATCCTTCTCAGACTAGGACCATTCACTAAAGAAGATATATTCTTCTCCAACACCTCCATCCTATAGTTCTACTCCACCAGATCCAACCATTAGCAAATCATGGCTACTTTTCCTCCCACCTTTTTCAATGCTCTCCTCGTCCTTGACTTCCCCATTTTTACTAGAAGATTTTTCCTTGTCCCTCATTGATTCCATCTCTAGAGAAGACGAAGACCTCTTTCTTCCCTTCACTTGTTGCGAGAATGCTATTGGCCCTGCAAGCGATTTGAGGAGCCATCTTTTGGTATCTAATACAATCCCTATTGTAGACAAAACTTACAAGAAAAAATTAGGATCCAATGGAGAATCATTAATATAAGGTTCAACCTGTGGCAATTTAGAATCTAATACAAGATCAAAGTTTCAAATTTGAAGATGAAACATTACAAGAGAGAAGAGTCTTTCCATTAATCCATATAGATCTGCACATGCCAAGTTCAATAGTAGAAAACTTACATCACCTTAACACAACTACATTTTCTCCTTGTCTTTTGAAAATTACTTTTGTTTAATTAGTCGAATAGTTTAAATTTTTTACCACTACATGTCATCGCACCTTATTAAAAAAGATCATATGTATTTTTTGTACTTGTAACTTATTTTGTTCACCATTTATCTTGTTAATTTTGATAGGATAAATCAATGTTCTACATGGTGGCCGAGGCGGCCACCTAGGCGGGAGGCGGGCATCAACCGCTTCTCCTTTGCCATAGGTAGTGCTTTAGGTAGAGGCAAGATAATGGATGAGCAAGGTGACGCGCGAGGCGGCCAAGGCGGGCGAAGCGAGCGAGGTTATGGGACAACAAAATTTAAAAAACCCTACTCCCTTTCAAAATATAAATAACTCCACAACCCAAGTCATTCACAACTCACCTCTTCGATCGGGAACTGCCACCGCCACGCTTGAAAACGCCACTGTTGTCGCCGTTGCTAGGTTAGATATCTTTCATATATTTTTAATCTAGCCGTTTCGCCACCCCGACGCGTCCGGACACGTCACCTAGGCCGACGATGAGTCGAGACGCGTCGCCTGGGCCAGCGATGAGTTTGAATGATTCGCACTAGCCCGAACATGTCACCTGAGCTAAGCGACGAGTCCGAATGCGTCGCCTAAGCCAAGCAACACGTTTGGACGCGTCACCCGAGCTAGGCGATGAGCCCGAAAATGTCACCCAGACTCAACAATGCATCCGACGTGTCGGACTCGTCGCGTGGGCCGAATGGGGTGAGGGCTAGAGTTAGGTTTAGGTTTTTAAGTTAAAGTTTAATTAAATAACTTTGGTAATAGTTTAAACCAACTCCTAGCTATGATTGGGATAATTTAAATAAGCTTAATTAAAGCATAATAAAATTATCTCATTAATTTAATATATATATATATATATATATAAAAATTATTATTTATTATTTATTTTAAATATTTAGATTAAATTTTTTATTTTTAGATAATATATTTTATATTTAAAATATAAAATTTCGGCTCAAAATTTTAAATTGGGTTTCTAGTAAGTTTTTGTTCTAGTTTTAGATCTTTTATTTAATTATTGAAGGTTAATGGTGGAAAATGAGAAACAACCAGAGTGGAATTGAAGCGAAAGTCTAGTGATATTGTTTGGAATTATGGAGTGTTATATTGCAAAGAAAAAAAAAGATTGGATCACATGCAAATTGTGTAAGAGGCTTATTAAGGGAGTAGTTTATGAGATGAATCATAATATTGCGGATATTGTAGGACAAGTTGAAGCATGTCCTAAAACATCCAATCAAGACAAAAAAAAAAAGAGTAAGCTTATCTTGAAAATAGCAAGAATAAGAAGTAAGAAAGGGTGGAAGAACTAAAAGAAGAGAGGGCGGAAGTAAATATAGGTGTTGATGTAGTAGATGATGATGATGATTGTCAAGTGGATGGAGATTCTTTTAAAAAGAAGTCAAAGCACCTCTAGCCTATTGGTAAGTGGACATCCGCAATCAATCCAACAAAGGTGACAACAAAACATAAATGATACATTGAAGTTAAAGTTTACAAATGATGTTCATGAGTACCTTGCAAGATGGATTTACGAGGCGGGAATTCCTTTTTATGCAAGTGACAATCAAAGTTTTAGATAACTTGTAGAGGCAGTTGACCAATTTGGCCTAGGCTACAAATGTCCAAGTCAATATCTTCTAATAGAGTTGCTTTTGAAACAAAAGTTGAGAGGACCAAATTATCTCTAAAAAAACACGAAGAAGAGTGAATGAAAAATGGATGTTCAATTATGACCGATACATGGACGTATCACAAGAGGAGAAACATTATGAATTTTTGTGTTAATTGCAAAATATGCACTTCATTCCTTGGAATCATTGAAGAATCCATGGACTACATAAAAAATTCACAGATCACAATCACACAAACTTAAGTTAAAAAGGGTGTAAATTATCCAAAAATAGTACCTAAATTAAAGACAATCCGAGCCCTTCACTTGAAATTGATGAACTTTTAATTAAAGCATGTGACTTAGCTCCAAACTAACATGTAATGATTCTTGTAACTTTTATTACAAGACCATCGACTTTGTTATTCTAACATGTGACTCTTCTTTTGCCAATAATCAATAGCTAATAGAACCATAAGAATTGACCTTAGAAAAGCCCCTTCATGACTCGTTCGCTTTAGAGAAGGTTTAACTTACCATGAGTTATGACTTAGACCTGTAGATCAACACAATGAAGACATGCATGCTGTCCTAAATGGGAATATCGAACTCAGTATGCTTAAAGACTCCTTAATATATATTCATTTGTAGTTATGTATTACTCTAACAAAGGTTTAAAATCTCGACTTGTGTTGAGGTTTTGGTCCTGGATCGGAATGATATGGTTTCACTATCGTATTGTGTCATACCGATATAGTTTCATATATTTTAAATATAAATATAAATATACATATATATTAATATTTAATTATTAAATATGTTTTATATTTTGAGATGTTGAATTTCAATATTTTCTCTTAAGATAATGCCTATTAAATTTTTATAAAAAATATTTTTAAAAATAAGTAATTCTTAAAATTCAAAACTAAATTAAAATTATAAAATCATTTGAAAGGCTAAAAATAATTATAAAATTATTGGAAAATTTTAAATTATTATTTTTTGAATGCATTTGTAAATTTTTTATTTTGAAAAATTTATTCGAAATGTTGAAGAATTATTTTTTTAGTTTTTTTAATTTTTAATTTAATTTTAAAATTATTTTAAAATTTTAAATTATTTATACATTATTGATTAAAATTTAAAATTATTAAAAAATTGGAAATATTTATTAATATTTTATAGTTATTATTAATAATAGTTTATTTATAAAAATACATATTTAAAAAAATAAAAAATTAACTAAACCAAAATAACTAAAAAAAATTGCAGTCGCAATGACCCTCGGAGGCCATCGTGGCACTACAACCCCTATGGAGGGTATTAGGAATATATAATATTTTATTAGAAGTTTTTAGAATTTTAAATAAATTTTTATATATTTTAATGGGATAATTCGATTAGGATTTTAAGAAATATGTTTGGCTATTTATTTAAATTAGAGATTGATTGGATCCATTAAAAACATTAATAACATAATTAGGAAATAAATAAATAAAAATTATTATATATGTTTAAAATTAAAATAAATAAAATATCTAATTAATTAGATAATTTTATTAAGGTTTAATTAAGTCCTCTTTGGATCATCCTTATCACACCTAGGAATTGTTGAGTTTTCAAAAACTCTAAATTTAATGAAAAAACCGACAGCGACATGCGGCGGAGTCGTGCGGCCCTCCCGCACCTGTGCTGCCATGGGGGTCGCGTGACCGCGGGTTCGCACGACCCATGGTTGGGTCTGGTGTCAGGTCGTGTCGGTGTCGGTTGACCGCCGTTCCGACCGGCTTGGTACGAGATTTCAATCATTGACTCTAACACTTGTTAGCCTAGAGAGAATTGATTTTCTTGTTTACAACTTACCACCATGGTGAGATTCTTATTGAGATTATAGAACAAACATACAACGACACTAAAAAACAAATTATATTCAGTAATGGTTATGGCTTAATGAGACAACAGATTGTCCTCATGATTGATGAACTCGATTTATCTTATAACTAATTTAGTTGCCTTTGTCAAATTTATTTAGCTATATTGTGAGAAAAATTGATTGCAATGCATGTTATACTAAGGAGACGTTTTGGCCTCCAATTGTTTATGTTGTCTTTATCACTGGCGAACCACAACGAGCACTTCAACCTTGTGCTATTGGTCTCATCATTCCTTGTTTATTGGAAAAGGTGACAAAAATGGCAAAAATCAAAGCTCACTATCTTAAGGATTGAAAAGAATATAAGGATGCAATTAATCCTTACTCATTGAAGGACAAATTATTTACTACTTTCCATATGCATTGGTTCTGTTGACTTGCATAGAGTCATTATTATTGGTGGAGGAGAATACTGCAATTTAAATTAATAAAATTTTAATTTAAAAAATTTAATTTTCGAAATTT
Organism: Boesenbergia rotunda; assembly: GCA_024364735.1. Classification (NCBI taxonomy): domain Eukaryota; kingdom Viridiplantae; phylum Streptophyta; class Magnoliopsida; order Zingiberales; family Zingiberaceae; genus Boesenbergia; species Boesenbergia rotunda. Next base: position 62,015 of record JAGFNQ010006475.1, read on the forward strand.
TAATTTTTATGGGTTGTATGGTTTATGCCTAATTGAAGATGTTTACAACTTGCTTTGGAGTCTAATTCCTATAGGTAGAGGTGAATAATGAAGTTAAATTAATAAAATTTAAATTTTAAATTTATATGGATTGTGTGATTTATGCCTAATTGACGATGTTGACAACTTGCTTTGGAGTCTAACTGATATAGTGAAGGACAATAATGAATTTTAAATTAATAAAATTTAAATTTGAAAATTTTATTTTTGGAAGTTCTAATTCGCTTGGGTTGTAAGATTTAATTTGATTACCAAAGCTCTTGTTTTTAGGAGAATATTTAGTAATTAGGTTATATATTTACCAGGTAATTAAGGAATAAATTATTTCTTATGTAGCGTTTAGGAAAATAAGTTAATGTTGGGGCATTTAAGAGAGACCCTAACCACTTTATTTCAATTATCTTGAACTTTGTGTGTTTGTTCTCTATTGGAGATTGTTGGTTCATGGTGCTTCATCACTTGCATTACACACACACAACGCGCGCGCACACACACACACACAGACTTGTTCAACAGAGTAATATTATTTATCTGGAGATTCAAATATTTTCAGAATGATGATTATTGATTTAATGAAAGTTGGTTATCTGAATCAAGTCGTGGTAAGCTTGGTGATACCAGATGATCCATAAGTTTACCCTTTCAGAAAAAAAGAGGATAAGCAGTAGGAGAGACTCCTACCAATATATTGGTTAATATAGAGTCCGGTCAAAATTATAATGCATGAGAATGTATCAAGTAACCAACTAACGTAACTACTATTAGTTAGATACTGAACAAAATAAACTGCTAACTGTTGATGGCACTGGTGAAACCAATAGAAATGACTACCAAAGCTATTGATTGTTGAGAAATTTGTAGAGGTTGCAGCTGTCAAATTGGCCATCTTTTTTTCATGGGAAATCAATTTCAGAGAGTTCCTGAGTCTTCTTGTTCATTTCTCTTCTTTCAGTTTTCTTTTTCTGACAATCTATGGTCTATACAGCCAGCTCTTGCATAATAGAGACCATTGTTGGAGGACTTTACCGTAACTCTTCTTGGAAGATGATTTTCAGATAATCCAGGTCCATGCTTGGCGCCATGTAAGAGTTCGCTTCTGGGTCATCTCATCATTGAAAAATAAATCCACACAGTATCAAGGTTAAGCTTCATAGATTCTGCAATACACCACCACCTGGATCTAATATATTTACAAATTACAATTACTGAATCAGTTGTTCAGCATCGCACTGGCAAAAGACACATGTTTCATCACCCAGAGTTAGACCTTTCCTTTTCAGCTTCACTTTGGGGTTTAGTCACCCCCATTAATTAGCACCAATTAAAGAATTTGATCATAGGTGCAAAGGGATCCCCATAATATGCACAAATTGGACTTAGTGTGCCAAATTCTGTTAAAACTTGGTATTCAGATTTGACAGTAATAGTGTCCATTGGAGATCCATCTCCACCTCATGACATCCTTTCCAGCATGGTTAGCTGAATAGTTCCTGAGCCTTCTCTGATGAGCTGTATGAGTCTGTTTTTACTGAGTTAGTTTCAGTCCCAAGTGGCCAAGTCACTCTCTCAGTTCTGATTTCTGTTAATTTTATACCTTTCCATTGAATAATTCAATAAACTCCAGATGACGGTAATTTTGTGACCATTTATCAAACCAGAAGGATGTGTCATTTCCCCAATAGTCTATTTGTAGGTGCTAATTTCTATGAAATGTTTGTTTTAGTAACTCTCTCCATAAGTAGGACCAGTATTTACTTTTCTTGAGTGTTGAAAAATGTGAATATAATTCAAGAAACTCTAGATGGTGAGGGTAAATTTATGACCATTATCAAACCAGGTGTCATTTCCCAATAATCTCTCTGTAGGTGCTAACTTTTATGAAATCTGTGTTTTAGTATGCCTGTCCATGAGTAGGACTATTATTTGCTTTTCTCTGAGTGTTAAAAATGTGAATTTTTTATAATGCTCAGAATTATACGTATCCATTCACAATTCATATCATCAGATCAACTTTATGGTGTAGGGTGGATCCAACTTTTCTGGAGAATTATTGAGCATTTATTATACCATAAAAAAAGGATACTTTGAAGGATTCACATAACCTTTTTTTTTTCGAAAAAGAGAAAAATCCATATAACTTGGTAGTGAATACTATTTTCACAGAATAAGTTCACTGATTATATGTATTGGGTATGTTGTAGTCTTTTTTCCACTAGTTGGTTGTGTTACTGACAGTGCAATTCCGCAGCTCACATTAATTGCTTTATTTGTTTTTAACTTTTCCTGCAACCTGCCTTCTCTTACATCCTTGTTTTCTTTCCTATATATTGCAAGTAGGCTGGCGAGGAGCGTTTCTCGATTGAACGGGATGAGAATGACAAGGTCTGGTATGAAATCTATTCCTTCTCCAAGCCTGCACACATCCTATCGGTTATAAGCTACCCATATGTAAAGCTTAGGCAGAAGTTTTTCACTCAACAATCAGTGAATGCAATGAAAAAACATGTTGCTACCAACCAGCAATCCAGTCCAGAATAGCAAGGGCTTTGCATTTCCCAACAATCCCTTGTATTTGTTTGTTACTTGTGCATGCATTTTCACGTTAGGACAAAGTAAACCAGCTTTATTTTGTTAAGACTTGGGCAAATGCGATCTTAATGACTTGTGTGAACAAGTTGTTGTTTCGCCATTTTGAAACACATTTTTTTAATGTAAAGTTAGCCTGAGGTAAGACTTAACTCAGGTTTCGCTATTGTTGGACTGTTGAAAGACAAAATATAGACCTTTAAACATGAACACAATTCTGCAAAAGGTGATACACACACCTTAGGCGCCCCACATGGTCGGCTCGACAACCGTTTGTAAAAAGGTAAATCAAGAAATTGAGCAGGTCATTACATGAGAGGATATTTCTCCCGACTTTATGGGAATCGATCCTTGCTCCATTTTTAAACAGTGAACACAAGTGAAGAGGGATAGTGGAGTTTTGTGCACTCATGTCCAAAGCCAACTTCTATCTGAAACCTTATTCTCAATAGGGTAAAGAAAGCCTTCTGCCATGTACTAGTATTACTGCTAATAAGAGTTTAAGTTTCGGTACATACTTAGATGTGGCTTCTAGTGCAGATATCAAAAGCTATTACAAGACCAACTAGGTGGGAGATACACTTAATTAATTTAACTAGTAAACCTGTATCCTCCATTAAGGTATAGAAATAGCCCTGAGGAAGCTTTGGACTGTGCCTTTCAGGTGCTTCAGATTTTGCTCATCTAATTTCCCTTCTCGTTCGCTGCCTCTTGTGCCCATAAGCTACAAATAGATTTAACCACAAGATGATTGATGGTTCATTTTGTCCAGCCCTGAAGATGACATTTTTCCTCTGCTTCTAGATTCGCCATAGTCATGCCTGCACAAAAGTAAACGCAGCCTGCCTCATGTGGCTGCACTCCCTGATTTGTTAAAGATTGTTGATAGTATATTGGAATGCTAGAGGGGGGCTAAATAGCATCTTGCAAATAAAAATCTTTTTGTTTTTTTTGTTGCGCAAAATGGGGGCAACAACCTCTCAACCTCTAACGTGCCGCGGAAGAAGAGGAAGAGAGAAAGAAATCGCGCGGAGCAACGAGGCAAAGACACACAATAGAGACAAAAATACGATGCAAAAGGTGGAACCGCCACCTTAGCGGCCCCCTAGTCTCGGCCCTACAAGTGTCCAGAGGGGGTAAATCACGGTTTTACTGGTAGGGTAAGGCGCCTGGGGCCGAGAGGATTTAAGCCAGCAGACTAGGTTTTTACCCCGTGTGCGACTGACGACTCTCGAACCTGAGACCTCCGAAGCAAGCGGTCAGACGCCTTACCAACCGAGCTAGCCCGTGGGGGCGAGAAAAATACAAGGAAGAAGTAGAAGAGGAGAGAGAAGAAGGAGAAGAAGAGTTACCGTAGTTCGATGTCGTGCCTACTCCACAAAAAAGCCAAAGCTTTATTAGAATTCTTTCTACACAAGAGAACACACTTTATTCTCTTGATACTAATGATGATGATACAATGTCTTACAATGATCCCTATAAATAATACCTACATTCAAACCCAGTAAAATTATAACAAAATTTTTTAGGAAAAATCTTAACAAAATTCTATTAGAAAAAACCTTAATAGAATTTTATTAGAAAAATCTTAATAAAATTCTGTTAGGAAAAATCTTAACAGATTTTTCTTCTATGGCATCTATTATTTAGATATGAGTCATCCGTCAATAATCTCTACCTTGGCAAATATTCACCCCTTCGAAGAGCATGAATATCTGAGCAAAACTCGACATGGAACTCTGGGTTTGAGCTTTCTTTCTTCTAGCATCTAGACATGGATTAGGTTCTCTAACCAACCCTGTAAATCATAAAGCTTCCTTCTTCTTAAATACCCACTCGCACCCTATAGCTTGTTTTTCCTCAGGAAGTTCCACTAAATCTCACGTTTGGTTCTTATGCAACCACTCCATCTCCTCTTCCATAGCATCCATCCACTTGTCCTTCTCAGAACTGTGTACTGCCTCCTGAAAAGATGTAGGGTCTCCGCTACTGGTGATGAGTGCATAAAACACCAAGCCCTCAAATCCGTATATAGTGGGTGGCTTTACGACTCGTCTCGTTCTGCCACCAGCTATAGTGCGATGCTCTGTGTGCTCTGAGTTAGAATCATCAGAGTCATGAGTCTCTAGCTCCACTTGCACAACCTCTTTCTCTTTGTTGCTATGTAGTGTTTCCATTCCTTCTTCATGAGTATGCTTAGGGATGGAAACAGGTCAGGCCAGGTCAGGCTTTTGCCTTAACAGGCTAGGCCTGTATAGTAACAAAATGGCCTGAGCCTGGCCTGTGACCTGTTATAGACTTTGTTCTTGGCCTCAGCCTGACCTGTTCAATAGTCTGGCCCTGGCCTGCGACCTGTTTACAAGGTCTGTAAATTAAAACACTTTATACAAGCCAACAAACCAAAGCATTAAACAGACCGAAAATCAACCTTAACAGGCCTTGCATCATACAAGCCTCACTGATTTATAATTGCAATCTATACCATTCAGTGTGACTGGTGAAATCAAATTCTTTGTTAGATCTGGTATGTATCTGACATCACATAAAGTTCTGATCACACCATTAAACATCTTGATTCTAATATTCCCTGTGCTGATGACTTTGCAAGATGCATTGTTTCCCATCAACACTGTCAAACCACTCATTGTTTGGAGTTATGTGATATAAACATGTAGAGTCTAAGATCCATACATCCGTCAACTGCTTCGAACTCGACATAACTGATAGCATATCTGTTGGTGTTACAAGCGTTGCTAACCTTTGGCGTTGCAGGCGTTACTGGTTGCAGGCATTACTGGCCTCCATTGATGGAGTATTGAATACCTCCATCAATGGAGGAAACGTCTGCTTCTCCCTGTATAAATATGCGTCCAAGTGCAATTCATAGGACACAGAAAGAGGAATCGGAGCATCTGGGATTTGGTTTGTGATAATTCGGGATTTGTCCGTGGTGATATTTCGCGTGACAGAAGGCAAGCAGAGGAAGAAGAACCAAAGGAGATCACTGTAAGTTTGATTCCATCTCATGCTTTCAATCCATCAATGGTATCAGAGCAATTAGATTGATTAGAGCATGAAAAGCATTTACCTTTGTAATGAAAATTCCTTTGCGATGAATTCCTCGATCTGTTGATGGATAAAATCGCCACTGAGTTCCGCGTTTTCATCCCATGGCCGACGATCGCATCACGCGCGCAAGAGGAGCCGTCGCCGTCGGCTGGATGTGTCGATGGGGGCGGCCATAGCGTTGGTGATGGCGAGAAAAAAAAAGGGGAGTCGGCTGAGGGAAGAAGAAGAGGCGGTTGCGTGCGTTGAGAAGTGGCTGCGTGCGTTAAGATTAGGTTTTGTGTTTTTTTTAAGGAAAGTTGATTTGATTAAAAAAAAAATTCGAAACCTATTCTACTCTGCAAAACGCTGCTGCCCAAGGGAGGATCGAACCACCGACCTCCCAGTCGAAGGCAAAGAGCCTCAACCAGAAGCTGTATTCGGTAGTTTGTTTAGATTTGGTTCAATTTATTTAAATTAGATTCTAGTTTGGTTTTAAAAGGATTAAGTTGGTCAAATCGGTTTTGGTTCAAACCATTAGTTGGTTTAACCAAACCATTTTGATCGAATAATCTGAACTGAACAGACTGATTTGATCGTTATGTTGAACCTCAAATTTAAATAGGCTTAGTTGTAGCTACAAACAAAAAGGAAACTTATATGCTTTTATCTATTTGTGTTTTTTCTATGCATATGTGTGAATTGAAAAAAAAACTGGTTTTGTTACTGGTTTTGTCAGTTTTGTACTGACTATGTCATTTTTTCAATTCCAGATGTCGCATGATATATGCACCACGATTCGTTGCTATGAGCGAAGTCGTGAGATAATGGAGCAGATAGAAGAAGTTTACTATAGTCCCATTCTCGGGATCCAAGGCAATATAGGAAAATTGGATCGATTATTTTGGAAACTCGAGCAGGAAGAGTTTCCAATCTTGGATGACTATAGGATTGGAGCATTGATTCGTTCATTGCCAAAGCGTGCGAGAGAAGTTGCACACCAGATATGGGGGCATCATGAATGTCGCATCTCATATACTGAGTTATGTAAGCAACTACTTCGCCATGAGTTTCCAGAGGATCTAGGAGATTCTGAGGAGGACCCAGAGGAAGATCCCGAAATGTTCGAGGAAGATCCCGAAATGCCTGGTCTCGAAATGTTCGAGGACGATCCCGAAATGTTCGAGGAAGATCCAGAAATGTTCGAGGACGATCCCGAAATGTTCGAGGAAGATCCCGAAATGTTCGAGGATGATCCCGAAATGTTCGAGGAAGATCCCGAAATGTTCGAGGAAGATCTTGAAATGCCTGGGGAAAATCCTGAAATATTTGAGGAAGATCCTGATATTGAAATGATCGACGAAGATCCTGAAATATTTGAGGAAGATCCGATAGAATCTGGAGAAGATCCCGAGCCTGATCAGACTAGCCGATTAGAGATGAACGAGAGAGTGATAGCCACGCCATAATATTTTTTATTATGGGAATGATGTCAACTTATCTAGTTCATTAAATTCTGGTTGTTGTACGAACTTATTAAGCCTATTAAATAAAGTTATATTATGTGTTAACTGACTTGTCAATGATTAGTTCATTATATGATTAGCTCATATTCAATGATTAGTTCATTTATATGATTAGTTCATATTTAAGACAAATGATTAGTTCGTTTAATGGGATGTATGTAATATAATTGATCAATGTTAATTAGATTGGATGATGCGAATGATGAGTGAAAACGTAGTTATCACTGGATTTCGTAATCCAAGTCAAGTTTACATTGAGTCAATCAAAAATTATGTACAGATGATATACACTGAATTAATGAATAATATGTTTATTTATGATAGATCATGGCAACTAAGAACATCATAGCTGAACTGAACAAGGGAGAGAAATTGTATGGGGACAACTATAAAATATGGCATCTCAAGATACAATATGTTCTTGAGGAACAAGAAGTTCTGGAGGCTGTAAATCATTTCATGGTAGAACCTGCTGTTGGTTCAACTGCACAGTACAGACTTGATCTAGATGCCTATAGGGCATGGAAGAAAAAGGACTCCACTGCAAAGGGGATATTGATTAGTTCAATGGTAGATGACCTGGTATTTGAGTATGAGCCACTACCATCAGCTCATGTTGTCTGGGTTGCCCTGAGAGAGAGATACAGTGGAGTTAGTGTAAGCAAGCTTCGTCAACTGACAATCAAGTTTGACAGTTGTAAAAAGCGCCCGAATGTGACGATGACCCAACATCTGAGAGAAATGGGTAATATGATTCGGGAGCTTAAGACTGCTGGTCATGAGTTGACCGACGAACAACAGGTTCAAGCAGTTATTCGTTCCCTTCCTGATTCTTGGGAAACAATGAAGCAGAACCTTACTCACAGTGAGAGTATCAGGACTTTCATTGATGTCTCACGCCATATTGAACTGGAGGCGGAGAGAATAGAATCCGCAAGGATTTCTGAGCAAGCTTTTGTAGCTGAAGGTTCTGGATCCAAGAATAAGAAAAAATGGTTTAAGAAAGGGAAGGGTAAGGGAAAAGAAGCTGGTGCTACTACTGTGCAAGACCCAATCAAGAAGAAAGGAAAGAAGAATGGAAAGAAACCTAAAGGCAAGCTAACTTGCTACAACTGTGGCAAGAAGGGTCATTTTGCTCGGGAGTGTACTGAGCCGAAAAAGGTAAATCCATGTTTGTCTTCTTTTCATGAGCTTTATGTTGCTAGTTCGGTGTTGTTAGCTGATTCTTATCCTTTGTGGATTATAGATTCAGGAGCAACGAACCATGTAGCTCGTGATCGAGCTACGTACGTGGAGTACCGTCGCGTACCAGCTGGCAATAAGTGGATATATGTGGGAAACAATGCAAGAATTGAAGTCAAAGGAATTGACACTTGCAAACTCAACCTTCGTGGTGGGCGTACATTGTTTCTGCATGATGTCCTGTATGCTCCTGAGATTCGACGGAATCTGGTTTCTGTGAATTGTCTTCTTGAATTGGGTTATTGTATAAATTTTTACAGTCGTCGTGTAGAACTTAAATTTGACTCTGTGTTAATTGGATATGGTTTTATATCAAACGGTTTCATGGTTCTTGATGTAGAACCAGATGTTAATTGTAAAAATAATGGTTGTTTTCAAACATTGCTCTTACTAGTGATGCTGATGTTAATGATGAAGTTTGGCATGCTAGATTGGGACATATAGGACAAGAAAGAATGAATAGATTAGCAAGAGAGGGTCTGCTCGGCACTCGTGCTAAAGTTGACTTGTCTATATGTGAGCACTGTCTTGTTGGAAAATCAACTAGGAAACCGTTTGGTAAGGCAATTAGGGCTGATTCACCATTGCAATTGATTCATTCGGATATTTGTGGTCCAATGAACGTGAAGGCTAGAAATGGTAGTTCGTATTTCATTACATTTATTGATGACTTCACGCGTTTTGGTCATGTGTATTTGATTTCTCATAAATCTGAAGCATTAGATTGCTTTAATCGTTATTTGAACGAAATTGAGAATCAATTGGAACGTAAAGTTAAAACCTTACGCACTGATCGTGGAGGTGAATACTTGTCTGATCAGTTCAAGACAATATGTAATGAGAAAGGGATTATTAGACAGTTAACTATCCCTGGAACTCCACAGCAAAATGGAGTTGCTGAAAGAAAAAATCGAACTCTTCTTGAAATGGTTAGGTCGATGATGGCTCAAGCTAATTTGTCTATTTCCTATTGGGGAGATGCATTATTGGCTGCAACCTACATACTTAACCGGGTGCCTTCTAAATCTGTTTCATCTACTCCATATGAACTTTGGACAGGCAGAAAACCAGATTTGAGTAATCTGAGACCGTGGGGGTCAGCTGCTTATATTCATGACAAGACTCACAAATATGGAAAATTAGGACCCAGAGGTAAGAAGTGTATTTTTGTAAGATATTCTGATACCTCTAAGGGTGCGTTTGGTTGAGGGTTATCCATGATAACCTTGGTTATCCATCCAAGGTTATCAACAAAAAACTTGTTTGGTTTAGGTAATCAGCGATTCCCAAGTAATGATCGATGCCCGACACGTCAGCAAAAGGGGCATGCAACCAGGAATCGGAAAACCTCAGGGAAGTAAGGTTTTTCTTGATTCCCTGGTTATGGAACTTATCTTTCCAAAATTATCCTCCAATATTTACACTTAAGACGAAAATAACCATTACAATTTATTAACTTCCGAAAGCATTATTCTCGATCGACGACCGACAACGGCGGCCGGCGACCACCGTCGGCGGCCCGGCGACCACCCACCGGCGACCACCGCCGGCGGCCGGCGACGATTGCCGGCAACCACTGTCGGCGACCACCGCCGGCGAC
>JAGFNQ010006475.1:72164-86303 GCA_024364735.1 Boesenbergia rotunda
AGCTATAGTAAGCACATTATGACTTGGAATTACATCAGATGGATGTAAAAACAGCTTTCCTTAATGGTAATCTTGACGAGGAAATCTATATGACACAACCAGAAGGTTATATTGCTGATGACCAAGAGGAAAAAGTATGTAGACTTAAAAAGTCTATATATGGGCTAAAGCAAGCGTCGAGACAATGGAACATAAGATTCAATGAAGTCATTTTATCTTATGGTTTCGAAATGATCAATGAGGATCATTGTGTTTACCTAAGAAAGGATAAAGGAAAGTTGGTCATTTTATCATTATATGTTGATGATATGCTAATAGCTGGAAATGACTTAAAAGTTGTGATTGAGGTCAAGTCTTGGCTTTCATCACAATTTGACATAATTGACATGGGAGAAGCTGAGTATATCTTAGGAGTACTGATCATTCGTGATCGATCAAAAAGACTTTTGGGTTTATCCCAAGAAGCTTATATTACTAAGATACTACAACACTTCAATATGTTTGATTGCAACGTTGAACAAACACCTACAGCGAAAGGTGTTGTTTTGAGCAAAAGTATGTCTCCCAAGACTCCTGAAGAGATAGCCGAGATGAAGAAAAGACCATATGCTAGTGCCATTGGTAGTTTGATGTACACTATGTTGTGTACTCGCCCTGATATAAGTTATGCTGTTGGCTTAGTTAGTCGTTTCCAGTCAAACCCAGGATCGAGACACTGGAAAGCGGTAAAAAGAATATTCAGATATCTCAAAGGAACGACAGATTATTGTCTCTGCTTCCAAGGATCAAAACTGAGCTTGAAGGGCTACGCAGATGCAGATTGGGCAGGGGACCTTGACGACAGAAAGTCCACATCTGGCTATATTTTTTTACTGAATGAAGGTGTCATTTCATGGAACAACAAGAAACAGGCTTGTGTAGCACTGTCGACAATGGAACCTGAGTATGTGGCTTATGCAGCGGCTGTACAAGAAGCTGTCTGGTTGAGAAGGTTCCTGAAGCATCTGAAGATTGTTGAGGACAGTGGGAGCCCTGTTACAGTGTGTTGTGACAATCAAGCTGCTATAGCTTTTTCCAAGGATCCTAAATATCACAGCAAAGGCAAGCATATAGAAATTAAATACAATTTTGTAAGGGATATTGTTGACAAGAAAAAGATAATTCTTGAGTACATCCCTACCCGAGCAATGCTTGCAGATCCTTTTACTAAGTCGTTGACTAAAGAGTCGTTTTATGAACATGTGAAGTCTTTGGGACTATGCAAGTTGTAACAAATTGTAAAGACTATTATTTAAATGAAATGTCATGATCTATTCAGTGTGAATGTATTTGTTACATTTGAAAAAGTCTCGATGAGCATGTTGGCAGGCTGAGATTGGTCCACTCACATGGGCAATCGTCTCTATTTGTTGAGTATAAATAGAGGTAAGACCATTACTTATGAGACAGCTTATGTAGTTGTGAAGAGAGACATACTCATAAGTTGAGGTCGATCGCCTTGCTTTTGTATCAAGATGAGATCATTTATGTAATTATCGAAGTAAATGTACCCACCATTTACTAAACCTGTTTAAAGCCAGATTGGAATTCATAAGTTGAATTCGGATTAGACGTTAGGTATGTCTAGATTGAAATCTGTACGATATTAGATATTTGAGAAAAACATGCACTCTTTTTGGTAAAGAGAAAAACATCGTAGCATGTGATTCATACCACATGTGCTATAGCGACAATAAGGGTAGTAGGAGAAAGGATCCCTGCTTCTCTACTATGTGAGACCCTTGAGATTATCAGTTAATCTCAATCTTACCCTAAGTGACTATTTAGCTGTCTACTTGAAGTTTTAATCAGTGTTTGCTACTTTAGTGTGTGTCCTATTGATTATGGATGATTCGGTCTATGAAGCATAACTAGGAAAGCAACTGATTAGAATGAATAGATTCTAGCTGAAAAGGAAGATTAAAATTGGTTTACATCTGTAATACTTATTCACTGGTCGACTAGTTACATTTTTTTTTGTTAAGTACTTAAAAATGTGATTGTGAATAAGAGTATTGATTTGATATGTCGAACATGCTCTTGACATAGATGTCATATGAGGGATTAGAGATGTTCATATTGATGTAAATATTTAATCTGGGGTAATGACAAGTTATTGATGTCTCTGAGCAGCTAAGTTAAGTGTAATAACTTTCTTAGCATTAATTGCTCAGTGTGCTTGCTGTCGCACGAACCATTTTCCATGAAGTATGAATTGAATGCTCCCATATGGTCTTTGTGACTTCCTTACATAGTCTTAGTGACTAGATGACCTATATGGATAGAATTGGACGAGTGGGAGATGTTGGCGTTACAGGCGTTACAAGCCTTGATTGTGAAACGTTGAAATGTTGACAATCAATAGCATTGAAGACCTCCATTGATGGAGGTAGAAGAAACGTCTGATTCTTCCTGTATAAATAGGCGTCCAAATTGTAATCCAGAAAAAGACACACGAAGAAGGAATCGGAGCTTCGAATATGAGGGATTTGGTTTGTGGCTATTTGGGATCGGTCCGGTGACGTTCTCACGACAGCGAGCAGAAGAAGAAAAGGGAAGAAGAAGATCAAATCGCTGTAAGTCTAAAATTTTTGATCTTTCAAGTAGATCTCATGCTTAGAGACAACAAGAAGATCGCGAGGTAAATAAGATGTATACTTCTTGTTTTGATTCCTTTACATCTTGAATTATCATATGTTTATATTTCATGTTGATAATTGTTATGGACCCCGATGATAAACACAAAAATCGGCGATCCATTCATCGTCTATTCCGCGGCTAATTGGTTAGACGAGTTAGATGGCTTGAACAACAAGTTTGTTCAAGTGGTCACTCTAATCAATTAGTACGATGATGAGTCGGTTGTTTGGGAAATTGTTCTCCATTCGGATTGGTTTCAATTAATGAAATTTTAATCCAGGGATATGGAGAGGATTCTCATGCCCAATCGAGAACCCAACAATATTGGCATGGTTGGAGAGCCTCATCCATTATAAGACATAACTGTGAGTCAAAACCGCCCCCGCCCCCACTCCCCTCCCCTTGTTGTCGTCATTGGTGGAGCTAGGTATGCAGCTACCTGGGCTGTTGCCGATCAATGATAGGGAACAAAAAATTTTCTATGGAAGAAAACAAAAAAGGGGAGAAATTGTCACGCCCCCAGAGACCCATGTTTATTCGAAAATAGGACAGCATCTCCCCTGTACGACGGACAATATGAAACACATACTATACCCATCTCACGTATGTCACATGCGACTAGCAATAATAAAAGTAACTTTTTAAACATCATAACCACACAGTTTAATAAGTCCAAATAATAAATAATAGAAACTCTGTAAAAGGAAATGCAAAATCCAACAGAAAATCCAATGTAACAACTCAAACTACGACATCTCCGGAAAATACGAAACAACTCAAAGCAGAAAAACTCGACAATAAGGGACAACAGATGGAGCAAAACAAAGCTACAATTACTCCAAGATACAACCCGATCACACATCCAGATCAATCTTTACCCTAAGAAACCGAACTAGGGGTCAACCATTAACTGATTGTGCTGGCGGTAGATCTCAACTTAGCTTTGATCTGGGGCAACCAACAACCGGCACAGAGAGGGGTCAGCAACGTCGGTTGCGAAGAGAAGGCGAAGAGAGCCAGCGCTACTCACGTGAAAACGGGACTCGTGAGGAGAGGGCAGAGGCTACGGTTCGTGACGAGAGGGGGCCTTGGCTTGCTCGCACAAGGGAGGGAACTCGCGCAAGGGTGTGGGGGTGGTCGTCGATGAGCCGGAGAAGAAGCCAAAAATCGTGAAGAGAGGGGTGGGCTGCGGTGGTTCGTGAACTGGGTGTTGTCGTGCCGCGTTGAGGAAAAAACGAGAGAGAAGGAATTTTGAGAGAAATTTTTAGGGGTTTAGGAAAAAACTAAACCTATATATATATATATATATATATATATATACATGTCAACAAGCGGAGAGGGGTCTCATTTGTTGGGACCGATTGGCGAGCTAGAGGGGGGGGGTGATTAGCTTCGATTCGCTTGTAGAAGATTTGTCGCGGCGGAAGACTTCAAGCAATCGCTAACACAAGGATTTACTTGGTATCCACCCCGGTCGGGTGACTAATCCAAGGATCCACTCTCCTCACACTCTCATACACTATGAAAGTCTCCTTCTTGAGGTGGAGAAACCTCTTACAAGCTTTCACCAAGATACAACAAGAAACAAAGCAAATACAAAAGAAATCTCACAAGATTTACAATAAATAAGCTCACACTTTGCTTTTCTTGTTATCTTCAAGCTTGTGATCGCCTCTAGAACTTTGGAAGTGCAGCAACACTAAGCCCCAAAGCTTCTCTTGAAATGGCGTGGAAGAAGGAAGAAGAGCTACGGCCAAAACCTGCGCGAAAGACCTTATACCCGTCGCCTAGGGTTTAGTAATCGATTACCCAATCGATTACCACGTCACACTTAGCCGTTCAACGGCTAGTTTTCGAACCGTAATCGATTAGCCAATCGATTACCATTGCCCTGAATCGATTACCCAATCGATTCAGAGCCTCTCTGTTCTCTCGCGCAAACCGCCCTAATCGATTAGCCAATCGATTACCGATACCCTGAATCGATTACCCAATCGATTCAGGACCCTTCTGTCCTCTCGCGAAAACCGCTCTAATCGATCACCTGATCGATTGGCCCAATCGATTGCCCAATCGATTGAGTCCACCCTAACTTGTTCCCACAAGTCTAGGATCCCCTACCAAGTGTCCGGTCAACCCCGTTGACCAACTTGGATTTCTACTGCCTAGCTCCCAGCTCGGACTTAACCTGGTTCCCAACCAGATTTGCCTAACCCTCGAGTTAGGTCTAGTCTCTCGGTAGACTTCCACCTTGCCAGCATGCGATCTCCCCGATCCATCTGGACTTCACCTAGTCCCACTAGGTGTGCCTAGTCCCACTAGGTCTTCTTTTCCCTTGCCAGCGTACGATCTCCCCGATCTACCTGGACTTCACCTAGTCCCACTAGGTCTGCCTAGTCCCACTAGGTCTTTTGCCATGCCAGCGTACGATCTCCCCGATCTACCTGGACCTCACCTAGTCCCACTAGGTCTTTTGCCATGCCAGCGTACGATCTCCCCGATCTACCTGGACTTCACCTAGTCCCACTAGGTCTTTCCCAGTCAAGTCTCCAGTCAACCTTGACCCACTTGACTCACACATCATGACCACTCAAACATCATTATCAAACATCGAAACATATGACCTCGAGCTCACCCGAGCTTACCAGACTCAAGCTCACCTGAGCTTTGTCAAACCAGGTCAATCCTGACCTAACCAAGATTGCACCAACAATCTCCCACAGACCTAAGCTCACCCGAGCTCAGTCAAACTAGGTCAACCCTGACCTAACCAAGATTGCACCAACAATCTCCCCCTTTTTGATGTTTGACAATATGTTTGAGAAAGACTAATCCCTATTAGCCTTTCAATCTCTCCCAAATTTCTCCCCCTTTGACACACATCAAACTTCTCCCCGAGAGTCTATATGGACAAAGGTATACCCAATGAAAATCCCATAATTTTCATTGAATCTATGCTCAACCTTGAGCACTCATGAAGATTCCCAATCTCCATTCATTCACTTAACCCAAAAAGAAAATGCATCCACATGTTGTAAGGAAGACCTCCCCCTCAAAACATGCTCTAATCCTCTATCATTGCACCAACAATGATTTTGAGTTCCTAAACCTTTAGGAAAAACTCAACTTGAGGCGATTGAGATTTTGAAACTCAAAACTTGAATCAAAATCTCGCCTTAACCCTTAAATGTTCACCAAATCATATTCCCTTTTGATTTCACAATGAAATTTACCCAAATATACTTATAAAAGTATTTCAAGGGGTTAGGGATTGGTAGGTTACTCAAAAATGGGTTAATGGACTGAAAACTGACAGTTTCAGTCTCACCAATCGATTGGCGTTGGGAACCAATCGCTTACACAGACCTTAATCGATCAACTGATCGATTACGGCTGACTGTAATCGATCAACGGATCGATTACGCGAGTTTCTGTGCTCGCAAAACATAACTTCCAATCGATTGACCAATCGATTGGCTACTGTCCCAATCGATCACCCGATCGATTGGGAGTTTCTGAATTCTGAAAACAATTTCAGACTTGAATTTCAGAAACTCATAAATAATTCTACAAAATTCGAAAAATTTTGAAATTTCGTGTAGATATTATTTATACCATATACTATCAAGGAAAAATAATTTTATATGAAAATAACCTCCATTTTCAAAGATGGACACAAAATTGGAAACCATTGAAATACTTCAATGTTTTTCATTGTTTTGTATCCAATTCATCAATGATGAGTGCTATCAAAAGATAGTTTTCACCAAGGTTTTCCAAGATAGTTTTAAAATGTTTCTCAAAAACAATATCCAACCATGTTCCTTGGGCTAAATGCACATGACTTGTACAATAGCTTTCCCAATGATTGGAGTTCATTGAATCTCATGTTTTGATGATACTAAAACTCAAATATGATGTACTTTATCAACACCTTGAGTTTTGTTTATCACCTAACATCTCACTTGTTTCTAATGTGTCTCAAAAACACATACAAGTCAACTTATAGTCTTAGTGAGATGTGAAAGTCATGTTCTCTCTAATCTAAGGGTTCATGCATTTCTACCTAGGCATTATAAACTTTGATCATCCACCTAGGATGTCAATTAATGTCAATGTCCTTAATTTCAATATTTATGCATGATTATGACTATGACATGCATCATATTCGGTTTTTCAAAAGAAATTATAGCTAAATGATGCATGTATGACATGACATGTAATATTATCATAATAAATATGAATGATGAAATATGATGTCATGGCATGTGATAGGGCATACAAAACATGGCATATAAGCACAAAAGAAAATACCTAGATTTCCTATCTAAGTATCAATAACTCATCGCTAAGCCATTGATAATCCTAACTTGCCCTAATTTTCAAGATAATGTCAAAACTCCCCAACTTGGCCTATCTTTGGATTCTAACCTAGTTGTGCCAACTTTATCAAGTTTAATCCTCCAAAAATATAGTTTGGCACAAATTTACTCCTCCTAGAGTAAATGAATAAATCCTTCATTTTCAAGGATAATAATTCCTTGAAAATGTCCCAAAGTGTCAACTTCATCAAGGTTGGGTTAACTACCCTTCCAATTAGAGTTGACACTCCCTAGACCTATCTAGGGTGTGTCGAACACACTCTTAGGAACCCAAAACCTATTGGTGCTCCTTGGGTGTTCTAGGTATTCACTAGGGATGACTTCCCTTGATACCTTCTTAAAGACTTTCTTAGGCTTCTCCGAAGCCTTAGTCACCTTTGTCTTGCCTTGGTCAACTCTAGGGATGGCTTCCCTTGCGACCTTGACTTGACTCCTAGACCTCGATTTAGTTCCATATTTATATGGAACTCTATGATAGGATGGACCATCATCCTTAGTCTTAGGTTTGTACCCCAAACCCTTTTTGCTCCTAGAGGGTCCTTGATTTCCTAAATCTAGGTTTTGATCCTTAGATCCCTTAAATAGATTTTCTATTCTTTTGAGGGATTTTTCTAATTTATCAAGTTTTGACCTCAAAACTTGATTTTCAATCATTACCTCCTCAAGGCTTGGTTTTCTAATATAGCCTTGGTAATTTTTCTTTTTGACCTTGGATTGGGTAGGTCTATCCTTAGATGATCTAAAATCTTCTCTATCCTTGGTTGTGGTAGACCTAGCATGAAAGGCTCTATATTTTCCTTTTGGTTTCTCATGCCTCCTATTTTCATGATAAATAGCATTGAAATGATAATAATTATTTCTAGCATGCATATTATCATGATTTAAATAAGTACCATTACCTAATGGTACCTTAGTGTTATTCTTGGAGGCTCCTCCTTGACTTGAGCTCCTCCTTTTAGCCTTGGTCGGATTCTTCCCCTTTGGACATTGATTTCGATAATGTCCCTTTTCTTTGCATGAGAAGCACACAATGTGCTTCTTATCCCTTTTTGCCATGGGAGGAACCTTCTTTGGCTTCTCCTTGGTCTTGGGTGCCACTTGCACCTTCTTCTTGACCAATTTTGGACACTTACTCTTGTAGTGCCCTCTTTCCCTACACTCAAAGCAAACGATATGATTTTTATTTTTGCAAATTGAAATATCTATACCTTTGCTTGTAGGGGTGTTGCATGACTCTTCACTTGATCCGGAGGTAGAAGCTTCTTCCTTTTCCGGAGTGAATGGCCTTTGCTCCCCCTCAATCCTAGAGGTGGAGACTTCTTCTTCCTCATTGACCTCGGATGATGATGTTGAAACCTTTTCTTGTTCCGGCGTCAATGTCAAATTTTGCTCCTCTTCAACCCTTGAGGTAGAGGCTTCTTGAGCTTCATTTTCGGATGTTGAGCACCTCTCAACTTCCGAGTCCTCTTCACTTGATGAATTTCCCTCTTCGAATTTGTCTTGATTTGGTAGAGTGGAGGGAACTTCATGAAGTATTGCCAATTTGCTCCATAGCTCTTTGGCGTCTTGAAATTCTCCAATCTTGTCCAAGATAGTGCTTGGTAAAAGATTGACCAATAGCTTGGTCACTTTGTAGTTGGCCTCGCATCTCTTGATTTGCTCCTCATTCCATTTGCTTTTCTTGAGGAGCTTTCCTTTTGAGCTTGTTGGAGCTTCAAAACCCTCCATTAGAGCAAACCATTGCTCTATCTCCATCATGAAATAATTTTCAATCTTTGACTTCCAAAGATTGAAATTTGCCTTGTCGAATGGTGGAGGTGCCCGGGTGTCGTAGCCGAACTCCATTTTGAAGTTGAACCCTCTTGATGATGACTTCTTGAAATTAGGGTTTCTTCCAACTTCTTCTTCTTCCTCTAGCTCTTGCCCTCTTGGCGATGAGTCCAATGAAGAGCAACCTCGCTCTGATACCACTTGTTGGGACCGATTGGCGAGCTAGAGGGGGGGGTGATTAGCTTCGATTCGCTTGTAGAAGATTTGTCGCGGCGGAAGACTTCAAGCAATCGCTAACACAAGGATTTACTTGGTATCCACCCCGGTCGGGTGACTAATCCAAGGATCCACTCTCCTCACACTCTCATACACTATGAAAGTCTCCTTCTTGAGGTGGAGAAACCTCTTACAAGCTTTCACCAAGATACAACAAGAAACAAAGCAAATACAAAAGAAATCTCACAAGATTTACAATAAATAAGCTCACACTTTGCTTTTCTTGTTATCTTCAAGCTTGTGATCGCCTCTAGAACTTTGGAAGTGCAGCAACACTAAGCCCCAAAGCTTCTCTTGAAATGGCGTGGAAGAAGGAAGAAGAGCTACGGCCAAAACCTGCGCGAAAGACCTTATACCCGTCGCCTAGGGTTTGGTAATCGATTACCCAATCGATTACCACGTCACACTTAGCCGTTCAACGGCTAGTTTTCGAACCGTAATCGATTAGCCAATCGATTACCATTGCCCTGAATCGATTACCCAATCGATTCAGAGCCTCTCTGTTCTCTCGCGCAAACCGCCCTAATCGATTAGCCAATCGATTACCGATACCCTGAATCGATTACCCAATCGATTCAGGACCCTTCTGTCCTCTCGCGAAAACCGCTCTAATCGATCACCTGATCGATTGGCCCAATCGATTGCCCAATCGATTGAGTCCACCCTAACTTGTTCCCACAAGTCTAGGATCCCCTACCAAGTGTCCGGTCAACCCCGTTGACCAACTTGGATTTCTACTGCCTAGCTCCCAGCTCGGACTTAACCTGGTTCCCAACCAGATTTGCCTAACCCTCGAGTTAGGTCTAGTCTCTCGGTAGACTTCCACCTTGCCAGCATGCGATCTCCCCGATCCATCTGGACTTCACCTAGTCCCACTAGGTGTGCCTAGTCCCACTAGGTCTTCTTTTCCCTTGCCAGCGTACGATCTCCCCGATCTACCTGGACTTCACCTAGTCCCACTAGGTCTGCCTAGTCCCACTAGGTCTTTTGCCATGCCAGCGTACGATCTCCCCGATCTACCTGGACCTCACCTAGTCCCACTAGGTCTTTTGCCATGCCAGCGTACGATCTCCCCGATCTACCTGGACTTCACCTAGTCCCACTAGGTCTTTCCCAGTCAAGTCTCCAGTCAACCTTGACCCACTTGACTCACACATCATGACCACTCAAACATCATTATCAAACATCGAAACATATGACCTCGAGCTCACCCGAGCTTACCAGACTCAAGCTCACCTGAGCTTTGTCAAACCAGGTCAATCCTGACCTAACCAAGATTGCACCAACAATCTCCCACAGACCTAAGCTCAGTCAAACTAGGTCAACCCTGACCTAACCAAGATTGCACCAACATCGTTCAGATGACACCGTAAAATGGACGAGTCGGAACGGTGCTTAGGGTTGGACCAAAGGCTCGCAGGGGGGTTAGACGGCTTGAAGACAAAACGTGCAGGGTGGTAAAACGAGAAAGCTGTGGAATAGAGAAGCCCATATCCCCTCTTTGAAGCACTGTGAGAACCTTATATAGGGGAGGGGGATGAACCCTGTCTTGTCTTGACTATCTTGTCTCATAAAAGTCAATCTTCTGACACTCAATCTTATGGTAGCTTTAGTTCCCCCGAGGGCCTGACTGAGCCACCAAATAGTCAGTTGCTTGTCTGTGCTCATCAACTCATTGTCAGCATTTGATGTCCTAGGGGAATGCATTTACAGGATTGTCTTTTCCTCATAATGAGAGGATTTGGTGTATCTGGTGGGGTCTAATTGCAATTAAATGACTCTGATCATGGAATCACACTAGCTCATCTTATCATGTGGCTCTGTAAATTCATCTGACCATAGCCGACTGGCCGCAAGGAGTCATCCGGAGGGGCTTGTTCGCTCGGCCATCAATTGTTCTTGAATGGGGCAAGCCGCCCGTAAGTGGTTCCAGCCGCTCTTGACGCCTGTCAGTCCGATCAGATGGCTGGGTGCGCCCGACCGGACAGTCTATTACTAGGCTGTGAGTTACCTCTTAGAACGGGACGAGTTAATCCAAGTGCGGGACTACTATGTTATCCGACTGGGCACGACCGGCCGGGAATGCCCGCCCGACTCCTCGAATACACGCTTGAAGGTCGGCACCCCGAGTTAGCGGGAGTTCCATGTGCGGGCCTTTCCAGTCGTCTGACGGAGTGCTCCCGACCGGATATTATCGACCGGGCTTATCCGACCGAGTACTCCCGACCGGATACCGCCGATCGGATTATAATACTGTAGCCCCGAGCGCATCTATCCGGCTGGACCGACACCATATGCGCCCGAACGTTTCTGCCCGACCAGGTTGTCTACCTGACCGGCTTGCCTACCCGCCCGGATTACTCTCCCGACCGGATCAAAATATATATATTGTGGGGGCATTTTTGCAGAAAAATCATCTAAAGTTGACATTTAACAGAAATTAGAGGATGTTAATTTGGACTAACGATGCCGACGTTGACGGCTAGCCCAGGATGATGACATCGTCCCTCATAACCTAGAATCTTAGATCAACCAGAGTGAATCAGACTCCGCTATGGCTTCTTGTGAAAGTTTCACTTTCTTGTGCCTACAAGGATGTGAAGGCTCAATTCCATTGCGGGAAAATACTTGTCAAGCTCACTGATCTAGGTTAATTAGTGTGTTAAAAATGATCTGATCAGATATGTTTCATCTTTTATATGCAGGAAACTTTTTTGGGGAATACAAGTACAATTAGTCATTGCCGTTTTTCTGCTTCAGGAACGAATGCTGCAAGTCACTTGATTGGGAATCCAGATCTAACCGCTTGGTATATATCAATTAGACCATTAGCTTGATGAAAATTAACGGTAAATCTAGATGATCAAAATTTGATCAGCCCAAATATAGTTTTATAAATAAAAAATTAATTTAATATGAAAATAAATCAAAAAAAAAAATTTAATATGAAAATAAATAGAAAAAATATAATTGATTTTAGATATTTTTAATAATCATTCTAAAAATTATAAAAAAATTATAATGGTTTTTTATAAGTTAAAATATTAATTTAATATGAAAATAAATATGAAAGAATATAATTTAATATGAAAAAAATAGGAAAGTATATAAATGGGTTTAAGACGCCTTTTAATAATGATCTAAAAATTATATAAAAAAAAATCTGACTTGTCAGATTATGCCCATTTGTACTATAAAAAATGAATTGGTAAATCTAGATGGTCAGCGAGTTAGAATGAATTTCTAAAAATAGAAAAAATTAATTTGATAAAAAATAAGATATAATTTAATAGGAAATAAATAAGAAATGATATAATTTAATATGAAAATAAATAAAAAAATATAATTGAGTTTAGACATCTTTAATAATAATTTAAAAATTATAAAAAAAATTTAACGGATCATATTCTGACAATTTAGTACGATAAAAAAAAATAAGGGGCATATCCTGTTGTCAACGCTATTATGCTAGACTTTTCAGTGTCTGTCTTACATTTATTTTTACAGTTGCTCATAGGGACAGCAGATGGAGGCATTAAGGCTTGGAATGTTGATGCTAAACGGGTAGTCTGTGATCTTAGTACTACTGCAGAATTTCCAAGGGCAGAGGAGTCTCACTTTGTCTTCTGCCTCGCCTGATGATCGGCGAATCATCTGATCGTCGATCGGACACCATCGACGGCTTCCGACCGACGTCTCGAACAAAATTATGTCCTAGGATACAATAAATCCATCGGAATCACTACAATTGCGATGTTGCCCAATTCGCCGTCGAATTCGGCGAGATTGCAATTACGGCGATTCCAATTGGGTTCACCGTTCTTTCAGGATATCATTTGATTCGGGACGACGATCAAAAACCATCGATGATGTCCGATCGACAATTGAACGACTCGTCGGCCGTCGCTGATGAGTGTGGGACAGACGAGACATGGTAAAAGAGATTATATAATATAATAATATAATAATTTTATATTATTATATTATTAGACATTTTCCTTATTAATATGTTAATTGACAGATTCTTTATAAATCTATTAATTAACAATTTTGTTATTAATTTTTCATTTGACTAGGTCTCCTAAGGCCCCTATAAATTGTGTATCTCATGGACAAATTTTTTCAATCAAGAAAGTTATTTTATTATCTTTTTCTTTCTCTCTACCTCTCTTCTCTCTCTACTTCTTTTAATCTAATATGGTATCAGAGCCATAGCTCCTCATACCTGACGTGTCGCTATTTTTATGCAACGTCTTTCTTTTTCTTCATGTGACGCTTGCTATCATCATTTTTTTTTCGAGAAAAAAAAACTTCCTCCTCTATTTTTTTTTTGGCTCGTCATCCTCGTTCCTCGTTTTTATCACTCGCCAACTCATGACGGGAAAGTAAGGGAAAAGAGGAATAGTCTCCGTGCCTTTTGGCCCAAGCTACAACAATTTTGGTTCTTTATTATTATTTTGATGTCGAATATTTAGAGATGTCAAATTTGTCTCCAATTTGGACACACTGGTATTCAATGTCCTAAAAGACTTGACAGAACCTTTATCGGTGGTCCTTCAGCTTTAAGAAGATGTCAAATTTATCTCCAAATTGGACATACTGGTATTCAATGTCCTAACAGACTCGACAGAACCTTTATCGGTGACCCTTCAGCTTTAAGAGGATCTTTAACTTCACAAGTCCATCCTAAAACTCTCTCATCTATGCCTACTCTTGACAAACCTTCAAAAATTTTATCTACTGAATGGTATATCGACACTGGAGCAACTCATCATGTCACATCAGACTACAATATCTTTACAGAAGTACTACCATACACTGGTTCGGATACGGTACAAGTAGGTGATGGCTCAGGTTTGCATATTACTAATCTTGGAAACACATACATTCATTTATCTAATCGTACTTTTCACATGCGCAATATCTTTCATGTTCCATCCATTACTAAAAATTTACTCTCCGTACGTCAGTTTTCCCTTGATAACAATGTCTTTTTTGAATTTCATCGTGATCATTATCTTATAAAAGATTA
>JAGFNQ010006475.1:89374-136184 GCA_024364735.1 Boesenbergia rotunda
AAAGCTAGGGAAGTGAAGAGACATGTCTCTTCATGAGAAAGTATAAATAAGGAAAGAGAAGTTGGAATAACTTCCTCTTCTTCTTCCTCACTCTCATCACCGAAAACCTCAAGCCCCTTCTCCCTTTTCATTTTCGAAAAAAAACACAACCCTAGGGTTCTAACCCTAGGGAATTGGAAGGAGGAAGAACTCTACAAGGATCTTGCCCTCTACTAGGGCCAAGGGTTCTATAGAAGTGCTAGGAAGGAGAACACTCACCTTCCTTCAACCAAGGGCACCTTAAGATTTTAGCGAAGGAGAAATTCAAGCGAAAGGATGTAAGTATTCCCTCGCCTGCAGTGTAATAGTTGTGGTGTGATTATTCTCCTTGATTGTTTCAAAAATGGGGACTTTTTCCCCTTTGCAAGTTTCGGCCACCCCCTTAGGGGAATGCCTTGGTTCTTTCCTTGATACATGAGAAGACCTTTGAGACTTAGAGTATATATGTATATTGATTTTCTTCATGATGGTATGAACAAAAAGGAAGAAAAACTAGGGTTACACCCCTTGTAAGTTTCGGCCACCCCCTTAGGGGAAGGCCTTGGCTCCTTTTGTTACATGAGTAGACCCTTGGAACTTAGGGTATATGTATATGTGGTTTATTCAAAATGTTGTGAACAAAACCTAGGGTTATACCGTTGTGTAGGTTTCGGCCAACACCCAAGAGGAGACCTTGGTTACCCCTTGATGCATGTGAAGACCCCTTGGAACTTAGGGTATACCTATATGTTGTGTCCCTTCATTTTGTGATAACAAAAACTAGGGTTTAGAGCTTGGATGGGTTTCGGCCAAGGCCTAGAAAAAGGGTTAGTGAGGGTTGAATTATCCTAAAATATATCCATGTTTAATGTATTATAAGATAGTGTATACAAGGTGTTTCTATGAATGTCTGTGTGAATATTTAGTTCAAACCCTAATTTTCCCCTACCCTTGAGTTTCGGCTAACCCTAGAAGGACTAGGGTCTAGGGTTGCATAATTATCTCATGATGTGCTTTATGTTTAATAAGTTGCATGAATAGTATGTGAAGGTTAAACTACCCTACGGGACATGATTATGTTTAGTAAGATAACATGTACTACCCTACGGGACATGATTATGTTTAGTAAGATAATATGTATATGCATGTATGAAATATGATGTATGTATGAACATATATGAAATATGATGTATGTATGAACATGTATGAAATATGATGTATGTATGAACATGTATGAAATATGATGTATGTATGAACATGTGTGGAATATGATGTATGTATGAACATGCATGAAATATGATGTATGTATGAGCATGCCTTATAGCCCATGGGGCACACTTATGAAATTGCATGTGATATGTTAAAATGCTTAAACGGATACTCTACTAAGTATGGGATCAAGAGCATCCCTTATGTTGTGTGGTGTGTCCCTCCGGGATCATGAGCACCCTTGAAGAGTGGTGTGTCCTGTAAGAGTGATTTGGAGTACTCCTTAGCATATATGTAAAAGCATGATAAGTATTTTACTTTTGAAGTTGTGTACCCGACTCGTAAGAGGGTCGTTAAACAAATCCGGGGTGCATGTTAATGTAAGGTCATGGCTCCGGTAGGACGGAAGGGTCCTGCTCTAATTAATTGGTGGCTCGCTACCCCAATTCATTAGGGAACGCGCAATAGTTTCGCGCGATATGTGGTACACAACAGGGCCCAATATGATATGGATGTATTTTTAAGTAATACCATTATGGAATTGTTTTGAAAACATTCATTGAAAGCATTTATTATATGTGAAGAGTATGCTTAAGGTACTTGATACTGCATGCTTAGAAACTTGGATGTTTAGTATACTTTGATGAACTCATGCTTATGATTTATTATGTGTACATGTTATGTTCTTTCGTATGGATTTTGCGAGTAGGACAGGATCCTTACTAAGCATTTGTGCTTACTAGTTTATGTGTTGTCTTATGCTGCAGATAAGGGTAAGGAACACTTAAACTAAAGGAAGAGGCAGGAGGCTGAAGATGTGTGGGGTGGTGGCTCGGGAAGAAAGACTTCTATATTTACATATTTATGCTTATGTTATGCTCCTTGACAATGAATGATAGTGATTGGGATCTATATTGCATGACGATTATAATACTTGGAGTTTTCATATACTTGATTTTATTGGATTATATTATGGTTTGAAATAAAATGTGAACCTCTCATGTTATAGAATAACTTTTGATTAAAATATTTCAAATGATGTTCTAGCAATTCAAGCATGACATTTGTTTGACATGTATAGGCAAGCATGCTTAGCACTTAGTCCTTGCATTGTTTGTTTTAAATCTTATGCTAGAAGATAGAGGAAAAAAATATATATGATTAATTGTTACGTAACCCCGCCCTGAGGGTAGATATAAGGGCGTGCGTTACACAAGGAGCTGTGGGCAAAGTTGATCGAGCTGCACGAAGGAACATCAGACACCAGGATCAGCAAGAGGGATCTGCTCCTGAACAAATTGTATACCATCAAGATGGCCGACAATGAAACAGCAGCCCAACTCCACGCACGAATCCAAGAATTGATGAACGGTCTTCACACTATAAGTCACAAGGTCGAAAACCGTAACCTAATAAGGTATGCCCTAAATGCTTTCCCTAGAAATACCTTGTGGGCATCTATGGTAGATGCATACAAGGTTTCAAGGGATCTCTCTAAAACTAAATTAGATGAATTATTTTCTGAGTTAGAACTTCACGAACAGACTAACTGCAATATGGCCGAGAAAGGTATTGCCTTTGTTGCAGGAAAAACTGGAAGATCAACAAAGAAGAAGCCACAACCTGAACCCGAGTCTAACTCAGACTCAGACGCTGAAGACGAAGATGGAGATAGATCTGAGCTGGTCCGACTGGCCCGAAGCTACTATAAAAAATTGAAGAACCAAGCCAACAAACGGAAAACAAGCCGAAGAAAGGATGAACCTGCTGAACCCGCGAGTGACAAAAACAAGCCCAACGTAACCTGCTACGAGTGCAAGAAGAAGGGCCACTACAAGACGGAGTGTCCAAACCTGAAGGAGACCAAAAAGACAAGAAGAAAGAAAGCACTACAAGCAACCTGGGACGAATCTTCCTCAGAAGAAGAAGAAGAAGCACCCCAGTCCAACCTTCTAGCCCTAACCGCCTCAGAAGAAGTCGGGACCGAGTCAGAGTCAGAGCAGGACGACGGCAGACTAACCTTTTCAGAAGACGGCGAGATCAAGGTAAGTGGTTTCAATAGAAGTCAATTAAATGATCTTATCTCTTATCTTTCTCGAGATTTGGCGAAAGCCAAACTCCGAGTCGAATCCCTCCGTCAGGAAGTAAAACTCCTGAAAGAGGGAGCTGACTCTAAGTCCTTAACCGAGAAAGTTCAAGAAGGAACTCCTACTCAAGTTGAAAAACTTGAGAAAGAGAACTCCTCCCTGAAAACTCAGGTTAAGGATCTTAGAGCGGCCTTAGAACGATTCACTTCTGGTTCCAAGGGTCTTGACATAATTCTTGAAAAACAGAAGTCCGTTCTAAATCGATCCGGACTTGGCTATAGAACCAAATCCCGACAAAGATCTTATTTTGCTGTACAGAATCAGTCCAGAGGTAAAGTTCATGCATGGGTACCAAAACTGTACCTGAACAAACCAACTTGATCAAATCAGTATTGGATCCCCAAGGACAAGATTCACATCTTGCCTAATCATTATCGTGGCTATAGTCCAGGGGGAGCCAAATTGAAAACTATATTTATTCTTAAATAAAATTTAATTCTTGCAATTTGCCTGATTGATTGTTTATTTAAATTTCTGCAATTTACCATGCTTAGACCTAGGTTAGTATAAGGACTGAACAAACTTAACTGAAACTTGAAAACATAGTATTGAGTGGAGGTGAGATGATATTACGTTAGGGAAACCAATTCTAATAAGATCAAGTTCACTTGGTCTCTTTAGACTGGTGAAACTAGCCGAAGCTACCGATCCAAAATCCAAACTAGTTAGGCCAGAACTTTTTCAAAGATTAATTTTGAAAATGAAATTTCATTAAACAGCTTTGTCAAGGAAAGGGTTGATGATCCAATAAGGCTACGGCCAAAGAAGGCCTAGTGCCTCGCCAAGACCTGGAAGCCAATTTTTGAATTTCAATTTCAAATTACTTTTTGTTAAATTCAAATCTAACACAATTTTCAGTTAAGTATAGATTCAAACATTTTCTCTCAAAATAAACCTAACTATTTTCAAAAATTAATTTAAGGCTTTCAAAATAAATAATAATTTTTTAAAATAATTTTACTTATCAAAACCTGTCTCACAAAACCTATAAGGCTAACGTGATTGAAACCCTTAGACTTGGGCGAGACAGACTAGGCAGTGAAACTCAATTTAAGCTATTCCTGACTCTAATTGGATCCAAATCAATAAAACTCTTTATGTGTAGGAACATAAAGATTTGGACCAATGGATGTTGGATAGCGGTTGCTCCAGACACATGACTGGAGATAAATTGAAGTTCACCAAACTCAAGTTTAAGAACTTAGGCTTAGTGGCATTTGGCAACAATGCTACACTCAAGGTAATTGGGTCAGGTAATATTGAGCTTAAAACTGACTTTATTATTAAGAAAGTTCTTTTGGTTGAAAACTTCAAATTTAACTTGCTTAGCATAAGTCAGTTATGTGATTCTGGTTATATAGTCACCTTCAACAATTCTAACTGCCTGATTAGAAATATACAAGACTCAGAAATCATGCTTAAGGGCACTAGGAAAAATAATGTATACACTATAAACCTTCCCCTAGTACCCAAATGTATGTTAACTCAGTTAGAACAATCAAACCTCTGGCATAGGAGACTAGGTCATACTAACTTAAGAACTATCTCAAAAATCACCCAACTTGGACTAATTAAAAGCATACCTAAAATTAAAAATCATGAAAACCTAATATGTGAATCATGTAATCAAGGTAAACAAACCAAATCTAATCACAAACTAATCCAATCTGACCTAACTCAATCCACACTTGAGCTCCTGCACCTTGACCTATTTGATTCACATGGAGCCAAGTCACTAAGCGAAAATCGATACTGCTTAGTAATAGTTGATGATTATTCTAGATTCACCTGGGTTAGGTTTCTAAAAACCAAAGATGAAACCCTAAAACTATTTAATGAATTCTTTAAATTAATTGAAAATCAAAACGACACCAAAGTTAAAAGACTTAGGAGTGACCACGGGGGAGAATTTGAAAATCAACGGTTTGAGGAATTTTGTAAGGTCAATGGGTATTTGCATGAATTTTCATGTCCTAGAACCCCCCAACAAAATGGGATAGTAGAAAGAAGAAATAGAACATTACATGAAGCCGCTAGGGCTATGCTCAATGAATTTAACTTAGCAAACCAATTTTGGGCAGAAGCGATTAGTACGACTTGTTACATCCAGAATAGGGTTCTAATTAACAAGCGACACAACAAAACACCCTATGAACTGTACTACCATAGGCTCCTAAATCTACACTACCTAAGGGTCTTTGGATGCAAAGTCCATATCCTAAACACCAAAGACTACTTAGGGAAATTTCAATCCAAATCAACCCTAGGTATCTTCCTAGGATACTCAACCACAAGTAGAGCCTATAGAGTTTACAACAAACAAACTAAGAAAATTGAAGAAACAACTAACTTAATATTTGATGAAGAAGTCAACTCAACATCTGATAATCCAGACCTAACTTCATCAAATTCTGATCAAGAAAATAATGAACAAACTAGTGAACCCTTAATTGAATCCTTAAAGAACTAACTATTGAACCAATTAATGAGTCAACTGAACCAATTATCGAACCAACAAATGAACCAGCCCAAAGAGTCGAATCAAATAGTGAACCAAACCAACCAGCCGGACCTGAGGCTGAACCAAGTTCTAGGAGAACCAAGAAACCCAGACTTAGTCACCCAACCGATCAAATTGTGGGTGATCCAACTCTAGGAGTCAGGACTAGATCCTCCTATAGAAACCTTAGTCAAATAGCTATGATATCAAAAATAGAACCCAAAACTATAGATGAAGCCCTACCTGACCCTGATTGGATCATAGCTATGCAAGAAGAATTAGCCCAATTTGAAAGGAACCAAGTCTGGGAACTAGTACCTAAACCTGAAGGCAAATCCATCATAGACACTAAGTGGGTCTTTAGGAATAAGCTAAATGATCAAGGAGAAATAGTTAGAAATAAAGCCCGCTTAGTAGCTAAGGGATTCAGCCAAGTAGAGGGATTAGATTACAATGAAACATATGCCCCAGTAGCTAGACTTGAGTCCATTAGAATGTTGTTAGCCTTTGCATCCCATAAAGGATTTAAACTATACCAAATGGATGTAAAGTCAGCCTTCCTAAATGGATTCATTAAAGAAGAAGTTTATGTAGGACAACCCCCTAGGATTGAGGACTTAGACAGACCTGACCACGTTTACAAATTAACTAAAGCACTATATGGGTTAAAACAAGCACCTAGGGTAAGGTATGAACGTTTATCAACTTACTTAACTTCTAAAGAATTTAAACAAGGACGAATTGACTCAACTTTATTCATTAAAACCCTAGGAAAAGATATATTTATTGCCCAAATTTACTTAGATGACATAATCTTTGGTTCCACCAACACAAACTTCCTAAAAGAGTTTGTAAAAATAATGGAAAATGAATTTGAAATGAGCTTAGTTGGTGAGCTTACCTTTTTCCTAGGTCTACAAATTAAACAAACTAGAGATGGAAACTACGTCCATCAATCCAAATATGCTAAAGAGTTAATAAAGAAATTTAAAATGGACAACTCTAAAAGCATAAGTACTCCCATAGCCACTAATGTAAAAATAGATAGTGACCCTGATGGTAAACCAGTAGACCTCAAACTATATAGAAGTATGATAGGTAGTCTACTGTACCTTACAGCTAGCAGACCTGACATTCTTTTTGTTGTAGGGATGTGTGCTAGATACCAAACCTGTGCTAAGGAAACACACTTAGCAGCCCTAAAAAGAAAACTAAGATATATAAAGAGCACCCTAAATGTAGGGATTTGGTATCCTAGAACCTCAACCTTCAATTTGTCAGGATACACGGGGTCTGACTATGTTGGTTACAAATTAGATAGAAAGAGCACAAGTGGAAGCTGCCAACTGTTAGGAAATAGTCTAGTGAGTTGGTGCAGCAGAGAACAACACTGTGTAGCTCTGTCCACAACTGAAGCTTGTTGGAACCGATTGACGAGCTAGAGGGGGGGTGATTAGCTTTGATTCGCTTGTAGAAGATTTGTCGCGGCGGAAGGCTTCAAGCAATCGCTAACACAAGGATTTACTTGGTATCCACCCCGGTCGGGTGACTAATCCAAGGATCCACTCTCCTCACACTCTCATACACTATGAAAGTCTCCTTCTTGAGGTGGAGAAACCTCTTACAAGCTTTCACCAAGATACAACAAGAAACAAAGCAAATACAAAAGAAATCTCACAAGATTTACAATAAATAAGCTCACACTTTGCTTTTCTTGTTATCTTCAAGCTTGTGATCGCCTCTAGAACTTTGGAAGTGCAGCAACACTAAGCCCCAAAGCTTCTCTTGAAATGGCGTGGAAGAAGGAAGAAGAGCTGCGGCTAAAACCTGCGCGAAAGACCTTATACCCGTCGCCTAGGGTTTGGTAATCGATTACCCAATCGATTACCACGTCACACTTAGCCGTTCAACGGCTATTTTTCGAACCGTAATCGATTAGCCAATCGATTACCAATTCCCTGAATCGATTACTCAATCGATTCAGAGCCTCTCTGTTCTCTCGCGCAAAACCGCCCTAATCGATTAGTCAATCGATTACCGATACCCTGAATCGATTACCCAATCGATTCAGGACCCTTCTGTCCTCTCGCGAAAACCACTCTAATCGATCACCTGATCGATTGACCCAATCGATTGCCCAATCGATTGAGTCCACCCTAACTTGTTCCCACAAGTCTAGGATCCCCTACCAAGTGTCCAGTCAACCCCGTTGACCAACTTAGATTTCTACTGCCTAGCTCCCAGCTCGGACTTAACCTGGTTCCCAACCAGATTTGCCTAACCCTCGAGTTAGGTCTAGTCTCTCGGTAGACTTCCACCTTGCCAGCATGCGATCTCCCCGATCCATCTGGACTTCACCTAGTCCCACTAGGTCTTTTGCCATGCCAGCGTACGATCTCCCCGATCTACCTGGACTTCACCTAGTCCCACTAGGTCTGCCTAGTCCCTCTAGGTCTTTTCCCAGTCAAGCCTCCAGTCAACCTTGACCCACTTGACTCACACATCATGACCACTCAAACATCATTATCAAACATCGAAACATACGACCTCGAGCTCACCCGAGCTTACCAGACTCAAGCTCACCTGAGCTTTGTCAAACTAGGTCAACCCTGACCTAACCAAGATTGCACCAACAATCTCCCACAGACCTAAGCTCACCCGAGCTCAGTCAAACTAGGTCAACCCTGACCTAACCAAGATTGCACCAACAATCTCCCCCTTTTTGATGTTTGACAATATGTTTGAGAAAGACTAATCTCTATTAGCCTTTCAATCTCTCCCAAATTTCTCCCCCTTTGACACACATCAAACCTCTCCCGAGAGTCTATATGGTCAAAGGTATACCCAATGAGAATCCCATAATTTTCATTGAATCTATGCTCAACCTTGAGCACTCATGAAGATTCCCAATCTCCATTCATTCACTTAACCCAAAAAGAAAATGCATCCACATGTTGTAAGGAAGACCTCCCCCTCAAAACATGCTCTAATCCTCTATCATTGCACCAACAATGATTTTGAGTTCCTAAACCTTTAGGAAAAACTCAACTTGAGGCGATTGAGATTTTGAAACTCAAAACTTGAATCAAAATCTCGCCTTAACCCTTAAATGTTCACCAAATCATATTCCCTTTTGATTTCACAATGAAATTTACCCAAATATACTTATAAAAGTATTTCAAGGGGTTAGGGATTGGTAGGTTACTCAAAAATGGGTTAATGGACTGAAAACTGACAGTTTCAGTCTCACCAATCGATTGGCATTGGGAACCAATCGATTACACAGACCTTAATCGATCAACTGATCGATTACGGCTGACTGTAATCGATCAACGGATCGATTACGCGAGTTTCTGTGCTCGCAAAACATACCTTCCAATCGATTGACCAATCGATTGGCTACTGTCCCAATCGATCACCCGATCGATTGGGAGTTTCTGAATTCTGAAAACAATTTCAGACTTGAATTTCAGAAACTCATAAATAATTCTACAAAATTCGAAAAATTTTGAAATTTCGTGTAGATATTATTTATACCATATACTATCAAGGAAAAATAATTTTATATGAAAATAACCTCTATTTTCAAAGATTGACACAAAATTGGAAACCATTGAAATACTTCAATGTTTTTCATTGTTTTGTATCCAATTCATCAATGATGAGTGCTATCAAAAGATAGTTTTCACCAAGGTTTTCCAAGATAGTTTTAAAATGTTTCTCAAAAACAATATCCAACCATGTTCCTTGGGCTAAATGCACATGACTTGTACAATAGCTTTCCCAATGATTGGAGTTCATTGAATCTCATGTTTTGATGATACTAAAACTCAAATATGATGTACTTTATCAACACCTTGAGTTTTGTTCATCACCTAACATCTCACTTGTTTCTAATGTGTCTCAAAAACACATACAAGTCAACTTATAGTCTTAGTGAGATGTGAAAGTCATGTTCTCCCTAATCTAAGGGTTCATGCATTTCTACCTAGGCATTATAAACTTTGATCATCCACCTAGGATGTCAATTAATGCCAATGTCCTTAATTTCAATATTTATGCATGATTATGACTATGACATACATCATATTAGGTTTTTCAAAAGAAATTATAGCTAAATGATGCATGTATGACATGACATGTAATATTATCATAATAAATATGAATGATGAAATATGATGTCATGGCATGTGATAGGGCATACAAAACATGGCATATAAGCACAAAAGAAAATACCTAGATTTCCTATCTAAGTATCAATAACTCATCGCTAAGCCATTGATAATCCTAACTTGCCCTAATTTCCAAGATAATGCCAAAACTCCCCAACTTGGCCTATCTTTGGATTCTAACCTAGTTGTGCCAACTTTATCAAGTTTAATCCTCCAAAAATATAGTTTGGCACAAATTTACTCCTCCTAGAGTAAATGAATAAATCCTTCATTTTCAAGGATAATAATTCCTTGAAAATGTCCCAAAGTGTCAACTTCATCAAGGTTGGGTTAACTACCCTTCCAATTAGAGTTGACACTCCCTAGACCTATCTAGGGTGTGTCGAACACACTCTTAGGAACCCAAAACCTATTGGTGCTCCTTGGGTGTTCTAGGTATTCACTAGGGATGACTTCCCTTGATACCTTCTTAAAGACTTTCTTAGGCTTCTCCGAAGCCTTAGTCACCTTTGTCTTGTCTTGGTCAACTCTAGGGATGGCTTCCCTTGCGACCTTGACTTGACTCCTAGACCTCGATTTAGTTCCATATTTATATGGAACTCTATGATAGGATGGACCATCATCCTTAGTCTTAGGTTTGTACCCCAAACCTTTTTTGCTCCTAGAGGGTCCTTGATTTCCTAAATCTAGGTTTTGATCCTTAGATCCCTTAAATAGATTTTCTATTCTTTTGAGGGATTTTTCTAATTTATCAAGTTTTGACCTCAAAACTTGATTTTCAATCATTACCTCCTCAAGGCTTGGTTTTCTAATATAGCCTTGGTAATTTTTCTTTTTGGCCTTGGATTGGGTAGGTCTATCCTTAGATGATCTAAAATCTTCTCTATCCTTGGTTGTGGTAGACCTAGCATGAAAGGCTCTATATTTTCCTTTTGGTTTCTCATACCTCCTATTTTCATGATAAATAGCATTGAAATGATAATAATTATTTCTAGCATGCATATTATCATGATTTAAATAAGTACCATTACCTAATGGTACCTTAGTGTTATTCTTGGAGGCTCCCCCTTGACTTGAGCTCCTCCTTTTAGCCTTGGTCGGATTCTTCCCCTTTGGACATTGATTTCGATAATGTCCCTTTTCTTTGCATGAGAAGCACACAATGTGCTTCTTATCCCTTTTTGCCATGGGAGGAACCTTCTTTGGCTTCTCCTTGGTCTTGGGTGCCACTTGCACCTTCTTCTTGACCAATTTTGGACACTTACTCTTGTAGTGCCCTCTTTCCCTACACTCAAAGCAAACGATATGATTTTTATTTTTGCAAATTGAAATATCTATACCTTTGCTTGTAGGGGTGTTGCATGACTCTTCACTTGATCCGGAGGTAGAAGCTTCTTCCTTTTCCGGAGTGAATGGCCTTTGCTCCCCCTCAATCCTAGAGGTGGAGACTTCTTCTTCCTCATTGACCTCGGATGATGATGTTGAAACCTTTTCTTGTTCCGGCGTCAATGTCAAATTTTGCTCCTCTTCAACCCTTGAGGTAGAGGCTTCTTGAGCTTCATCTTCGGATGTTGAGCACCTCTCAACTTCCGAGTCCTCTTCACTTGATGAATTTCCCTCTTCGAATTTGTCTTGATTTGGTAGAGTGGAGGGAACTTCATGAAGTATTGCCAATTTGCTCCATAGCTCTTTGGCGTCTTGAAATTCTCCAATCTTGTCCAAGATAGTGCTTGGCAAAAGATTGACCAATAGCTTGGTCACTTTGTAGTTGGCCTCGCATCTCTTGATTTGCTCCTCATTCCATTTGCTTTTCTTGAGGAGCTTTCCTTTTGAGCTTGTTGGAGCTTCAAAACCCTCCATTAGAGCAAACCATTGCTCTATCTCCATCATGAAATAATTTTCAATCTTTGACTTCCAAAGATGGAAATTTGCCTTGTCGAATGGTGGAGGTGCCCGGGTGTCGTAGCCGAACTCCATTTTGAAGTTGAACCCTCTTGATGATGACTTCTTGAAATTAGGGTTTCTTCCAACTTCTTCTTCTTCCTCTAGCTCTTGCCCTCTTGGCGATGAGTCCAATGAAGAGCAACCTCGCTCTGATACCACTTGTTGGAACCGATTGACGAGCTAGAGGGGGGGGTGATTAGCTTTGATTCGCTTGTAGAAGATTTGTCGCGGCGGAAGGCTTCAAGCAATCGCTAACACAAGGATTTACTTGGTATCCACCCCGGTCGGGTGACTAATCCAAGGATCCACTCTCCTCACACTCTCATACACTATGAAAGTCTCCTTCTTGAGGTGGAGAAACCTCTTACAAGCTTTCACCAAGATACAACAAGAAACAAAGCAAATACAAAAGAAATCTCACAAGATTTACAATAAATAAGCTCACACTTTGCTTTTCTTGTTATCTTCAAGCTTGTGATCGCCTCTAGAACTTTGGAAGTGCAGCAACACTAAGCCCCAAAGCTTCTCTTGAAATGGCGTGGAAGAAGGAAGAAGAGCTGCGGCCAAAACCTGCGCGAAAGACCTTATACCCGTCGCCTAGGGTTTGGTAATCGATTACCCAATCGATTACCACGTCACACTTAGCCGTTCAACAGCTATTTTTCGAACCGTAATCGATTAGCCAATCGATTACCATTTCCCTGAATCGATTACTCAATCGATTCAGAGCCTCTCTGTTCTCTCGCGCAAAACCGCCCTAATCGATTAGTCAATCGATTACCGATACCCTGAATCGATTACCCAATCGATTCAGGACCCTTCTGTCCTCTCGCGAAAACCACTCTAATCGATCACCTGATCGATTGACCCAATCGATTGCCCAATCGATTGAGTCCACCCTAACTTGTTCCCACAAGTCTAGGATCCCCTACCAAGTGTCCAGTCAACCCCGTTGACCAACTTAGATTTCTACTGTCTAGCTCCCAGCTCGGACTTAACCTGGTTCCCAACCAGATTTGCCTAACCCTCGAGTTAGGTCTAGTCTCTCGGTAGACTTCCACCTTGCCAGCATGCGATCTCCCCGATCCATCTGGACTTCACCTAGTCCCACTAGGTCTTTTGCCATGCCAGCGTACGATCTCCCCGATCTACCTGGACTTCACCTAGTCCCACTAGGTCTGCCTAGTCCCACTAGGTCTTTTGCCATGCCAGCGTACGATCTCCCCGATCTACCTGGACTTCACCTAGTCCCACTAGGTCTGCCTAGTCCCTCTAGGTCTTTTCCCAGTCAAGCCTCCAGTCAACCTTGACCCACTTGACTCACACATCATGACCACTCAAACATCATTATCAAACATCAAAACATACGACCTCGAGCTCTCCCGAGCTTACCAGACTCAAGCTCACCTGAGCTTTGTCAAACTAGGTCAACCCTGACCTAACCAAGATTGCACCAACAATCCCCCACAGACCTAAGCTCACCCGAGCTCAGTCAAACTAGGTCAACCCTGACCTAACCAAGATTGCACCAACAAAGCTGAGTATGTAGCCTTAGGAGAGTGTGTAGCACAACTTTTTGGATGATGCACACTCTTAAGGACTTACAGCTCAACTACACCCAAACTCAAGTATTTATTGACAATATAAGCTCAATTAATCTAACGAAAAACCCAATAGAACATTCCATAACAAAACACATAGAAGTTAAACATCACTTCGTAAGAGACCATGTAGCAGGGGTGAGATAGTACTTAAACATATAGACTCAAAATCCAACTTAGCTGATATATTCACAAAACCCTTACCTGAGTCTGAGTTCAACTCACTAAGAAGGCAGTTAGGATTGTGTTCTGTATAATAGATTAACTCAATTTTGTTCTGCTTTACTTGATTTAAAAATCAATTTCTAAAAGAATTTTTAAAACTGGTTTACTTAATTTCAAAATCAGTTTTTTTACAAACTTTTTTAAACTTAGTTTTACTTCAAAACTATCCCCTTTCAAAACTAAGGATTTTTCGCAAATGGACTTAGCCTAGGCCCTAACCCTAGAACTGCATGCACCTATAGATTTAGAAGCCAGCATCTCACAAGCACCTTAGGGTACTTTTGATTGATAACCTAGAAAGGGTTGAGATGCTTAGGTCTTTGCCTTAATTCAAGATGCTTTAAGTCAGTGCATCTGCAGTAATTGGGGCACTAAATACAACTTATATAGCAATCAAGTTAAGTGTCAAGTTTAGAAAATCTAACTTGAACAGAAACACTTAACTTGACTAACCCTAGCGAAAACTACTGCTTATAACAATTAGTGAGTACCTAAGTGGGTTAGACAGGTCCCTACAAGAAAAAAATCAACTGATTTGGTCTAAGTCCTGGTTCAGTACAGCAAAGTCATGCAAATATTTTTCTTTATAAAATTTATTTCCGTTCTGAAATTTAATTTCTGCTATATTTATCTGTTTTTTTTGATATATGGCAAAGGGGGAGAGATAGAAAGGAGAGAGTTTAAATTTGTTTTAACTCAAAATTTTTTTTAAACTCTATCCTTTATTCAAAAAGTACTAAGTTTTTCAAAACACTCATGCCTTTTCAAAACTTTATTAAGTACTTAAACTTTTTCAAAACTTCATTTAAGGCTCTGATACCAAGATAGGAAAGGAGAGAGCTTAAGTTTTTTCAAAGCTTTATACTTAAGTTTTTCAAAACTTAATACTTAAGCTTTTTGAAAACTTTATTAAGTACTTAAGATTTTTCAAAATGTTTCTAAGTACTTAAGCCTTTCAAAAATTATCTAAGTACTTAAGCTTTTCAAATTTCAAAAATTATCTAAGTACTTAAGCTTTTCGAATTACAAAATTTTTTTTAAGTACTCTAAACTCATGCTTTCAAAAACTCCTCTATGTACTTTTAAAACTTAAGTTATCAAAAGATTTCCAAAGTACCTAAACTTAAGTTTTCAAAGTGCAAAATCATTCTAAGTAAAGTTTTTAAAACTTAGAACCCCACGAAGTTTTGAAAAATCTAGGGGGAGATTCCCTCCAGGGGGAGGGATCAAATTTTTATGCTTTTGATTAAACTTAACTTTTTGAACCGGGGTTGCCATAAATCAAAAAGGGGGAGATTGTTGGTGCAGAAAGCATCAAAAGTCAAACCTGTGTTTTGATAATGGCAACAGGGTTCAAAAGTTAAGTATTACCTGTTATCTAACATGTCACTCTAGTGTGTAGAGTAAAAAGTCCTAGCGAAGGAATGCTAGGCACTGGCGAAGGAATGCCAGGGTAAAAAGCCCTAGCGAAGGAATGCTAGGCACTGGCGAAGGAATGCCAGAGTGAAAAGCCCTAGCGAAGGACTGCTAGGCGCCAGGCGAAGGATAGCTTGGGACTAAAGCCCTAGCGAAGGAACGCTAGGCACCGGGCGAAGGACAGCTCGGTATCCAAGACCTGGCAAAGGACCGCCAGGCAAAAGTCCAACCAAAGGAGCGGTTGGCATCAGGTACATTCTCCCGAGAGGAGTAGGTGAGGACGCGTTCCCCGTCGAGGGAGCAGTAGGCGTCGGTTCGACCTAGGGCTCCATTTCGGAGGCCCAAAGTCAGAACCAAGACAGCCAAGGCTGTATAAACTAATATTTTATTGTCTTATTGTGTATTGGACTAACCATGGATGTAGGACCGAAGGAACGAGTGTCTGCAGCTCAGAGAGCCTCAAAGGAATGAGGCAACAGCTGACCAAGGCGCCCGGAGTGTCCCGAGCGCCCCCAAGGTGAACACAAAACATAAGAAGGCAAAGCAAGCTTCGACAGTTCAACTCCCGGGCGCCCCCGCTGTCCCGGGCGCCCCCAGCACTCCGGGCGCCCCCAACAGCAAAGCATCGAAGCTCAACCAAGCGAAGCCAAGGGATAAAGTTTTGACCCGGTCAACCCGAGCGCCCCCAGCACTCCGGGCGCCCCGGTCAAGGTCTGATCCCAAATTTGAAGGGATAGAAGCTGACCGAGACCGAGGCGGATCGTATGACACGTGGGGGGGTGCCCCCGACGTCCCGGGCGCCCCCAGGCCCTATATAAAGGGCCCTCGACCCCAGGCTTCAGAACAACCTTCAATCAACGCTTCTATGCTCTTCTGCTCTCGCGCCTCGCTCCGGAAACCTCCCAACTCGAGCCGACGACGTCCCGCTGCTCCGAAAAAGACAACCTACATCGGACGTCGGTAAAAGAAGAGCCTCTTTTTAATTGTTAAGTTTACTGTACTGCATTTGTAAATCAATCTTTGTAAACTATTATTGCGCCTCATATAGAATTGCCCAAAGTAAACGGTCAACAACAGTGGGCCTTGGAGTAGGAGTCGACCTAGGCTCCGAACCAAGTAAAAATTTACTGTGTTCGCGTATTTATTTTTATCTTCCGTTGTGCAATTTCTCTTTCCATAAATCCGAACGATTTCCGATATTCACCCCCCCTCTATCGGTTCTCTCGATCCAACATTATGCTCATGTTTAAGTTTATGTTTATGCTCATGTTTAAGTTTATGTTTATGCTCATGTTTAAGTTTATGTTTATCCTCATGTTTAAGTTTATGTTTATACTCATGTTTAAGTTTATGTTTATGCTTATGATTTATGCCAAGACTAAGTTTATGTTTATGTCTGAATTATGTTATGCTAAGGTGCTTTATGCGATTATGTTAAGTGACGCATGGTTTTAGTGAGTAGGAAAAAGGGTCTTACTAAGCCTATATGCTTATAGTCTTATGTTTCTTGTACCGCAGATCAAGCAAGAGGCTATTAAGGGAAGCAGCAGGAGGGGCAAAAGTATGTGTGTGTGTGGCGGTGACATGGCAAAAGATTTCTTTTATTTATACATATTGCATGGCTTGAGTTTTGAAATACCTTCTTAGAATCTATATTATGGTTACGATGGTTCTACCTACTGAACAACCTAAGACTCATGATGTTCACGGATATGTTGTTTGCTACTTATGATGACGTATGCTAAGTCCGAATGTTATTATGTTCATGAATGGCAAGTTAGGCATGTATAGATGTTTCATGTATTAGTAGCATGATTAAAAGCATGTGTAGAAAAAGTTCCGCTGCATTAAGATGTTCGATAAGCTCATGTATGTTAGGCGTAACGCTGAAAAAAATGGCGGGCGTTACAGGTTGGTATCAGAGCAGTTGCCATCTCACTACACACACATCAAGCCCTCTTCCTGCCGCTTCCAAGTAAGTACCTCTATGTATACCTTATGTTCTTTTATGATGTTCTTTTATGATTCAAGAATATGTAAGTATGGATGATATTTTAGGATTCTAGAAAATGCAAGTATGGATGATACCTTATGATTTTAGAATATGCAAGTATGGATGATACCTTATGATTCAGGAATATGTAAGTATGGATGATATTTTATGATTCTTGAATATGCAAGTATAAAGGATATATTTTAGGATAGCAAGTACTTTTAGGATATGTAAGGTGAACGATACTTTACCTCATTTTTAGGAAATTCAAATACTTTAGAATTGGATATGCGGGTAGGAATAACAATAACTTATATTAGCCTTACTGATCTTTTATATGTGAGTGATAGTGAGCAAGAGTGATTCAAGGAGATTATCTGTATGAGTGTCATGACGGTCTGGAACTAAGAAGAGTTGTGAACCAAAGCAAGTTTGTACCGTTGATGAAAGTCGGATATTAATATTTAGCGATGAGCCTAGAGTAAAGAGAGGATTGTGCTTTATTAATGGAGACTTATTAGCTA
This sequence comes from Boesenbergia rotunda, assembly GCA_024364735.1. Classification (NCBI taxonomy): domain Eukaryota; kingdom Viridiplantae; phylum Streptophyta; class Magnoliopsida; order Zingiberales; family Zingiberaceae; genus Boesenbergia; species Boesenbergia rotunda. Next base: position 107,124 of record JAGFNQ010006475.1, read on the forward strand.
TGGTATTAATGGAGTAGAGTATTTAGTGTAGATATTCTAAGAGATTATAGTAGTGATGAAATGAAGACATAGGGATGTATATCTGTTAGTAACGGATTAAGGTGTAAGTTATTTGACTTTTTAAATAGATATATATACAGTAGTAGCAATAGAGTAATATTCTTGATATAAGAAGGATAGAGGGTAAGAACTAGATATGCAAAAGAAAGAGTGATAGAGATCAGCGAATAGGACCTTAGTTATAACCCTGTAAGAAGGAACTAGATGTTAATGTTATCAAAGGCAAGAATGTAATAAGGACTCTAGGTCAAGCAAACTTACTAGGTGAAATGATCTAATCAAGTATAGGTTTTGGAAAAAGATTGATATAGGAATATTTTATAAATTCTTGTAAATATATATATATATATATATATATATATATATATATATATATATATATATATATATATATATATAATGAGAGAGAGTTTTGTAAAGAATAGTATGAGCTTTATGAAATTTGGTAAAGAAGATATTAGATACTCATTGCTTAAAAGTAAGGTTATAGAGAAGTAAGATATGGAGATCATAAGAATGTGAAAATTTTGGGATTAGAGTGGAGGAAGCATGACCGGTATGAGAAAAGGTATTTGGATTTGTGAAAGAAGACTATGGAAAGATGGAATAAGCAAAAATAAAGATGACAAGCGAAAGTAAAGATGATAATGTAATAGGAAAAAAAAAATTTGTAAGGTAGAGAATGTGGTACATATATATTGTGCGAAAAGTACTAAGAGTATTTCCAGGAAAAAAAAGGATGTTTATTGTAGGAAGAGCGGAGCAAAAAGTCAAATGAAGAAATAATAAAAATTGTTTATTGTGTTTAGGTCGATAAAAAGTAAAGAGATTGGCATGTTATATTTAGTTCAAACTAGATAGTAAAATCTTGAATACAAGTGTTTCGAGTTAGCTTTTAGGTTAGCATAGATTATTAGTCAAAGACTAGTTATCTGGTAATGAGTTTAAATATAGTATTTTAGGAGTTTAATTGAGAAATTTTAGCATAATTAACAGAGACTGTATACATTATAGGTTAGGTAGTTAAAACAAAGTAAGTAGCTCAAATAACTAGAATAGGAAGTAATATGATAAGCGATATATGAGTTTATGTACTATAAGAAGTTATGTTACATAGAAACGAATATACTATTAAAATAGATAATAAAAGAAAGAATAATAAAGTAAGAATAGTGCTCGGAAAAAAAAAGGGTAACGAGATTCGAGTAGAAAGGAGAAAGAGTTTGTACTTATATAAAGCTGTAATTATGTTGTCGAGGAGTAGATTTGAAGTATGATACTGAATGTAATAAAAGAGAATCATATAATAATAATCGTAATTTTCGTTTAGTTTAATACAGATAAAAGATGTATGTGAGAAGCAGAGACATTGAAATCAGTTCCAATTGAGAAGAGCTTCGGAGTAATAAGTTGGTGCATAGATGATAAACTTGTGCATAGTAAGTGAAAGTTAGAGTCTTGTTTGAAGTAGCAAATTAACCAGGAATACGTTAAATTATACTCTTTCGTGTATAGCTTAATAGTAGACAAAATTTTGACAATAAGTAATAGAAACAGTGATAAACAATTAGAGCTAGAGAAAAAAAAAACAAATTGCTAGATAATACATCTAGATGGTTGTCAAACTACTATGATTTGCTATAACGCGTATGAAAAAAAAATGTTTGAGATTAAGTCATAGTTATGTATTAGAAGCACCTAAATAGAGAGATGTAGCATAACGAATAGAATGATATGATAGCACGAAGAGTAGAAGCAGTTATTATGGTACTTAGAAATCCTAAAGATGTAGCAATTTTGATCTAAGAGTTGCATAACTAATAGACAAAAGCTAAGGAACAAGGAGGTACCTTTAGTCAAGGTCCTATGGCAAAGCCAACGATTCGAGGAAGGTACCTGCGAACGCGAGGACGAGAGGAGACGCAAGTACCCGGAGATATTCTAAGTTCAAGGACGAACTTTCACGAGATATGGGGGATTGTAATGACCCGAAAAATTCTCTCAATATTTTCTTTAAAATATTGAGCATGTCTAGATAATTTTCTGAGGGACCTAGAAGTGTTGGTACGAACCTTAGCCTAGAAATCCATGATTTTCTCATTTAAATTGAGAAACTAGGTACTAATGGGCCTTATATGGGTTTTCTAGTACCATAATTTTAGTGGATTTTAGGTAGAATTTAATATAAAATAAATAGATTTTGATGAGGAATATTAACATGATTATGGGGGAAGTTTTAGAGAATTTTCGGAATAATAGAGAAATAAAATAAAAATAAAATAGAAAATTAATGCATGCACCAAGGATTGAACCTTGGACCTCTTGTACAACCATGCATGCTCTAACCAATTCACCTAGCAAGGGAGTGCTACGAGGGAATGAAGTGGATTTTTGTTAAGGCTTGGGAAGAAGGAGGAGCCATCAAGGGAAGAGACACCATGACTCTTCACTTACCCCCCTTAATGTGGATTAAAAGCATAAGAGGAGAAGTTACCTTTCTCTTCTCTCATTCCATTAATTCATTTCCTTCTTCTCTTCTTCTTCCTCCCCTCCTAGCCGAAAACCCCAAACCCCATTCCCTTGGGAAAAAACTCCACAAGGAGACTCCCTTTTGAAGATCTAGGTTCTCTTCCAAGACTACAAGGGCTAAGGAGAAGTTTGGAGGCAAGAAGGTCCTTCCTACTTCCTTGTCCAAGGATTTAATCCAAGATAAGGGAAGGTAAGACCCCTCTCACCTGTGGTATGATTGTTCTTGATGCTTAACAAGATTTAGAGGTTTGTTTAAAATTTAAGTTGGGAAAAAAACCATGAAGTGGAGCCTAGGGTTTCGGCAAGGCTATTGCTTGGGCTTAGGGATGATGTAAATTTTCTTTTGTGCTCTTAAATGTTTCATGATGTTATGTAAGGCATAGATTATGATCTATGGAAATTTTTGATGGCCTAAAACCCATCTAGGGTTTCGGTCACATCAAGTATAGGGCTAGGGATTAATTTTAATCCCTCAAGCATGATTGGTATGTTTTGCTATGATAGACTATGGATGATAATGGAGACTTATATGAATTTTCTAGGGGTTATTTCTCCCCTAGGGTTTCGTCCAAGCATGAATAAGGCCTTGGACTTTGGGGTTAAAACCAATTAAGGGTCCAAGTTGGTTCCTATGACATGATAAGTAAGGTATTGGAGGTTAACCATGGTTATGCAAATTTTTCTAAGGACCTATGGCCCTCTAGGGTTTTCGGCCAAGTCTCTAATCTAGGGCTTGGTTTGGGTTAAGTTCTCAAGAATGACATGTAGGTATGCTAGGTACCCTAACCATGCATGTTTTATGAATGTTATGTATGTATGCCATGCTTTAGGAATGACATGTATGTATGCTACGTACCCTAACCATGCATGTTTTATGAATGTTATGTATGTATGCCATGCTTTAGGAATGACATGCATGTATGCTATGTACCCTAACCATGCATGTTTTATGAATGTTATGTATGTATGCCATGCTTTAGGAATGACATGTATGTATGCTATGTTTTACGAACAATATGTATGTAAGTCATGTCTCATGAATGCTATGTATGTATGTCATGCTTTATGGATGATATGTATGTATGCTATGTTTAAGAATGAAGATGATGAACGAAAATGATAACCATGGCCTAAGACAAAATGATGTATGCATGACATATCTTATGAATGAAAATGAAAATGATGATGAATGTTCATACCTTTAAGGCATCATGATGTTAAGTATGAATGATGAAATGTTAAGTATGTCTATGTCATGCTAAGGGATGGGCACCTTAAGAACGCCCCGGTTCTGGACTACTGAAGCTGTCCACGGTTCTGGGACTACCGAAGCTGTCCAACAAGGATGGGCACCTTAAGAACGCCCCGGTTCTGGACTACCGACTAAGCTGTCCACGGTTCTGGAACTACCGTAGCTGTTCCTATGATATGTCAAGTATGAATGATGAAGTATGCATATGTATTTTACTTTATGAATGAGCTTGTACCGGACCGAAGTAAGGGTCTAAGGGATGGGCACCTTAAGAACGCCCCGGTTCTGGACTACCGAAGCTGTCCACGGTTCTGGGACTACCGAAGCTGTCCAACAGGGATGGGCACCTTAAGAACGCCCCGGTTCTAGGACTACCGAAGCTGTCCTTACCCTAGTAGGTCGAGGCTAGCTATCTCGTATTTACTTAGGGATGCGCGCTTATGATGTATGTATGTGATACAAGCCGGGGACCCCAATGATGTTATGTTTATGTTCATGTATTTAAAATGAAAGTATGATTTCAAAAAATTAAGCATCCTTACGATATATGCACTTGACTCATGCATTCATTCATGTTATGCATTATGCTCATGTTTAAGTTTATGATTATGCTCATGTTTAAGTTTATGTTTATACTAATGTTTAAGTTTATATTTATGCTCATGTTTAAGTTTATGTTTTTCCTCATGTTTAAGTTTATGCATTATGCTCATGTTTAAGTTTATGTTTATGCTCATGTTTAAGTTTATGTTTATGCTCATGTTTATGTTTATCCTCATGTTTAAGTTTATGTTTATACTCATGTTTAAGTTTATGTTTATGCTTATGATTTATGCCAAGACTAAGTTTATGTTTATGTCTGAATTATGTTATGCTAAGGTGCTTTATGCGATTATGTTAAGTGTTGCATGGTTTTAGTGAGTAGGAAAAAGGGTCTTACTAAGCCTATGTGCTTATAGTCTTATGTTTCTCGTACCGCAGATCAAGCAAGAGGCTATTAAGGGAAGCAGCAGGAGGGGCAAAAGTATGTGTGTGTGTGGCGGTGACATGGCAAAAGATTTCTTTTATTTATACATATTGCATGGCTTGAGTTTTGAAATACCTTCTTAGAATCTATATTATGGTTACGATGGTTCTACCTACCGAACAACCTAAGACTCATGATGTTCACGGATATGTTGTTTGCTACTTATGATGACATATGCTAAGTCTGAATGTTATTATGTTCATGAATGGCAAGTTAGGCATGTATAGATGTTTCATGTATTAGTAGCATGATTAAAAGCATGTGTAGAAAAAGTTCCGCTGCATTAAGATGTTCGATAAGCTCATGTATGTTAGGCGTAACGCCGAAAAAAAAAGGCGGGCGTTACAGGTCCAGTGATCGATCACTTTAATTCAAAATGCGCTATCAGAGTTCTGATCGCGCTCTGAACACCTCTGATCACCACTGATACTCCACTGATATGTTCTGATGCTTTGATCTTCTGTTGATTTGCTGCCCTAATGTGCTGCTAAGTGTGCAGCTGACTCAGGGATCATCCAAGGGAAGTCAAAAGAAGGTTTACGCTACAGCAGTTTTGGTTGTTTGCTTCAGCAGTTTGCAACGTTCTCTGGCGTGAGCTGCAACGGCTGAGGAGCTGATGACCTGGGGCTCGACTAGAAGGGATTCAGTGAGTTCAGAGGAGGTCAGGGATAGCTGGCTATTGCAGGAGAGTAGCTGGGAGCTGCTGCAGAGGAACGGTTGACCTAGCGATGGAAGTAGGTTAAGCTGGGTAGCGGAGAAGAGCAGAACAGACTTCTTGCTAGAGTGCTTACTGTGCTATCAGTTCTCCATCATCGAAAGCTTTGCTCTACACTTATGATTACTCTACTGTCTTGAGCAACCATCTGTTACTTGGGCACTTGGAAGAAGAAACAAGGAGCTTGAGTCCATCAGCGAGAAGACACGAAGAAGAGAGTTCTTGCGTGAGATCTGCGCTGAGTGGAGCTCGGGAGAAGTTTGCTTGTGTTCTTGTGGTTCTAAGTGCTAAGTAAGATCCTTCTTGTGTTTCCTGTGCTTTATACTTGATTCATTTCGAAACGCTATGGAGAGGTTACTCCGCCGAGAAGGAGGTTGCATTTTATCTGGATTTTCCAGGGCTTGATCTATCGACGATCAAGGGATCGCCCACCTTACGGGCACGCCAAGGAGTAGGGGGAAGTTATCCCCGAACCTTGTAAATTCTCTTTGTTAGCGTTTGGTGGTTGTTCTTAGCTTAGGGTTTAAATTCTGCATACTCTTTTTTTATTGCTTCCGCTGTGCTACTAAACGTTTAAGTGCAGAAAACATAAAAATTTCTAAGTTTCGGTGTCTGGCTACATTCGCCCCCCCTCTCTAGCCATCCAAGTTCCAACAAGTGGTATCAGAGCTTGGAGTTCTGTTCGAGCAAATTAACAACCGAGAGCTATCAACAATGGCTTTGAGAGAAGGTTTGTCCACCACTTGACCTCCTTTTTCGATGGAGCAGATTTTCAATATTGGAGATCGAAGATGGAGTATTATCTAAAGATGGATATCAACACTTGGTTCACTGTGAAGGAGGGGTTTTCCCCTCCTAAGGATGATGAAGGAAAAGAATTGGAGTCATGGCGTTGGTCGGCTGAGCAAACCCGGAAGAGTGAAGCCGACGCGAAGGCGGTGGTGACCCTACAATGTGGCATGAACAAAGACCAACTCATCAAGGTTGGTCCATTTACAAGTGCAAAAGATTTGTGGAATAAACTCATTGAACTCCATGAGGGCACCCGAGATTCAAGAATCGCTAAGAGGGATTTGTTCCTCAACCAACTACAAAACCTCTCCATGAAGGAGAGTGAAACGGTGAGTGAACTCCATAGTCGGTTCAAGGAAGTCCTCAACGGTCTTCATTCTATTGATGAAAAGGTCGAGAACCGCGACCTTGTGAGGTATGTGTTGAAAGCCTTTCAAAGGAACGCTTTGTGGTCATCCATGGTGGATGCCTACAAAGTTTCCAAGGATTTATCAATTGTAAAGTTAGATGATTTATTTTGTGAGATGGAATTACATGAAATGGCTAACAAAGGCCCCAAGGAGAAGGGGATTGCCTTAGTTGCAGGAGAAAAGACTAAGAAGAAGAAGGAGAAGAAGAAGGAGAAGGAAGTCTCTTCATCTTCATCCTCATCCGAATCGAATACGAGTCCGAGGAAGATGGCAGCGGGTCTTCTTCCTCTGAGATGACAAATTTTGTTCGAAGGATGATGAGGAAGGGTCGACGCTTCAAGGGTAAAGGTAACTCTAGTGAAGTTAAGCTTGATAAATCTAACATTACTTGCTATGAGTGTAGCAAGAAAGGGCACTTCAAGAAGGACTGCCCAAAGCTCAAGAAGAAGGATGATAAATCCAAGAAGAAGAAGAAGTCCTTGAAGGCCACTTGGGATGAATCCTCCTCAAGTTCGTCCGATGAAGAGAAGGATGAGGAGAGTACACGGAATGTGGTGCTCATGGCAATTAAGGGAGATGAGAGCAGTGATGAATCCTACGACTCCTCAAACGAGGCTTCATCATCTTCGGATGATGAAGAGGTAATCACTCCCGAACTTGAGAAATGTTATAGAACAATTGCATGTTTAACCGATTTTTTGAAGAAGTCAAAACAAAAAATTAAGTATTTGAAAATTGAAGTTGAACAATTGAAATCCTCTAGGGATGAGGATGTAGATGATTTACATGTAGAGATGTTAGAGGATGAGATTAAATCTTTGAAAATTGAAGTTGAACAATTGAAGTCCTCTAGGGATGAGGATGTTGATGATTTACATGTAGAAATGCTAGAGGATGAAAACAAATCTTTGAAGAGTGAGGTTGAGAGGATCAAGAGTGTTCTTGAGAAATTCTCAACAAGCTCAAAGACCCTAGGCATGATCCTAAATGCCCAAGGCCGGTATTGGTTACCGACCCAAAGAATCATCATTTGTGTCCTTAATGTCTAGGACTGATGTTAGACAATCTAAGACACCTAGAGTTCAAAGAAAAGTAGTCAAGGCATGGGTGCCTAAGACTTGCTTAGTAGGTGCTTTAGGTCTCAAGGTTTGGGTACCTAAATCTTCTATTTTTTGAATTGTGTAGGTTGTGATTGAGGGGGAGCATCTATCAACTTGGTTCGTTGATAGTGGGTGCTCCAAACACATGATCAGTGATAGATCATTGTTTACTACCCTTCAAAAAAAATAGAGGTAATGTTTCCTTTGGTAATAATGGTAGTCTTAAGGTCATAAGAATAGGAGACATTCAAATATCCGAATATCTTAGGATTAAGAATGTCCTTCTAGTCAAGGGGATGACATTTAATCTCCTAAGTGTCAGTCAATTGTGTGATGCGGGTTACACAATTAATTTTCAATCAAGTCAATGTCTACTTAGATAACATGACAATTTTGACACGGTACTAGTAGGAACAAGAGTAAATAACATTTACCAAGTTTCCTTTAAAAGTACTACTAATGCTTTTGTTAAGTGTCTCATGTCAAGAGAAGATGAGTCCACCCTTTGGCACCGGAGACTAGCACACGTGAACATGAAGAATATCCGGAAGTTGGCCAACAAGGGATTGGTACGTGGCTTACCAAGCATCAAGTATGAAAGGGACAAACTTTGTGATGCATGTCAAATGGGTAAGCAAACAAAATCTGCACATAAAGGTAAAGCACTGTAAGTACTTCTACCGCATTGGATTTACTTCATATGGACTTGTTTGATTGTAGCACCATCATATCCTTGAATGGTAGTAGATATTGTTTTGTTATCATTGATGATTTTACTAGATATACATGGACATATTTTCTAAAATATAAGGATCAAACCTTAGATGTTTTCATTTCTTTTTGTAGAAGAGTTGAAAATGAAAAATCATCAACCATTAAAACAATAAGAAGTGATCATGGAGGTGAATTCCAAAACCAATGATTTTTAGAGTTTTGTCAAGATAGAGGGTATAGACACGAGTTCTCTACTCCTAGAACACCACAACAAAATGGTGTTGTAGAGAGGAAGAACCGGGTCTTACAAGAAGCTGCACGAAGCATGCTCAATGAGTACTCACTACCGAGTTACTTGTGGGCCGAAGCTGTAAACACAGCTTGCTACGTGCAAAACCGAGTCCTCATCCATAGGTTCTTAGGAAAGACTCCCCATGAACTTTGGTTTGGAAAACCACCTACGGTTAAACATCTTAGGGTGTTTGATTGAAAGGTGTTTATCCTAAACACCAAGGACCATCTTGGAAAGTTCACGGCAAAGGCTAATGAAGGGATACTGGTCGGGTACTCCCTCGTTACCAAAGCCTACCGAGTCTACAACAAGAGATCTAGGATGGTTGAAGAGTCTTCTGATGTTGTTTTTGAAGAAATTCCAAAAGCAAATGATCAACCAGAAGATTTCGAAGGAGTTCAATTCAAACTTAGGAAACTAAGTTTGGATGGAAGTCCTAGTGTTGTTGATGGTGATGAGTTTGATGACGGTGAGCCTAGACAACCCATAGATTAGCCGGATCCTGAGGCTGAGCCGGTGTCTAGTGAAACCATTCAAGAAGCACCACCAACTCCTAGGACAACTAGGTTAGCCTCTAGCCATCCCCAAGACCAGATTGTTGGAGACATCCATCATGGGGTTAGGACAAGATCATTCTTCCGGAATGAGGCTAATGAAGTTGCCCTAATTTCCGAAATTGAACCTAGAAAAATTGATGAAGCATTAAATGATTGCGATTGGATCATTGCCATGCAAGATGAACTAGGTTAATTCGAAAGAAGTCAAGTATGGGACTTAGTCCCTAGACCCAAGAAGACCACCATTATTGGAACCAAATGGGTCTTCAAAAATAAGTAAAACCATAAGGGAGAAATCATAAGAAACAAGACACGCTTAGTAGCCAAGGGCTACAGTCAAGTCGAAGGCCTTGAATATGATGAGACCTATGCTCCTGTGGCCCGATTAGAGTCCATCCGATTGATGCTTGCATTTGCAGCACATCGTGGTTTCAAGCTATATCAAATGGATGTCAAATCGGCCTTTCTAAATGGTTTAATAAGAGAAGAGGTCTATGTCGAACAACCTCCGGGGTTTGAGAGTACCGAATTTCCAAACCACGTGTTTAAGCTCAAGAAGGCGCTCTATGGCCTTAAACAAGCACCCCGAGCTTGGTATGAGCAGTTATCGACATTTCTTATTGAAAAAGGCTTTGTTAGAGGCCAAATAGACTCTACACTATTTCTACGAAGAGATGGTGACAATATATTTGTAGCCCAAGTATATGTCGATGACATAATTTGTGGCTCAAACAATAAGGGCTATTTAAATGAGTTTATTGGGCACATGGAGAGTGAATTTGAAATGAGTCTAATGGGAGACTTGACTTTCTTCCTTGGACTCGAAATCAAACAAACTCGAGATGGAATCCATGTGCACCAATCGAAGTTACACAAGAAATGCTTCAAAAATTTAACATGAGTGATTCAAAAGAGGTAACCACTCCCATGGCTACAAACACAAGATTAGACAATGATGAGAGTGGTAAACCTGTTGATTTGACTCAATATTGAAGCATGATAGGTAGTCTACTATACCTCACAGCCAGTCAACCTGATATACTTTTTGTTGTGGGTATGTGCGCTAGGTATCAAGTTTGTGCCAAGGAATCTCACTTAATTGCTGTCAAGAGAATTTTGAGATACCTTAAGGGCACAATTGGTGTTGGTCTTTGGTAACCCCGTACCGAATCATTTGACCTAATTGGCTACATCGATTCCGACTATGCTGGATGCAAGTTGGATCGGAAAAGTACAAGTGGGGCTGCCAATTTTTAGGATCATCATTAGTACGTTGGTCAAGTCGGAAGCAACATTGTGTTGCTCTTTCCATGACCGAGGCAGAATATATTGCCATGGGTGAGAGCATATCGCAATTGTTGTGGATGATTCATACTCTAGAGGACTATGGATTAAGTTACAAGGGTGTGCAAGTGTTGTGTGACAACATTAGCACAATTAACCTAACAAGAATCTAGTCCATCACTCTAGAACTAAGCATATTGAAGTGCATCACCACTTCATTAGAGATCATGTTGCTAGAGGAGATGTTGTACTCTCATATGTTGAGTCCAAATCAAATCTAGCGGACATTTTCACTAAACCACTTCCCGAGAATGAATTTAGTTTCTTAAGAAGGGAATTGGGAATGTGTCACGCTTCGTAGGATTGAAATGCATTCAAAACCCTTTATGATCATTTCGAATTGTTGGGAAAAATAATTGGGTAACTTGGGGACATCTCACACAAACTATAAGGTTTACAAAATATTTTTGTTTGCTAGAAATGGGGTGAGATGCTAGGATCAACTTAATTTCTCGAAATGTCATTGCATCCCTTGAGAAATTAGGTTGATGAGATAATAATCACTACGGTGACTAAGTATGGGGAAAACTAATGCATAACATATGTGTACTTGGCTCCATGATCATACTTGGACATTCCAATCAAGGAAACTTGATTAGAGACCATATTTGGATACGAAACTTGTTTGAAATTGCTTGAATGTTTGTTGATTGAGTTTGACTCCACTTGGGTGGAGCAAAGTGATTGTTAAACCCATATGGACCTTTGATCCTTGTTAAGGGACCAATTTTAGTCAAGGGACCACTTCCAAGATTGATAATCTTCATCAAATCTTATCAGAATTCGTTTGGGAGTCTGAAACTGAAATTTCAGATCATATCAGGAAAATTTAGGGAGCCTGATCGGTCACCGGACCAATCAGGAGTAGGTCTGATCGGTCCAACGGACCGATCCAGCTCCTTTGCGAAAAATTGTCAAAACAGTTTGTATTGGCCTGGATCGGTCCACAGACCGATCTGGCTCACTGTGTGGATCAGTCCACAGACCGATCAGGAGGTTCACAGAAGATTTTGAAAATCCACTGTTCGCTTCCTGATCGATCAGCCGATCGATCAGGAGCCTGCCTGATCGGTCACCCGACCGATCAGGACCAGGCCAGTCCGATCAGGCCGGAGCCTAATCGTCTGGGAGCTCCCAGATCGAACGGTGATCCGTTCGATCACATTAAATTTCGGTTGGTGGACCGATCCACCAACCTATTAACTTCGTGTATTCCCTTATTCCCAAGCCCTAGCTGACCAAAACCCCTGAGCGCTGAAACCCCTCTTCTCCTTCTTCCTTGCGCGATGCGATTTCCTTCCTCTTGCTGTGCGTGTGAGTTCTCCCTCTTTCTGTTGGTGTTCTCGTCAACTCCTAGCTGCAAGTTCGTGTCCCTGCAACTCTTGCGCCGTGATCCTCTCTCTGCGTGCGACTTTGCGAGGGTCCTCTTCTTCCAGCTTTTGAGATCTTCTCCAAATACTTGATGGCACCAAAGTAAGCATTTTGTGCGATTTTCATTTGGTGTTTATCATTCTTACAGTTATCACATTTGGGCTAATCATACTTTTTATCTTGTGGTGTGTCTTGTGTCGTGACCCTATGATTCTGCCGTGACCCTTTTCTTGCCATGACCCTTCAATTTTACTGATTAAACCTCATTTCACTTGATCAATTCCTTGGTTTATGACTAATTTGATCAATGCCTTACCTTATGTTCACTTGATTATTCTATAATGTTACCAATCCTTTTATTGATCTTATGATCCTTTATTTGTGGCTTGATTATCAACTTGTGTCATGATTTTATCAATATTCGATTCACTTCATTTGATTCAATTTGCTATCATGATCAATTCTTCAAACCCTTAGGAAGTCATCCAAGGGCAAGGAACCCGCAGAAGGGTCCGCAAAGGGCAAAGACCCTTCTTCTTCCACCCCTCTCGAAGGCCTCAGCCTTCGTCGAGTTCCAGGTTCCCGAACGCTGCTTGTGACCAAGCATTCCAGTCTCGAACCTTCAAGCTGCTGTCTTGCCGATCAATTGATGGTCCCTTCTTGTCCGAGCATTGTCCCTCCATTATGGAGGTGATAACCTTCTACAACCTAGGCTTTCTTCATTCCCTAGAGCGGACTATAAACTATGACCTTGTTTCCGAGTTTTACAATAACTTGCAACAAGGCCCTCAAGGAGGTTTTGAATTCACGACCCGGGTAGCGAAGAGGAACCTTGATTTTTCCAATGACATCCTGGCAGAGTATCTTGGCGCTCGTCGATCGCCGAACTTTTATTCTATCTACCCAGAGCTTCCTGACCCCTTATTGCCTTCTTTTGCGGACGTCACCCCCGATGGCATTTATCAGTACTTCTTTGGCCACCCTCGACCAAATGGTCTTGACGAGTTAGGGCCCGACTTTCCAACTTTTGCGGCCCTCCGTCTTTTCCCTGTTGACTACATTCTCTTCAAGATAATCACGAACTACATCTTGCCAATCACTTCAAAACCCTTGACTGAGATCCGTCCATATCACTGCTTGATGCTCTATGGCATGCATTGTCGCCTTGACTTTGATATTATTGAGAGCATCTTACAGTCCATCATTTCCTATCATGAGCCCAGTCGTCGCACTGTGTATATTTCGTTCGGTCATGTCATCACTGACTGGCTTATGTCAGTAGGTGTTGATGTGACTAAGGGCAGGACAGTGCCCATGGTTAGACAGGATTGCCGATTGGGCAAACGCGCGTTTGCAAAATCTGGTATTGTTGTTGGGTCGGACGATTAGACTCTTGTGTGGAAGGACGGGAGGGGTCTTGGAGAGCTGCCTAGGGGAGGCCCACACTTTCAGGCACCAGCAGATGCTGCTGCACATCAGGAGGCTCCCGCTGCTGCTGTTGATTACGATTATGAGTCGGACCCAGACCTGCGCTGGCAGATTTCAGAGCTGGATCGGACCATCCAGCATGATCTTCATTTGAGGGAGCTCTGGTGCGAGGAGGTTCGGTCGGAGTTTCGCTCCTTCGATCGACGACTGCACGTGGTGGAGTCTGATGTCTCGGGGGTCCGTACTCTGCAGCAGACTTGGTATGACGAGTGGCGCCGGCAGACGTTTCCTGGAGATGCGCCCTCTGGCAGTGCTGCACCTGGGTCTTTCATTCCTGATGACACGACAGATGATCCGATGCAGGACGATGACCCTCCCGCTGATGATTGATTATTGATTGTACTCTGATCTTGCTTTGTGGTATCTGACTATTTGACGGATCTGTCCGTTCTGACTATTTGCCTGGTATGGCTTGGTGTTGACTTTGATGCATTGATATGCATCTCACTATTTGTCTGGTTTGGTTGTATGATGCACTTGACTTTTCGTGCTATGGTTTATGCCTTACTTATCTGACTAGATTTTGCTTATGATTCATTCATTGGACTATTTGCCTACTTTATTACTAGATCTACCTGTTTTCACTCCATGTTCATATGATACATATGATTGCTTTTCCATGCTTTATATTTTTCATATGTTTTCATATGTTCCTCAAAATTTAATCAAATCTTATGTTGTTTTGGGAAACCCATAAGGTTGAGGGGGAGTATGTTTAATCTTAACAACCCGTCTACACCCTTTTCAGTGTTTGACAAAGGGAGAGACTGTGGTTGGTTAAGTTTAGGATGATTATGTTGTAGGGGGAGGATCCTGATTCCCCTATGATTCTGAAATTTGAGAATATTGATTTCAAATCCCTAAACTTAAAATCGGGTTGTCAAACAACAAAAATGGGGAGATTGTTGATGCAGTTTGACCCTGATTATTGTTTTAGTGTTGACACCGATTTTAGTTTAGGTTGATAAGATGATTATGATTAAGTCCTGGTCGTGGACTAGGCATACCTAGTCGGACTAGGTTTGAGGAAAAATCCTAGCTTGGAGGGCTAGGTGTGAAAAGTCCTAACCTGGAGGGTTAGGTGTAGAAAAATCCTAGCTTAGAGGGCTAGGTATGGAAAAGTCCTAGCTTGGAGGGCTAGGTGTGAAAAGTCCTAACCTGGAGAGTTAGGTGTGGAAAAATCCTAGCTTGGAGGGCTAGGTGTGGAAAAATCCTAACTTGGAGGGTTATGTGTGAAAAGTCCTAGCTTGGAGGGCTAGGTATGGAAAAAGTCCTAGCTTGGAGGGCGAGGTGTGAAATCCTGGCTTGGAGGGCCATGTGGATGAAACCCTAGCTTGGAGGGCCAGGTCCTAGCTTGGAGGGCTAGGCTGGATGAAATCACGGCTTGGAGGGCCAGGTCCTAGCTTGGAGGGCTAGGTTGAAATCCTGGTGAGTGAAGCCAGGTCCTAGCTTGGAGGGCTAGGTTAAAGTCCCGGTGAGTGAGACTGGGCACGGAGTCTTGGTCCGAGGGATTGAGCATGAGTCAGGGGAGGCTGGGAGCTAGTTCTCATGACTTAGAGTGGGTTTGGCCTTGCCCAGATCGGTCTGGAGACTGATCAGGGAAGTTGGCACGAAGTTCTCTCGTGGATTGATCTAGTGACCGATCCAGCGATGTCTGATCGGTCTGGTGACCGATTAGGGAGCTTTCGGTAACTTTGGAAAACCTACTATTCGACTCCTGATCGGTTTGGTGACCGATCAGGGAGAAAACTTGATCGATCAATCTGAACGATCAACTATCGCGAGGTTTCTCACCCGGACCGATCAGACTGGAGCCTGATCGGTCAAGGAGTGTCTTCATCGGTCTAGTGATCGATCAGCAGTATATTTCAGGCGGGATTGTGGCAAGCAGATTTCTGGATCGGTTTGGTGACCGATCTGGTGACCGGTCAGGGTGACCGATCATACAAGCTTGCGATTCCAGGTTTCTCACTGGGGACTGATCAGGCTGGAGCCTGATCGGTCTGGGATCGTCTTGAATGGTCCGGTGACCGATCACTTTAATTCAAAATGCGCTGTTAGAGTTCTGATCGCGCTCTGAACACCTCTAATCACCACTGATACTCCACTGATATGTTCTGATGCTTTGATCTTCTGTTGATTTGCTGCCCTAATGTGCTGCTAAGTGTGCAGGTGACTCAGGGATCATCCAAGGGAAGTCAAAAGAAGGTTTTTGCTACAGCAGTTTTGGTTGTTTGCTTCAGCAGGTTGCAACGCTCTCTGGCGTGAGCTGCAACGGCTGAGGAGCTGATGACCTGGGGCTCGACTGGAAGGGATTCAGTGAGTTCAGAGGAGGTCAGGGATAGCTGGCTGTTGCAGGAGAGCAGCTGGGAGCTGTTGCAGAGGAACGGTTGACCTGGCGATGGAAGCTGGTTGAGCTGGGTAGCGGAGAAGAGCAGAACTGACTTCTTGCTAGAGTTCTTACTGTGCTATCAGTTCTCCATCATCGAAAGCTTTGCTCAACACTTGCGATTACTCTACTGTCTTGAGCAACCGTCTGTTACTTGGGCACTTGGAAGAAGAAACAAGGAGCTTGAGTCAATCAACGAGAAGACACGAAGAAGGGAGTTTTTGCGTGAGATCTGCGTTGAGTGGAGCTCGGGAGAAGTTTGCTTGTGTTCTTGTGGTTCTAAGTGCTAAGTAAGATCCTTCTTGTGTTTCCTGTTCTTTATACTTGATTCATTTCGAAACACTGTGGAGAGGTTACTCCACCGAGAAGGAGGTTGCATTTTATCCGGATTTTCCGGGGCTTGATCTACCGACGATCAAGGGATCACCCACCTTACGGGCACGCCAAAGAGTAGGGGCAAATTATCCCAAAACCTTGTAAATCCTCTTTGTTAGCGTTTGGTGGTTGTTCTTAGCTTAGGGTTTAAATTCTGCATACTCTATTTTTATTGCTTCCACTGTGCTACTAAACATTTAAGTGCAGAAAACTTGAAAAGTTCTAAGTTTCGGTGTCTGGCTACATTCACCCCCCTCTCTAGCCATCCAAGTTCCAACACACGTTGCTGCCTTATCTACGGTCCCTCAGATGCACCATCCTTCATAGGATCCGAAGTCATCAAGCTGAGTCTATGTCTATCCTGCAAACTTGCATACTCAAATACACATATAAATACAATGGTGAATCTAACTTAAACTCTTTGCCCAAACATTAAAACATATCGTCCCACGGACCATAGATTGCCTCAACAGTTGCATCTTCTGCTTGACTTATTGTGCTCCTACACACTTAGACATAAGGATCAAACCAACCAGGACCTAACTTGAGTTGGTTGATCATATTAAAACTAACCTAGGGTACTTACATTTACAATGGTTGTTGTTGTTTTCATTTGATTTTTGCTATTGTGAATGGGATGGAGATTCGATTGATTTTTGAAATGGATGAAAAGCAAGCTGAATTGGTCTTGCTGTATTTTATCATGCTATGTTGGAAGTTATAGCTACAATCTCTTTGTTTTGTATTGTTGCAGAGGGAGATTTTAGAGGGATGATTGTGAGACTTTATTTGTATATATGTGTGGGGAGATTTGCTTGTGGATGTTTAGCACATTATGTTTGGGAAGATTGCAGATGCTATTCTTTCTCTGTTTGGATGTAATAGTGCTATGTGCCAAATGGGACTGTGGCTCTCTAATTAATTAGTGTATGTTGAGTATGAAAGGCTTTTCTTTCTCTTTTTGTTATGGGATGTTAGTGTGGTGGTTTGAAGCTTTGAAAGTTATGTTGAGGAGTATGGTCCCTGCGAGTATCACTCCTTGTGATTTATTTCTGATACAAATCTAAAAGCAGGGTTTCTATATTTTATTTTATGCTTGCTATTATGCGTGGAAGGTTATCTTGGCTATGCCATTTTGAAATAGGGTTTCATTGTTCATGGATAAGTTGTTGTATTATATGGTTATGCTGGCGAGTTACTGCTTTGATCCTTTTTCTGGTTCTCTTGAGTGGAATTGAAGGGTTGTTGATTGTGTTTCGAGGAGTTGTTGTTTTTATGAGTGTTTGGCTATTGTTGATTTGTTTCACGACTTTGAATTAGTTTTGGTGTTTCTTTGTGGGTGTTGTAGTTTTATATGGTGGACAGTTTTAAGTGCTTGTGTGTGTAGTTTAGCTTTTCATTGGGAGTTTTGGGCTGGTTCAGGTTTGCTTCAAGGCTATTGGGATGGTGGTGTTTTCATGGAGTGCTTTTTTGTGCATACTTCTTGGAAAAATCAGATGTGGAGTTTGGAAAAATTAGTGTGGAGTTTGCACATCCTCGTGCAAACGTTTACTTGGCATTTCGGGATTTTTTTTTTTGGAGAAGTTGATTTGTGAGTAGTTTGAATGTTTTTTCTAATAATGTTGATTGATTTCATGTTTGAAAGTTGTAAATGTTGTGAATTACTTCACTGTTTCAGTTCCTTGATAGTCCGTTTGAGTCTTGTAACTTTGTATTAAAAGGTCAGGTTTGACCCCCTTCTATTACGATTTTCCTTCTTCAGAAATAACATACGTTCTCTAAAAAAAATCATTGGACTTCAATGAATTGATGGATGAGAAAATTTGAATCTTTTTTCATCATGGTTCTCAAATTTGAAACTGGCATGGATATCGGAGCACACAGTGAACAATTCAAATGTTTTGCCGTTCAATCAGGTACTTTTACCGAGATCTAGAAAATTTTTTGGAAGTTTTTTTCAAGTTCGGGTCCTTTGGACGATACTTAAAGGGGTTAATTGGTTAAATCATGAAATCTGATGAGAGTTGAAGTGGAATTATCTAAAATGGGAGGGGTTAAGTACTTAAAACCCATGCCTAGGGGCTTAACCTAGAATGGTTGAGTTTGGAGGGCTTATATGAAAAATTTCCATTACCTTATAATCTTTAGCTTTTTACCAAAGGGTGCACCTGAGAATTGGTAGTTACCAAAAGGCGTACCAGGATTTCATTTTTACCAAAGGGCGCATCCATTTTAGTGAACTTCCTCTTATACCCTCCCTGCATGTATTGCCTTTCTCTTTCTCTTTCTCTTTCTCTTTCTCAATAATGAATCCCGAGACATCTGAACCTGCTTTCTTCAGACTTTTTATTTTAAAATAATATATTATAGAAATCGGCTAACAAACGTAAGATAAAGAAAGAAAAAATATTTCAGTTAAAAAAACATCTCTTCTAACATGATTTCAAAAAAATATAAAGAGATGTTTTTTTATATTTGATTAATATAAATTAATATGATAAATAATATTTAATAAATATATTAATATATAAAAAAACCTATCAAAACACGTAATTTCAGATTCATACGCAGGGCCGGAAGTCACCCTAGGAGGGCCTGAAGTCATCTGACTTCAGGCCCTCCATTTGACTTCAGGGCTTGCGTGCATTCAAAAAAATTTTCATTTTAAAAATATTTTTTATAATATTTAATCATAATTTATTAAATTAATTATTTATAGGGTAATCTTTTATATTACAAACTTCTAATGATTAGAAATTATGTTGCAATAAGAGTTTTTTAGGTCAATCAGTGGGTTTTTACCAAAACCCACTGATGGACCTAGGATATTTGGATTTCTCAAAACCCAATATCAATAGTTAGAGTTGAGCTAGGAGATAGTATTTTTGGTGTCCAAACTTCTAATGATTATAAATTATGTTGCAATAGGAGTTTTTTAGGCCTATTAGTGGGTTTTCACCAAATCCCACTGATAGACTTAGAATATTTGGATTTCTCAAAACCTAATATCAATAGCTAGATTTGAGCTAGGAGATGATATTTTTGGTGTCCAAACTTCTAATGATTATAAATTATGTTGCAATAGGAGTTTTCTAGGATGAATCAGTGGGTTTCGGTGAAGAGATGATTTTTTATATTTGATTAATATAAATTAATATATTAAATAATATTTAATAAATATATTAATATATAAAAAACCTATCAAAACACGTGATTTCAAATTCAAACGCAGGGTCTAAAATCACCCTAGGAGTGCCTGAAGACATTTGACTTCAGGCCCTGCGTGCATTCAAATTTTTTTATTTTAAAAATATTTTTGATAATATTTAAAAATGATTTATTAAATTAATTATTTATAGGGTAATCTTTTATGTTGCAAACTTCTAATGATTATAAATTATGTTGCAATAGGAGTTTTTTAGGTCTATCAGTGTGTTTTCATCAAAACCCACTGATGGACCTAGGATATTTGGATTTCTTAAAACCCAATATCAATAGTTAGATTTGAGCTAGGAGATGGTATTTTTGGTGTCTAAACTTCTAATGATTATATATTTGTTGCAATAAGAGTTTTCTAGGATGAATCAGTGGGTTTCAGTGAAGAGATAATTTTTTATATTTGATTAATATAAATTAATATATTAAATAATATTTAATAAATATATTAATATATAAAAATCCTATCAAAACACGTGATTTCAGATTCAAACGCAGGGCCTGAAGTCACCCTAGGAGGGCCTGAAGTCATTTGACTTCAGGCCCACGCAGGGTGACTTCAGGCCCTCCTAGGGTGACTTCAGGTCTTGCGTTTGAATCTAAAATCACGTATTTTGATATTTTTTTATATATTAATATATTTATTAAATATTATTTAATATATTAATTTATATTAATCAGATATAAAAAATTATCTCTTCACCGAAATCCACTGATTCATCCTAGAAAACTCCTATTGCAACATAATTTATAATCATTAGAAGTTTGGATATCAAAAATATCATTTCCTAGCTCAAATCTAACTATTGTATTGGGTTTTGAGAAATCCAAATATCCTAAGTCTATTAGTGGATTTTGGTGAAAACCCACTAATAGACCTAAAAAACTCCTATTGCAACATAATTTATAATCATTAGAAGTTTAGACACCAAAAATACCATCTCCTAGCGCAACTCTAACTATTGATATTGGGTTTTGAGAAATCTAAATATCATAGGTCCATCAGTGGGTTTTGGTGAAAACTTACTAATAAATCTAAAAAACTCCTATTGCAACATAATTTATAATCATTAGAAGTTTGCAACATAAAAGATTACCCTTTAAATAATTAATTTAATAAATCATGATTAAATATTATAAAAAATATTTTTAAAATGAAAAATTTTTTGAATACACGCAGGGCCTGAAGTCAGATGACTTCATGCTCTCCTATAATGACTTCAGGCCCTACGTTTGAATTTGAAATTAGATGTTTTGATAGATTTTTTATATATTAATATATTTATTAAATATTATTTAATATATTAATTTATATTAATCAAATATAAAAAATCATTTCTTTATATTTTTGAAATCATGTTGGAAGAGATGTTTTTTAACAGAAATATTTTTTCTTTCTTTATCTTATGTTATTTAGCCAATTCCCATAATATATTATTTTAAAATGAAAAGTCTGAAAAAAGCAGGATCAGATGTCTCGGGATTCGTTACTAAGAAAAAGAAAGAAAAAGAGAAAGAGAAAAGCAACACTTGGCGGGAGGGATATAAGAGGAAGTTCATTAAAATGGATGCGCCCTTTGGTAAAAATGAAACCCTGATACACCTTTTGATAAATACCAATTCTCAGGTACGCCCTTTAGTAAAAAGACGTATAATCTTCCATTTCCCCGTTTCCGCAAGCCCTAGCTCGTAGCCAACCCGCACCTTCTTCCTCTTTGCGTTCTCCACCCCAGCTAAACCCGACGCCCTTTCTCGTTCTTCTGCTCCTACCCCGCACCAGGCCACTGATCGTTCCTCCTCAGGCGAGGGTGGCGCTAGGGTGCATCGGGTGCGGGGTGTCCGTTCCATCTCTGGTTGCTACAAGACTTCACCTCTTCGTTAGAATCCCCCATCTCCACGCGAGGATGACCCCTAGGTTATCCTACCTCGGGTTGATCGAAGCTAACCTCTCGCAGAGATATTTCGGGCTTGCCACATGCGGGGGCAACAGATAGATGGTCATATCATCTAGGCTGACGACCAAGCTCAATATGGTCGAGTTTGGGCAGGTAAGGATCAATGATAGGGTGTGGATATATGGTTTGCTCCCTTAACCAATGATCTATTTCAGAATTCCATAGTGGTGATCACCTCTGCCGTTGCCCACTGGAATCATCTCCTCGCTCAGGGATCGCTGGGATTGGAAGTAGATGCGGTGTGCCAATGAAACTCAGGTAAGGGATTTGATGATCGGACCATTAGAACCTATGTTTTTTGGTGGTTGTTCTATAATTTTGATTTGGAATTCGATTTGGACCTTGTAGCATTTCTTGCTTCTTGGGTCTGGCTGCTGTTGGCTTTGGATTGCTTGGAATTTGAGGTAAGAGCTATTCATGGTTGATACAATTGTACAAGCTGCTCAGGTTTGGGATTTAGCTGTAGCATTGATCTTACTTAAGTAGGGGATGCCTTTTGTTCATTTTTTTCCTGCTCCTGTGTTGTTGCCATGAGTTGATGATGAGGATGAATTCTATTTGTGTGCAGTTGATCCTTGCCAGCATTTGTTCTGTTTGTGGTTGATAAAGGCTTTAAGTTTTGGGAGCCAACTCTTATTGCTATGGTTTGGATTGGACTTGATACCTAGATGTCTTGGGATGGAGTTGTAGATTAGGAGATGAAACCTGACTAACGTTGTGGATACATTAGATTAGGACTAATGGTGGGTTTAGTATGGAATTTGACACTATATTAAATCTAGTTGCGAAGGATTGGAATTTAGGATTAAACATAAAATGAACCTAATTTTAACTACGCGGGGTAATTGAAGAGTCTTTCATTTAATTTGAGATAATTAAATAGAAAGGGAATGGCTAGGTTAACCCTAGTATGACTTAGGGATTTATTAGCTAGTTATCATTTCGGTGTAATAGCTAATTAAATATGTCCTTGATACAGGGACTTGACTTGGGTTTATTGTTGCTGACTATTGGGGGGTGGTTCTCTTCTCATTTGATACGGACTTCTACTACTTGGAGGCAGGTACTTCTTGCTTGTATCTGTAGTTCCACTTTACCTTTATGCATGCCTATTTATTATTTATGCAGTAGGTTTTATTTACCTTAATTCTACTATCGTTTGTTATCCTGCTTGATACTTATGCTTGATCTTGGATATGATCTAGATTTCCTTCTATACAGTCTCGTTTATTGTTATCTGTTTCTATATAGCATCGATACGAGCATGAGTATGTAGATATAGGATAGCATGCCACTGTATGGTTGCATTGATTGATTCTAATTATACCTGCATATGTATCTAGATATATGATGATTGGGTTATGATACATGTTTACGCCCTGTGCATGTTAGGTTGAGTTATGTGTCGATAACCTAGTAGGGGTTGCATTTGTTAGAGTCATGCACCATCCTTGCATTGTTGCATGCCAGCGATCAACGACTCCCTTGTGGTTGAGCCTATCATCTTCCGACACATGATATGCACACACGACCACTCATGGGTTACTGGATACCGTTGGGTGTGTGCATTTTCTCTATACTGCTCTGCTCGACCGCTCATGGGTAGTGGTTTCGGAGCATGGTAGCAGGCAGGTATCCCTTCTCTTCCCATAGACTAGAGAAGATGAGAGAGATATGTCCCCCATATATACATTGGGCGGAGAGAGAGCTCCACCAGCATCCTATCCACTCGATCATTCAGGAGCAGTGATGGCAAAGTGCGGACAGTGTCACAACTTTACCCACTTGGCCGATGCATATGATATGTCTCGGTGGCTGGACTGGTCTTAGAGGTGACTATGTCATTGCATCATGCGCATATAATGTATTTGCGCATTTAATTATGTTTGTTACATTTATTTGTTGCATATGTTTGACATGCACATACAGGATATACTATTTATGTGGTTTGATGACCCTGCACTTACTTGTTTGGTATGAGTCCTATTATAATGAGGATAGGCTGATTTCTAGTATGTACAGTCATTTGCTACTTTCAGTTATGCATATTTTGATATTCTTGCTGAGACTGTATCCTGTTGTTTTTGTATAGATTATTCAGCTACTTTTTCTGTCATATATATCTTTCTCTATACCTATATAGTCCACTTGGACTCACCACTTGTCACAATATTTTTGTTTTCAGGTTGATAGATCGCCGGAGGAGCCCAGATGCCAGTCCCGGGTCCCCACGACTTCATTTGATGGGTGCTTCCACGAGTTTCGCTTTCTTTTATAGCATGATGTATATTTTGTATTTATTTTTATATTGTGGACTTGTATTGGTGATTCATTAGTGCGGTAATATATTTTTGAGTCCTTTGTTAGACTTTGTGTTGTTGTTTTTGCTGCACGTCTGCCTCCAGGACAGCTCAGGTGAGTTTTACGATTTTCGTATTGTGATGTTTTTATTTCCTTATGATATATATCTGTTTTGATGCCAAAGGCCCTTTATACTGCATGGATGTTTGTATGTATGTGTAAATTGTCCATCGGCCAGGAGAGATGCTGTCCGATTTTATATTGGATCAGCGGCTTTGTTGGTCTTGGAGCGTGACATTGTCGATGAGCCTAGAGAAGAGGTTGATGCCTAGGTATGTTTGTTGATGCAGTCTGGCCCTGATTGTTGTTTTGATGTTGACGACGATTTTAGTTTAGGAGGATGATTATGATATGGAAAATCCTAATCTGGGAGGTTAGGTGGATTATGATTAAGTCCTGATCGAGGATTAGGCATGATATGGAGAATCCTAACCTGCGAGGTTAGGTGTGATGATTATGATGATTAAGTCCTGATCGAGGATTAGGCATGATGTGGAAAATCCTAGCCTGGAGGGCTAGGTGTTGGAAAATCCTGACCTGGAGGGTTAGGTGTGGAAAATCCTAACCTGGGAGGTTAGGTGTTGGAAAAGTCCTAATTCGGAAAGGTTGGGTGAAAAGTCCTAGCTTGGAGGGCTAGGTGAAAAGTCCTAACCTGGAGGGTTAGGTGCAAATTCCCATCCTGGAGAATTAGGTGAAAAAGTCCTGGCTTAGAGGGTCAGGTGCCTAGCTTGGAGGGCTAGGTTGGATGATGTTCTAACTCGGAAGAGTTGGGTGAAAAGTCCTAGCTTGGAGGGCTAGGTGAAAAGTCCTAGCTTGGAGGGCTAGGTGAAAAGTCCTAACTTGGAGGGTTAGGTGCAAATTCCCAACTTGGAGAGTTAGATGGAAAAATCCTTAGCTTGGAGGGCTAAGGTGGATGAATTCCTAGCTTGGAGGGATAGGGTTGAGTCACTGGATCGGTCTGGTGACCGATCAGGGACATTGGCACGCTGCTCCTTAGTGGATCGGTCTGGTGACCGATCCAGCTATGTCTGATCGGACTGGTGACCGATCACGGAGCGCACAGTGAGATTGGGAATCTACTGTGTGGCTCCTGACCGGACCGGTGACCGATCAGGGAGCAGGCTGCTTCCTTGCTGTCTTGCTCCTGATCGGTCTGGTGACCGATCAGGGAGCAAACGGTGAGTGAGTTCCCTTGCTGATCAAAATCGGTCTGGTGACCGATCAGGGAGCAAACGGTGAGTGAGTTCCCTTGCTGATCAATGTCTTGGATCGGTCCGGGGACCGATCAGGGATCTTGGATTTGATTAAAAAGTAACTGTTCATCTTGCCTGATCGATCTGGGTGACCGATCAGGATCCAATCTGATCGGTCTGGTGACCGATCAGGCTTCACCCTGATCGGTCTGGTGACCGATCAGGCGTGTATAGCTGCGAGAGCTGGGAATCCCAGAAAAGCAGTGGATCAATCTGGTGATCGATCCACACACCCTGGATCGGTCCGGTGACCGATCACTTTAATTCAAATTTCACTGTCAGACGCGGTCAGAGCGTCTGATCGAATCGGATTTGCTGATGTATGTGATATGTTGTGTGATCTTCTGCTCTAATGCTCTGATTGAGTTTCAGGTGATAGGGGAGGATTCAAACACTCAAGGAGAAGTCAAAGCATGCTTTCCTTGGAGCAGGTTTGTCCCTTTTCACATCTCAGGTTGCAACGGCGAGCCGAAGACTGGGGCTGAGACTGGAGATTGGCTGAGGAGCTCAGTGAGTCCAGAGATAGCTCAGTAGAGGCTGGCGTTGGCAGATGAGTAGCTGGGAGCTACAGAGATGTGGTCACTTGTCGCTTGGCGGAGAAACAAAAGGAAGCGTGAGAAGACGAGGCGGTAGAGAGTTTTTTTTTGGAAGCGATTTAGTTTGAAAAACTTCTTTGTGTTCTTGCGTTCTGCTGCTACAAGCTTGCTGTTCTTGAGTTCTTCAACCATTCTAAGCAAGCTATAGAGGAGCAATCATCATACTTGAGCGCTTGAAGGAGAAAACAAGAAGCTTGGAGTCCGACAGTGGGAAGACACGAAGCAGACAGGGGTCTGCGTGAGATCGCCACTGGGTGGAGCTCAGGGAAGCTTGCTGTGTTTTGTCTTTGCTAAGAGTTTGAGTAAGATCCTTCTTGTTTTTGTTTCATTGTGCTCATTATATATCATTGTGTGAAACATGCTGTGGAGAGGTTTCTCCACCGAGAAGGAGGTTGCTTCATATCCGGTGTTGACCGGGGCTTGATCTGCCGACGATCAAGGGATCGCCCACCTCAAGGGCACGCCAAGGAGTAGGGGCAAGTTATCCCCGAACCTTGTAAACCCTCCTTGTTAGCGATCTTGCTAGTTGTGTTTGTTTCGCTCTCGTTTAGTTTTTCTGCATACTCTGTTTTCCACTCTTTCCGCTGTGCTACTGATATTTGAGTTGCAGAAATCGTGATAAGTTGACAAGGGGCAAGCGATTGTCTATATTCACCCCCCCTCTATAGCCATCTCGTTCCCAACAAGTGGTATCAGAGCAGGTTACTCTGTTTACGGCTTAACAACCAAGAGTCTTCAACAAGATGGCTTTGAGAGAAGGCTTCTCCACCACCCGACCTCCATTCTTTGATGACACCGACTTCCAATATTGGAGATCAAAAATGGAATACTATTTGAAGATGGATATCCATACGTGGTTCGCGGTGAAGGAAGGATTTATCCGTCCTAAGGATGATGAAGGTAAGGAACTCGAATCTTCGCGGTGGACTGCCGAACAAACAAAGAAAAGTGTAGCCGACGCTAAGGCGGTTGTCACTCTACAATGCGGCATGAACAAAGACCAACTCATCAAGGTTGGTCCCTTCACGAGTGCAAAAGATTTGTGGAACAAACTCATAGAGCTCCATGAAGGCACCCGAGACTCGAGGATTGCAAAGAGGGACTTGTTCCTCAATCAACTTCAAAACCTCTCCATGAAGGAGAATGAGTCGGTAAGTGAGCTCCATAGCCGGTTCAAGGAAGTTCTTAATGGACTTCATTCAATTGATGAAAAGGTCGAGAATCGCGACCTTGTGAGGTATGTCTTGAAAGGATTTCCAAGGAATGCTTTGTGGTCATCCATGGTGGATGCCTACAAAGTATCCAAGGATTTATCTATTATAAAATTAGATGACTTATTTTGTGAGATGGAATTGCATGAAATGGCTAACAAAGGCCCCAAGGAGAAGGGGATTGCCTTAGTTGCAGGGGACCGGACCACTAAGAAGAAGAAGGAGAAGAAGAAGGAGAAAGAGATCTCATCATCTTCATCCTCCTCCGAATCCGAGTCAAACTCAGAGGGAGATGGAAGTGGCTCCTCTTCATCCGAGATGGCGAACTTCGTGCGAAGGATGATGCGAAGAGACCGACGTTTCAAAAGGAAAGGTAACACTAGTGAATTCAAGCTTGATAAGAATAATGCATCTTACTTTGAGTGTGGTAGGAGAGGACATTTCAAGAATGAATGTCCGAAGCTTAAAAAGGAGGAGAAACCTAAAAGAAAAGAAGAGAAATCCAAGAAGAAGAAGAAAGCCTTGAAGGCTTCTTGGGATGAGACATCTTCTAGTTCATCCGATGATGAGAAGGAGGAGAAGAGCACAAGGCAAGTGGCTCTCATGGCTTTTGGAGAGGAGAACAGTGAAGAAACTTCAAGCTCCTCAAACGCGGCCTCGTCATCTTCGGATGATGAAGAGGTAACTTCTCCCGAGCTTGAAAAATGTTATAGAGCAATTGCATGTTTAACTAGTATGCTTAAGAAATCCAAAAACAAAGTTAAAGCATTGCAATTAGAGATTGATCAATTGAAAGCTTCTAGGGATGATAACATTGATGACTTGCATGTTGAATTACTAGAAGATGAAATTAAATCTTTGAAACATGAGATTGTAAGCCTGAAATCCTCTAAGGTTGAGGAAATCAGTGATTTGCATGATAATGAGTTAGTGGAGGGAAACCAATCATTGAAGAGTGAAGTTGAGAAGCTCAAGAATATTCTTGGGAAATTCTCAAATAGCTCTAAGACCTTAGATATGATTTTGAATGCCCAAAGAGCGGTCTACAATAGGGCCGGTATTGGTTACCGCCCTAAGGAACCCTCTTTTGTATCTCTCATGTCTAGGACTGACATGAGACAATCTAAGACACCCAAAATCCAAAAGAAAGTTGTCAAGGCATGGGTGCCGAAATCATGTTTAGTTGATGCATTAGGTCCCAAGGTTTGGGTACCTAAGACTTCTATTTTTCGAATTGTGTAGGTTATGATTGAGGGGGAGCATCTATCAACTTGGTTTGTTGATAGTGGATGCTCCAAACACATGACCGGGGATAGATCATTGTTTACCACATTTCACAAGAAGAGTAGAGGTAATGTATCATTTGGTAACAATGGTAGTCTTAGGGTCATAGAAATAGGAGACATTCAAATATCCGAATGTCTTAAAATCTCAAATGTCCTTCTAGTCAAGGGGATGAAGTTTAATCTCCTAAGTGTCAGTTAATTGTGTGACACGGGTTACACAATTGACTTCCAACCAAGTCAATGTCTAGTTAGACAAAATGACACTTTGGACACGGTACTAGTAGGAGCAAGAGTAGACAATATTTATCAAGTTTCTTTTAAAAGTGCTACTAATGCTCTTGCTAAGTGTTTCATGTCAAAAGAAGAAGAGTCCACACTTTGGCACCGGAGGCTAGCACATGTGAACATGAAGAACATCCGGAAGTTGGCCAACAAGGGACTAGTGCGAGGCTTACCAAGCATCAAGTATGGAAAAGATAAATTATGTGATGCGTGTCAAATGGGTAAGCAAACAAAATCTGCACATAAAGGTAAAAGCACTGTAAGTACTTCCAATGCTTTAGATTTACTTCACATGGATCTATTTGATTGTAGTACCATCATATCATTGAATGGAAGTAGATATTGCTTTGTTATCATTGATGATTTTACTAGATATACTTGGACTTACTTTTTAAAACATAAGGATCAACCTTAGATATTTTCATTTCTTTTTGTAGAAGGTTGAAAATGAGAAATCATCAACAATTAAGACAATAAGAAGTGATC